>JABBOT010000002.1:13858604-14458604 GCA_016165875.1 Acanthopleura granulata | reverse complement strand
TAACCCTGTCTGCTAACGGACTACAGTCTCACTAGAGTATACAGTCAGCCAGAGGTAGCCATAGTGAGTTGCGTACCCTGCACAATGGCCTCTGGCGGTATTCTGGCTTTGGATCATCTCTGATTCGCCATTCTCGCTTAACAATATACCAGAACCTATTGACGTCAACGGCTGACGAAGGTAACATTGGTGTATATAAAACAACAAACGTCAGGGCAACATTACTATTACTGATGTAGAGTACAATCACTAGTTACGTCAAAGAATTTAGCAACCCATAAGTAAATGATCTAATTTATGTGATGTACATAAAAATATATTTATTGATGCAATATGTTGCTTACGCCTGTTCCTTTCCTGCTCAACAAAGACAATTCAGCACTTTGTGCACAATTGATAAGGAGGCTGTGCATCGCGTGAAGTGTGTCCGTCCCTCACAAGACCAAGAGTAAGGCCAAAGGTAGTGTTTTACTTCACTTTCGCCGTGGCATAGAGAACAACTGAAACTGTAATAATAAAGCATGTTTAAAAGTGGTCATCGCAACCAACTGGTGTCCATATGGCGAAACTGAAGGTGGCTTACAAAGAAATAAAAGGTGTTGCTTGAAATCATTATAGAACATAATTCAGCGGTAAAGTTGTGCATAAAACTTTGGCCTATTTTTACGTCTCAACCTGTATGCAATCCCAAGATTCCGGCTCAAAGAAAAGAGAGAAAGGCGAAAATCCTTACGACCTGTTTTACTGATATTATCACAAAACAAATCAAATTTTCTATGTCACATGTAAAACAATATAATGCTTCCAGCTGAGTTTCACAGGACCGATTTTCAGAAACAACCAATAACAAAATTACCTTATACTGAACCAACTATACATATAAAATATGATTTGTGATAAGCAACAGAAAATTATTCGTTAAGGGTTTCATTGATCATGTCACTGTTATATGCCCTTGCGTATGCCGTACGTAAAAGACAAAGGGGCATAGCCAATCAATAATTGCCATGAAGTGCTGTTTCCAAAACAAGCGTTAGAATATGTTCCCGGAGGAATGAATAAAACATATCTTATACATGTAACACTGTAGTAGATATCTTTTGCCATATATGCCTGTATCTCTGAGAAAAGCTGAATTCGATATATATAAAACAGACCAATAAAGACTCGGGGATTGGAGGTGGCGGGCTTGAAAGGAAATGTAGCGCACATCATAAGCAAGACCATGAGGTATAATATAGCTCAATGGCGACATGTTCAAGAGTAGTAAATTATTCATGTACTATCAGGTAAGCGAATACAGTTCACTTGGGTTTATATTTGTCGGGTATCTGGCAATGGTCAGTGATTTACTCCGGACACTTCTTTTTCCTCCACCCACATACCTGACCGACAATCAAAGAAGAGAAAAAATCCTCGAGTATGGCGTTAAACACCAATCAAATAAATAAATGCGTCGGACGTGCAGAAAAGATTATTTCAGTGATTTCTGCATATAAGTACACAATTTACTACAAAAATATACCACCTGTGCATCTTGCAGTAGATCATATACATGAAGAGGGTGAAGGGAACCCAAAGTTAATACGTGTTTCCGTACACAGGATGCGTGACTCAAAGTACATGTTCTTGACATTTTATTTGTTTTACTGACGTTAAAGATCTCGGCTCAAAACTGCTTCGGTTAGGAGTACCCACCTAAATTGGCATAACAACATCTAAAACTCCCAATAAAAAAAAAAAAACAAATAAATTTCCAAATTGATCATTTTTGGTAGGATTGATGCACCATGCCAAAACTAATTTAGTCCCAGTTCAGTGTTTAGCAGAATGGAAACCAAGGATATTCCGATAACTCTACTCGGAAGAGATTCTAATACATATTAAAAAAAATAAAAAAAGATCACCATTTACTGCCACATTTCACCTTATGAAGGTAATCATTTACTTCATTAAGCTTAATGCACGCGATAATGATCAACGTAAAGAAACCCTTCTGAACTCTGCACGTATTTCAGGCACCACTAAAACTCTATTGGGCACTGTTACTGGTATATACATGTAGGCTTTCCAGTAGGGAGGCAAACATGTGACACTGCCATGAAGTGTTCAGAGTTCCAGCTTCCAGTTCATGAGTCCATATTCATGCATGTACTGTTGAACTTAAACAACCTTTGTGCTTTCATGAAAGAACAGCATCATTCCCGTTAAGGAATGCGACTGTTGCTACACATCCAGCACTTACCGCAAGGTTCAGCTCCTGGGCGGCTTTAGTTAGTAGGTTCTGTGGTTTCGTCCGAGCTTTTCTCTCTGACTTGTCCGCATTCATATGACCTGTTCTTAACAACGACTTCAAATTATAATCATAATATAAACAAACATTCTGGAGTATTGCGAATGCCACAATTGTTGAAATCGACGGAAATTGAGTCATATGACCAGAACGGCAGAGTCAATGAAGACTCCTCTTAATTATCATCTTACTGGCTCATAAATGGTCGAGCCACACTATTACACAGTATACATACATTCTAAGAACTCCACATCATCATATGACTGAAAAATCGTACGACGTAAAAGTCCAAGTCTACATACATACATAAATGGTCGACAAGTTCTTTCATATTTCTTGTAAGTCACCCAAACAATCAGATGAGTCTTTAATGACTTGGTCAATCTGGTCAATCAAATTTTTTAGTCTCTTGACCCAGACTTTTCGCTCATTGTGGTGATGCGAAGTACCAAGTTTCAATTCAATACGATAAACTATTGACTGATTGGTGATTGCTTTAATCACCCATAGTATAACTTTAGATTTTGTAAAGTAAATCATAGGCCTTTGAAAAATAAATGTATTGCTCAGGTAGGGGCACATACTCTGTCTACTGTTGAATTTGTTGAATACTTGGGGTATGTGGGGGGGGGGGCAGGTGTTTGTTTTTTGGCTCATTCATTATTTCCATATTTTCTTGACATCAGTTATCATTCGTGGTACGTCGCTCTTCAAAGTATTCAGCTATATATTTTAGATAACACTTTTAAAATGAACCCATGTGAAACTTTATCACATAATGGATTCGAACAGCTTCGGTCAGCGTCAACTCTTCTACACATGTTGTTCGAGTGAAATACATGGTGAAAAGTTCATCGATGGTTGGCATATACGATAACACCTGTAGCCATGCTGAAGTTATGGTAAACCCGCCCGCTATGAGCGCACGGCGTTCATGTTCCCTTTATGCACCGATGGTTTACGAATAAGTATGCCTGCCCTTCCCTACGGGTGGGTGAGGAGTCTTAGATGAAGGGTTAAACCTGGCAGATATCTGCGGAGAGAAGTTACCCTAACCTAGGTCTGTGTATTTAGACAAATGGTCTCTGTCTATTCCTAGATGATTCTGTCCGCTTTGAATGACGGGTGACCTATCGCATTTTTCCTGTAAAGCTTACTCAGCGTTACACAGGGAAAGGGCAGACCACTCTGCTATACATTGTAGAGACAAGTGAACACATTGGCACACCGAGTCTTATCTTAGTACTTCGTACATCCATATTAACCTGGAAGTATAGAGTTACAAAATTTTCAATTGTTCTTGGATTTCATTAAACACTAAAAGCCATGTGAACTTCTGTGTAAGTAAAAATGCATTAACATGTATACTTTATTTCCACGAATGTACACGCGTTGTGTTTAGTCTTTAGATGATTGTTTCAATACGAAGTAGCATCATACTAATTGTTTTATGCTAACCACGCAAGAACAATTGGCATCGTGTTTTCTTTTATCCATGTTCCTGAAAATGCTTTCAGCTGTAAGCGATGCTGATGAGGGAGCACTGTGGCCCGGGATACAGCACAGTGACTATCAAGTTGCACGGGTTGGTTTGTGCGAAACTCTCATACGGCTGCTCAGCACACAGAGTTATTTACAGCCCTCATGCGTCTTGCCCTCGCTGATATGTAATCACTCCGGCTCCACCGCTCTGACTTTGGCAAGACTTTCGGGCTTCTGCCTGTATCATTCGGCTTCAGGCCTCCCAGTAACATCTTGCTTATCCTCATGTCGCTGGCCTAGGCACGAGGATTCCCTTCTCAGCGCTTGACCATCCAAGATGGGCAGTGGAGACGAAATGACCATCAACCTGACGGGTGGAGGTCCCTGGGGCTTCCGTCTGCAGGGTGGGAGCGGGGCACCGCTTAAAGTCTCTAAGGTAAGTTTCGGGGACGGGATACTCCTAGGGTAATGTGGTGGGTGCAGACAGCTGATCGCCATACTAAATCGGGGCTAGCTGCAAACACATGTGCACTAGTTAAGACAACATAGAGCAATACTATTTTCCAGCTTGTCAGATTCAATTTAATCCACTGTCCTCGCGAGAGCTATGTTCTGTCTCCGATAACCCTGATACAACATGCATATACATACAATATATTTGCTGGTCGTACGTATTTCATGCAAGAGTAGGTCGAGTCAATAGTTAGGCCTATCGAGCAAACATGCTAGAAAAAAATGCAGTGTCCCGATATTTGTGTGATTGGTAATTAACAGGGTGTTTATACATCTGCGTGCAAATGTCATTTCGGATATACTTTAGCTTTATTACGGATGAATATAAGAATAGGAACATTTACGTAGGACCATGCACGTACACAGCAAGGTTCCCGCGTATAGGAACATTACAGCAACCACTAGTGCCCCACTGCCGCACTGCCTATTTATGTCAAGACACACTGCGACAGGATGGGCGGTTTGCGCTGAGTCTTTTAAACTTTACATAGGTCAACTGCTCTTTGTGCAAACCCTCACTATTAACAAGACATCAAGACACGATCCATATACAACTGAACGACAAGTGTTTACGCTTAGACTTGAATTTACGAACATAAGATTCATGTTTTGGGTAATCTTCGAAAGGTTGCGACAGTATATGCGTTTAATTACATAATTATACGGATGAATGGAAAAGATCTACAACATGAAAGCATTTGAATTTACAGTTTAGTAGAGGAATAAGTAACGAAATCAAAACATACGCAGAACATTTTCAACTTGTTTAGGAGAGCTAATTGATTCTGCAGTCATTTTGGTTTGTGCCATGGTTCAGCCAAAGAATGCATTCTCTGTACGTTCTTTGCCTTTTTCGGCAAAAGTAAGAACTGTAGGGACGTATATAACAATTTCTACATCATCCGAATAGTGATACATGTTTATCGATGTCTTTTTCATACAATGCAGTTTATAGGGTAGTGTTGTCGTTTAGTAAACAATCTATAATACTTGGTAAGTTTCCCACGGATAGGTCGTTTACATAAATGGTACACGCCAAAGATTTGTCAAAGAGCACATGCGATATGTAAACATTTCAAGTCGTGTGACTTCATTTGTTTAGTGTTATATAATGGAGTAAGTGTTAGTAAGGTCATTCAACGAACTAACCCATTTCCCTTCACCAACAATGGTCGCTTCACACTGATACGGGGTATTCAATCTTTTAAACCCAATACAAGGGTAATTAAAAGACATCAAAAGCGTTTGTAGGGCATTCATTACAGACTCCTTATCCATGCACTACACTCCGTGTTATGTTGGTTTAACACTCCGACCTTTCTATTGGATACCATATCTACTTATTGTGAATAAGAAAAGTAAACAGATGGTACTCCCCTACCCCCAACTCTCAACCTGCCCAACCTGACCAACCACTAAGCAGGTGGCCACTACTGATAATTCAGTAACACGAAAATACTATATCTACCTACCCCTTCCCATCCCGACTAACCAATAAACAGGTGGGAACTACTGATAATTCAATTACACAAAGATGCAAGGCCGTGAATGTCTTGCACTATGGGCTATGATAACACGAACGTGTGGCATGGCGTTTACTCCTCAACAGGCCTGGACTTAGTTGTATGCATTTATAAAGTGTACTACATTTCAAGAAGTTTTCTAGTCAGGTATTATATTTTCCGAGATACAGTAACCTTTATCCTCAAAATCGGTGATAAGACCTATTTGTCTGCTACGTGTGCATGTGGCATTATCGGAAAGGTTTACTATCCAGGTAAGAGTAGTAAGAATGAAGCTCTCGATACAGCCCCGATACATTTGTGACATTGTCTTAGTTTTTTTTTTCTTACTGAATTCACTTATGACTAGTTAGCGCTGCCCGAAAATCGTTTGGGTATGTGCCCATATTCATCAACCAAAAATTCCTTCTTTCCTGTTTCTTCTGTGCAGTTTAACCGATATGTATCAGCCGAACACGGGATATATACATTTTTCTGCTCCAGGGTTATAGTGTATACGAGCCCTTGTGGTATAGTAAATGGTCTTTCTGTAGCCATGGGTGTTTCAGATCCTTTAGTATATGGCCCACTATCAGTAATGTCCTCGATAAGACGACCTCTGGTGAAAATCCATGAAAATTTATTCCAGCTACCGGAGAGGCCAATTCACCAGATACATGTCCGTTTGACGTGTGCTCAGGTAAGATAGCACCTCCTTAGTGATTAGTGCCGTCTACGCCTTTAGTTAGGTCCCAGAGGTACAGTGCCTTTCACCTGGCACATGAGGCAGAATGGAAATCAAACACCCCTAGATACATATTTAAAATGTAAAGGTTCCAAGGAGGCCTACGGTTTCTGTCAAACTGAAATCATTTGTCAAAAGGAAATGTTTTGAAAATCCACACGATGGGTTTATTGAATGGTTGATGTGTATTTTTAGAGCTTGAAGCAAAGTCGCATTTTATCATACTTCTAATTTGCTGTGTACCATCCAAATTTTTTTATAACGCTTGGTTCGTGATGCGATTGCAGGGAATTTTCTTTTAATTACAAGAAGATGAAAGAACGTGATTTATATTCATGAAATGTTCCCACGCCAATATTCAAAGTCAAGAACATAATTTGTTACTAGACACGGCTTAATTTGAAAGGTGCGTTACAATGTTAAGTTCTAATAACGGGAAAGAAAACATTTTCATGACTTTAAAAACGTATCATTGGTAACATTTCGATGTGCTTTTCAAGGCTGTTAGTCCCTTTCCTAAACCTAAAAATCATTAGCATTCAATATGTAATTAATGAAATTTATCGAACTGAGCAAACCCTCTGGCAACCACCTAAAGCACTGTCCAAAAGCAGTGAGCCAGATGTAGATTAAAAGTCCCACTTCAGACACAGCAGTTAAAATCTACCTTTTGCATTAATCACTCTGATGCGAATTTTAGGTTGCTTGCTAGCTAACTGATTGGCACAAAATCGTCTGGCTAATGTCAGCAAAGATATTTAGTGTATTGTGCTTTCTTGCAGTCGAGTACGTGTGCACTAAGGCCACGATAGAGTAATGAAGGTAAGCCTATTGCCATTGAGTTGGTGAAAGCTGTGATGAAAAGTTTTACATTCAAAACCAAGACTTTGATGTCTACCAGGCTCGAAACCTTTGGCTAACTCCAGCAGAACGTTATACTGGGGTCCAAACGTCTCGCCTCCACCCACAGTTGTCTGGTGCTCTTCATCTCACCCCATCTCACCCGCTATATATAATACGGTAGCATTTGATCTGATCATCCAGGCCTGACACCTGATCGCCGGCCAGTCATCACCAGACCCATATCTAGCATCTAACTACCCTGTTCAGCATCATTCAGAACATATACTGACAAAGCACAGCGAACCATCAAACTCACCACCTGCGCATTAGCGTCATCATTCTCATCCTGTTTTCCAATGGCAAAGATTTTACCAAGATCATACAAAGATGTCCAGCCTTTCTTCAGAAAGGTACTAGACATCGTTCTTTCTGCAGGGAAACTGTTTTGGATAAAGTTTGGTTGCAAATATATCAGTGGATGTTTAAGGCCAATAATAAAAGCATATCTGTACTTTCGTCATAATCACTGTGTACTACTCCTCCTGCTGGTTGGTCAAAACTTCCGCCTTTAATGCAATGAGATATGACACCTGAAGAGAAAACAGGTAGCCATCCTTTCAAGTTACATCAAGCAAAGGTATAACAGTATATTGAAATGAACACGAAATGTAGCAAGAGTTCTATTCCTCAGATATATTCAGCAGGTTTTGCTTTCTTAGTCGCATATGAAACACTTTAACATCTTTGGATGATGTCACGGTCATATTTAGTCTCATTTTTCTAGTAGCCAATTGAATGTTGATTTGGATTAGAACTTGTCTTGGTAAGACAGCATCATCCTTCATGAATCAGTCACATACACATAGGACTTACAGACTTTCCTGTTACACATACTACAGGCTATAAAATCTGTAAATAGATCTTTGAGTTCATTACCTTTCAGGTAAAATGCATCAACAGTTGCAACATTGGGGCAGCAGACAACTATAATACTGTAATGGCTATTTATGTACTAGGTAAACAGAATTACACGTATGAGAACGCCATGGAAAGGCATGAGTATGTTTTCACTCAAAGTTAAAGCATTTAATCTCTTGGGTGTATTTGTAGGTGCGATCTTTAAATTATAGCAACTTTCTTGAAATTTGCATCAGTATGTGAGAGTGACATCCCGCTGTAATTGCATGCTGAAGAGCTAACATTCGTTGTTGGGGCACAGCGTTTCGCTAAATGCGCTGCAGACTTTTCAAGGTCATTTTGCATGTCATGGTTGCGAAAAGGTATGCATTTCGAGTCCATCATTCAGGACACTTCTTTTCCCCACACCATGTGCACGAGATGTAGAATTACATGGGTACAATATACAATACTCAGTGTCCCTCATCATGTTTGATGCACCAGTCCCTGGGGTTGTTTTTTTACGTAACACTGTAAAACCATTATAACGATGTGTATTAAACGCAGCTCTGCAACACACCTACGGTGAGCCGAAACCCAATGGCAGCTAGCTATAAATACATTCTGGATATTCGAGCCACCCCCTGCTTAAGACAACAACTTGTGAGTTGAGCACTGTTGGACGCTGTAACCCATAGGCACTAGCATGCTGCACGGGTTCAGCCACAGAAGTCAGTATCATGATAACATGTTCACCTCCTCCTATCGGTGGTTTGACTTGTTCTGTGAATATACCACCAAGGAACGAATACCACCAAAATTAAACCACCTCGAAGGCTTGAATTCCATTTGATTTGGATATAGTTATACTTATTATGGTTCACCTTTATTTACTCTTCTTTATACAATACGTCGAGTTCTCTGACATCACGTTTGGGCTGATAAGCAAGGGTGCGTGTATCATGAGTCGACCATCCAGCGACATTGCACAGGGTCACTGAGAGCCTTGTGAGACATCATCCTCTGTATGTCCAAGCTCTGAGCTATATAGCAATGCAAACAATCAAACGTAGAAAAAGTGCATCGTTGTTCGCCTCTTGCAACACACACATGTAACATAATTTTGCACCTGTTTTTCCACCTTGACTGGGTTTCACTTGACTCCAGGCAGTTATGGAAAATTATAAAACAAAAAGCACCTCGAAAGGGGGCAGTGTCAGATAGTTGTGAAATACTGATAGTGACTATTTATTCTAAATAAAGCAGAGGAAAAATCATTGTCAAGGCTTGACTGACTAGATTGAAAGTGACGAAAGAAAGCCACATATAAATCTCACTGTAAAGTCTCCTAAATTAGGCACGGTCAGAACATTAATCTAATGGGAATTACGTCGATAGTTCAGTTCTTTCTAATATTACTGTAAAAAAATATCGATTTTCAAGCCCAAAATAAGCAATTCGTGCAGACCTATTTTTGATACAGCGCTCATGATATTAAACCAGGTTTAAGGAAGATGCCTCATTTGATTTTGGCACTAAATTCATTTTGTCAGCGCAGTAAATATGGTACCATTGTCAAAAGCAATGTTTAATACTAATTCCAAAGGAATCGATAGAAAGAGAAAGTATGCTCAAAACTTGTGTGTTGTATTTCCTTTTTCAAATTTACAGCCCACGTTCTTCGCATATGCAACATATATTCTCCACGCTATCGTTGTTCAGCTGTTTATTTTTCCGTGTATCCGTTTGTTATGGTCATAGCCATAGACACATCCTTATGTTGTATTTGGACAACTAAGTATCGAGAACATTTCTTTTGTAGACCTGTAAGAATTCGTGCTATATGCGCGTGTCATTGAGTTGAAGATGTATTTTTCTTGCATATTAAGCAATTGAAGAAAGCTGTGATTTCTGTCAACACACATATCCCCCTGGGTATGTCTGGCAATATTATCGTTCTCTGGCATGGTTCTATCTGAGTAATATCCAAATTTTTATCCAAATCAGTGGATTCCGAGGTATAGATATTCATCGGCGAAAGATAGCCTTAAGATTATTCCGTTTTATCATTTGTTCACTGAGAGATCGAGATGGTTATCATTTATGTTTTGGGGCTTGAATCTGAATCTGGATCAACGAAAGTGCCAGTAATATAGAATCTGTATTATTTCTAAATAAGACACAAATTCAGAGAAGTGCACTTCTTAATAGTGTTTAGTAATGTCACAACGATACTTAACACTGTTAGAATTAATGTATCTTTTTCTGCATTGTCTCACTTATTGTTCTCTTAGTTGCCCACCAGAAAATATTTGCCTTTAAATTTTTATCCAGGAACCATGTCCTTTTAGGTAGAATCTAATTGTTATTTGAGCGCAGGACACATCATCGCCATAGCCTCACAAGTGAAGGGCGCCGTGACAGATTGACATTTTGTCATCCCTAACATTTTTCGCCAAATGTCATAGAATCTAGGGAGATCAATTACCTCATCTGATCATCTCATGGGTGGAATTCATTAATGGCCCTAGATGGGCACACGGTATGTAATAGACATGCTGGGTATTTTGCTGCAGTGGAGTATTGTTATATCGTGACAGCACAGAGTAGTCAATTAATGATACACTCTTGTGCCTTGCTTGGATGTTTTCCTCTAGCACACTTAAAATGGGTATAATTTTGGCTCCCTTATATAGTTGTTGTATATGGTAGTGGTCCATTAGTATTTGCATACAGGGAAATTTCTTCTTTCCTTCCTAAACCACCACTTCTTAAAACTGTTTTTCCAAGAAAATAAAGAAAATCACAAAGAAAGTTCGATAGTAGTTCATTCGTGTCCTTTGCCGCTAGCTGAATCGGTAAATAAAATGCGAGACATTGTGATTCAAATTTTGAAGGTATGAATTTCAATGAAGTCGATTCTTTATCCATGATGGGGTGTTCTTTGCTCTTGTCTTATTCCAATCCGGTTTTGCGTGCCTCTAAGAACATTGTTTCTATTTGTTATATCAAGTTATATTTGCATCCAGAAAAGGTGTTATTATCAAGCTCGACTGAAAATATATTCTCAATAAGTATAGCTTCCGGATTTCTCAAATGTAATTAGGTGATGCATTTCGTTTCATGAGACGTTCAGCTCATGCGTCTATGTACTGTGGTATACGTACTAGTTATCGCACCTTAGACCTGCACAAAGAGGCCAAACCATATGTCAGGGCTCGCAATAAGGCTCATGCTGCCGTCGTTATACCAGCAATGTTCCTCGGCGGCAGCTTACCGCCTCCGCAACTTTCTGAGCCTCCAGTTGTAGATAGGTTTTCGCCAAAGGAAGCCCGTCACGATGTTCTCTGTTTGCTTACCTTATCCCCCTCTGATATCAGCAACCCAGGCTTTCTCCTAAAAGCTAATTGAAAGAAAATAATGCTGGATCAATACAGACGTGTGAGATGACGGCAGGAGTTTATCTGCAGCACTACTGGTTACGCCCCTGAGTTCCAGATGCATACATTTGAGTAAACTTCCTGATGATTCACTACCAATCAAATGTGTCATGGAAAAATACATCCTCATCATATTTAAACCAGCGTATAAGTGCACTTCAGGTAAAGAGTAAACTAGTCTTTCATGAAAAGTAGTCCTGTATCAACAAATAAACCGTGCATTTAAAGCTTGTGATCATCATCGCCATTTAAATATCGTTTTGGCAGTATATAGTTGTGACTTCAGCTGTGGACCCAGTTTCCATCACCTCTGACACAAGTTATGACATGAATAAACCATTGAGTCTGGGAACATAGGATTTCATAACATAAGCATCTGTAGATGCATACCCAAGATTATTCATGCTGCTGTTCTTACCAATGGGCTTTTGCTATATATTTTGTCTGCACTGTATGAAATAGATCGCCCGTTAAAGAAAAAACACGCAAAACTAAAAATGCATCGTATGGCAATATAATTACAAACATGGTAATCCACTTTACAACACAAATGTGTGAATGTCGTTCAGTCGATGAAAGAAAAATGAAAACAATGAGTAGAAATATTGTCAGTTACTGTTTCCCATGGCCCTTCTGCATGATGCCCACTTCATTTTTACTTGTCCTTTTGCATTAAACTACACGATGGCTAACCCATGATATTAGCATGAGCTTTTATTCAATCCACCATTGAAGTGTGACTTGATTATGTCTGCCTGATCTGCGAACACTCGTTAAGGTGCAAATTTAAACATGGCCGTCCTTTGTCGTGACTCGTTTCGGAACAAGTTCTTTAGTGTTTTCTCAAGCATTGGAATCCATTGGTTACGGAGCGATACCTGCTAGATTAAATCACTGAAGCTGATTCGTTCTGGACCTGCTGCATCACACTGTATCACTGATGTGATCTGAACCCCCTACAGATTTGGTCCGGGGCGATCACCTGTTGAAATGTGCCCACTACACAACACGTGTATGCCGGGTCATGTTCCAGCTCCGCTTTGTTCAGGCCCAGACTTCAACCACGTGCGATACGACGAACACGCATGCTGAAATGTATGTCTTCCTAAGAGAACATATCACTAGACATCTTTGTGTGAAAGATTATGACAATAGTTATAGGTACACCACTCTCGAGTAACTCACCCATAACCACTGCGCGAAACAGAAACACCACTTGTTATTTTTTGATATTCGGAATTTAGAAATGTGACAGTTAAAAAACATTCTTCATTTGGGGTTAGCGAATCTTCATCTGGTTAACACTTTGATAGCACAGTTTGTAAATGTATCTTTTAGTTAAAAACCATATCTAAACACAGCATATATACATTTCGTAAGGTAATAATCTCGTCTGAAAGAGAATATTTATCTATTTGGCATCTGTATTCTGAACAGATTCTTATATTTACTTCGCACGGTCTATGACCTTTCAAGCTCTCCCGTGTCTTTTTGTTTATTTATCCAGTTTCTCTTGGCTGTCCACATGGTTTACATGTAGTGGAAGGTTATTTTGGGTTCTCCATTACGTAATGTCAGTCTGCTGCGTTTGCACTTGTGTATATCCCGCCAGCCAGTTGCTGTGCATGATGTACCCGCTGACTGCAAAACAGTCCGCGACCCACGCAACCTACCTAATCTGATCTATTTATCGCTTGATGGTATTATTTTTTCATCTGATAATTTGGCAATATATCTAACATATTACTCTTATCAAATACCACCTGTCATTGTCATCATATTTATGCCGGAGGTATCTCACATAGAGATGGAATGACAGCTTAACAGAATTCTCATATTACACGGATTAGACAATGTCTTCCCTGAATGTCTTTGGTAGGGCCAGTATTGTTTCCAATTCCAAGTTGACATTGTATCCCTTTTGGATACCTTTTGTTATCCAGCTTAAGTTTACTGCATCAAATGAAATCCAACATTTTTAATGGCGCAAAAAAATGAATGTTACCAATATTCGTGCTTATTTTTCCTTTGGTTGTTCTCAGATTTTGCAGTAACTGAATTCCATGTTACTTCGTGGCTTTGTGTTTTAAAATTTAGACTATTTCATCTCACTAATTGTTTTTACAGTTGGTATCACTTTTCTCTGATTAAATCAATCGCCTGAGGTATTGATCGATATGCGGTTAACACAATGTGTACTAACACGACTGGGAAAAGACATCTGTGTGTCGATATTTTGTCATATCATAATGACACACTAGGTGTGGCTCACACCTGGCCTTAGGCAAGGAATACGTACATATTCCCGTTTTCCCGTTAATAAGTAATCAAACAGGTGAATAAATAAAATTAAACTTTTGAAATTTCCATCTACTCCAGACTACAACCTCATATATCGAGCTTTTTCAATTAAAAAGACGTTAATCCATTCCTTTAGACTTTACCTTATGATAAGCCGAGGTGTGTAAGATAACTATGCCTTCCTTGAACCATTTTCGTCTCATTTGCCTGTATCACCTGGACAAAAAGTCTGTGATATTTTTGAGTAAGAAAATGAAAATTTGATTATAAGACGGAGGATGTAGGTAACGAGAGGAAGCCAGTATGAGCTGAACTTGAACTCACAGCGACCGCATTAGTGGGAGGCCTCAAGGTCATTACGCTGCGCTAGCGCGCAAACCAACTGAGCCACTCAGGCCCCAACGCAAAAGTAATCTGAGCCCTTGGAAGCTACGTGTATTGCTAAACGCTAACCCATTTATTTCAAGTGTTCGGTTGAGCATTTTTGGCTGATTCCACAAAGTCTGTTTAGAAAATGAACACCTAACAAATGTTATTTCAAATTTTGAGCTTCATAGGGAATACTGCACATAAAAAGAAGGTTTATCATTTGACCAAGTCGGCCCATGTTGTTGTCAGTGATGCAATTCTTCGTTTTCCGGTGGGACTTTGGGCAACTCTTCAACAGAGCACCTCAAGCTAGTAGAAACATTACATTGCCACATGAAGGTCGTGAAGCTGAAACGCGATAGCCTTTATACTGCCTCCAACGCAAACCAAGGGCACAGGCCTGCCTTCTCATGGACGTTTCCATGGTAACATGTCTGTAACATGCATAGTGCGGGGTTTACACTTATTACACCTGTCAGAATTAGTGAGAGCTGAAGGTTGACTGTCTATAAAAGCGTGGTTTTCTCCCATTGCCACCTAATCCTGTGTATCCAGTTTATACTAAGAGTGTTGGTGTAAAATGAATGGTACGATTAAGGTTACAAAACTTTGTGCAGTAGAACCTACCCAGGCGGAATTTTTTTTAACAGAGGATGTATTCATTAAGTGTAGAACTTTACTCATGATTTGTATGAATTAGTATGGGCACGATCAATCTTAATTATAATATCTTACGTGGGTGCCGTAGACATGTGGCGTAAAGGGAAGCAACTCTGGAAGACATTTCTCACATGCAGAGTCTGGAAAGGAATATTGCAACTTGTACTATCTTGTTTTTATGGCGAACCAAACTTTTTTCAAATGTAAACACCTAATGACGCTTCTTGCCTTTTAGTGGATTTACCAGATTTAGACCCTTGGAAATAAAATTGTAGATGATCTTATGCATTTAGATAAAAGTGCCACGTGGTGTAAATACTGATATCATGTTCTACATTTCCAGTTCTTAGTGCATAACAACCAATTGCAAACCGATAAAGTAATCATTGATTGATTTTTGTTTCAACATATATTAAGGCAGTGTGGCCAAGGTGCCGTCATATTTTTATGTCATTTGGTGGACAGATAAATCCAACGACACCAATCGTCACACGCCGCATAAAATTCATACACTTAGGGGCGTCCGGAAGCCCGTTTTTAACCTATTTTTATTATTATTTACTCAGGCTCGGTGAAGCCTGAATCTGCCTGTACAAGGAAGATATTACCATCACCATGTTCTCTACTTGGAATGAACACTGGGGAATTTACTACCCTGTACATATAATTAATCATTTGTGCACCTATAGATATACGTTACCTTTAGAGCTATCTGTATCCTCCGGACAGAATGCTAGACATGTTATTCTAGAGCTTTGCCTTGCCCACCCTTTCTATGTAGCGCGGTCGACAATGCCTTCTACACTGCGGAGAGCCCACAGAATGCCTTTACATGTGCAGGCCTGCCATTTGCTTGGCTGGTGTTGTTTCATTTTTTCCCGTGACTAGTGCCACTTAATTTGACATGGCTCTCCCTAGGTATTCACCAACCCTGTCATTTCCTACTCCACCCCTGGGTTGCCCCTCGCATAACGTTTGTATTCACTGCCTTACATGCACCTGTACCGTGTTACGGTGCTACACTATATCTGTCTGCTGAATGAAGTATCTGCATCACATGCCCTGATAGAAAACATATTTTACCGCTTTAGATAAAAACTGGAAGATAGCGTATTAGAAACATGCTAAACTTTTAACATAAAGTTATGTGTTCAAGAAGATAAATCGTTCTAATTCTTCGGGAAACGTGGGGGTAAGAGCGTTTAACCGGAGCAAGTTTCAGATTAAGCTGTAGACAAAGTTTCGATACGGGGTCATGCTCGTCAGCCTATTTTAAGAGGTGTTTAGAAATGGTTTCCATCCTCATAATTGTGGGAGACTCACAGCGCTAGGTGTACGGTGCAGGATTATTTTAGAAACACTCTGAGTCGGACTGGTAATTTTTTCGCCGTCTTGTAGTCAGCCCGTAGATACGCCTGAAACTTGAGCCAAACCTCAAGCCGTAGCTAACCTTTACATGATGTAAAGCATTTCTCTCTCTTTGCCTCCTTTCGCTCTCACGGAAGAGAAGACAATCGTAAAATGCCGAGTTGATAGTTACCAGGAATTCATAGGAGAGTTGCTAAACATCTCAGGTGGGACCAGAATATGCCTGTTTGTACATCATAGGAGAAAAACAGGTTTGATGCACCTGCCGGAGAAGCGAAACCATTGCTGGACTTTGGGTCAAAGTTTGCCTTAATCCTGAATGCCTTGACTGATCAGTTTCGAGAGCGAGGTACACACGATTGGCCAAATAATCAACAGTCGCGATAAGTGTTATATCAGTCAGAAGACAAAAACATGTTTTAGCAGCTCTCCTGTGGATACTACAATTCCAGATGGCCGGGGAAACAAAGATGTGTCATGTGTAAAACATCCCTGTATCACTGAGGTAAGAGCAGGAAGCTTTGCCGTCATGTTCGAATGCGCCGTTTTCCTTGTTCCTGAATGATGATCAGAGGGACGTGATCGAGATTTACCGTCCTCATGGGAAACTCCTGTGGTTGTACCCGTTCCGAATGGAAGACGAAGGGAGGCAGATCACCTAAGGTTTGTGAAGAGGGTTTTATGAGTTCTCAGTGGGACAGAACTTGGGCCAAGCATGATTAGTGAGCCCTAGTAGGTGTCGAGTTTCTTTGGCACCTTTGCCTCCAGCAATCTTTCGCAAGAATTTTGGACCGTTCAAGATAAACAGGATCCTGGATGTTATATATTCACTACCAGATTTACTGCGCGTTAGCCGTATGTGTAAACGATTGTGCATAAAACTAGGCTTTCTGTACGCGTTACCGCACAAGGAGGATACACAGAATTCAAAATAGCATAATCGCCGTGAACCAGTTCTATATACAAAGTTTTGTTGCACTATCAATGCCGCTGTATATCTTACTTTTCGTGGCTTTTCTGTACATGTATTTTTAAGACATGTAAAATATAGTACTTTTACCTACACTTTGTCGGAAACAGTCAAATTTTGAAGTCGCCTAAAAACGTGTCTTGTTTGCTTTTTCTCTCAATGTGAACATAAACATTACCAAATCCGCCATATTTATTAATTCCATATGTAAACGGTGATGTTATCGTTGATGGATTCATTGGTGTTATCAGGGGTTTGTTGCTTCGTATTTCGCTTGATTTCATCATTTTTTAAAAGTTTTATCGTTGTTCAAATATATATTTCGCCATGTAATGAAATTCCACATCCCATGTAAAACAGCAAAACTAGTGTCTCAAATATGCAGTCACACGTCATTGTATTTTTCATGGTTTTTGTAACGGGTTAAGCCCTAGCCTTTTGGTTTCCTACTTAATCTTTAGATACTAGTCGTATTTAAATCATGACGAATTATCTTTAAGTATTTATGAATAATCATATTTGTTTCACACTAAGTGCTTCACGGAATGCATAATAATATGTCTTATACGGACAGAAATTGATGAAGTTTCTATACTCTTCATAATGCAGGTCCAATGTTTTGCATTTATTGCCTCGTTAAATGTTGATTTGTGTTCCGTTCAGAATCTGCTCTAAGGATTTGTCAGTCGTATGCATTTCATTGGAGACGATTTATGTGTGCAGATTTCGAAAGAAAGTTCAAGTTTATAACATAAATGATATCGAACATAATTAGACTTAACCGGGCTGCGAAGATATCTGCTGCCAGACCTTTAGCTGAACACGTTTAATACCTCTTGCATATTGTTATGTACCGAAACATATTATATTGTGTATGTATATGGTATATCCAGGTATGCTAAACATGACGCGTTTGTCTACAACACACTTGCCGGATGAATGCGACAGGATATTTATGTTTGCCTTTCGAACGTTAACTGATGCTAAGTTAAACAACCAGAATGAAAAGTTGCGTGAACATTTCGGCAGCAAGTGTGACGTTAACAACCGTACACGTATCGGTGATTCTGTATTAAAAGTACATGAAAGTCCATTATGTAATTGCAGATACGGAAGAAGAGCAAAGCTCACAGCGCCGGTGTCCAGGAAGGAGATGTGGTGGTCAGTGTCAATGGGAAGTCGGTTGAGGGTCAGTCCCATATGGCCACGATGGACATGGTCGACAATTCTGGGGAATCTGTCGTGCTGGGAATTAGAAGGTTAGTAAGACCTCCCGTGTTGACAAGGTCCCAGATCGAGCATACTCATGCACGTCAGCAATTTTACATTACTACTCACATTGGGCAGTTTAATAGCATTCACATTTTATTAAGCGAGGAGATGGAACAGATTGTGTTCTAAAAATCCACAAAATAATGATGCACAAACAGAATATTTCTGCAAAGTTTGGAACCCTGTTTCTGATACCAGAATAAACCATGGTTTTAATTGTGGGTATTTCTGGCAATGCAAGGGAATAAGGCTTTACCCGTCATAACATGCTTTCTGTATTGTAGGGGAGGACAAGCCCAGTCATCTTCCAAAGACGCGAGTAAACAGGCCCCACCTGTCACCATTACTCCTCAGCCAGCGGGAGGGCCTACTTCCGGAAGTGAATCCGTGACCGTTACTACGGCAACAGCTTCCATACAACAAAATGGCGAGGGCCATACTGGAACTTACACTGAGACGTTGCTTGGTCGCGAAGCCAAGCTTGTGAAAGAGGAACGAAAGGTCGAGGAGGTGCGCCTAGAAGAGCAGAAGCCACAATCAGAGGAGGGAAGAACAATACCAATTCAAGTCGAACCTGTAGCTACATTGCCTGAGCCTACCGTACCGGTGTTTTCTGCCCCGGCACCTATTGTTCCTACCTCAACAAACTCTGTTCCTACCAGCGGTGCTTCACTGATAGATGACGCCTTGTCAAAGCTCGAGACATTTCCAAAAGTCACGGACGCTTTCGCTACATGCAGCGAAAGCTTCGAGCAAGCCAGCATTGCAAACCAACAGGTGACTTCTAATTTCCCTACAGAGACGGTCACCGCTGAACTTAAGGAGGATTTCAAAGAGAACATTGCACCTGTGCAATTTAATACTCATCCAAATGTTGCACCTACGGTGCCGACTTTTAACGTGAAACAGATTGATGTCAACAAATCGGTATGGCAACCTGTAAGTTCATCCGTCGGAACAAGACCTCAACAACCCAAAGGACCGTCCTTTCTGGAAATGCAGAGGAGCAAGTTTCAAAAACAGGCTCCACCACCTCCCAAACCGAAACCGAAACCAAACAGAGCGAAAGGACCGGTCGGTTCTCCGCAGCCATTTCAGCCACTTCAGACGGTTCATCAGTCGCAAAACTTTCAACAATCCCCGAACTCGCTACAACCAACCTTGAGCCCCAAGCACCACCGTAAAGCCCCTCCGGTGTTTGGGCCTCCTGTAACCATAAGCATCGGTAACCAAGGCGAAATGGGTGACAGCGACGTTTCTTCGCCAGACTCAAGCATAATTCGAAAAAGTAGGTTTTATGTCAAATAAAAACTTTTCAAAGACTTTCCTCAAAATCCTTATAAACAGTTATACGATCTTGGACAGTCTTTCTTCAAAACATGTGTTTGCCCTTAAGAAAGAAAATTTATTAGCACTGTCACAAGGCAGCTAAAGTCTTGCCAGGAAGTCTTGGTACTCTGCCAATCTTCCTCCTGTGAAAAGGGCATACATAATAACAGAAATTCCATTTGTCTAGAATGCAGTATATGTGTCAGCCTGAGCAGTTGTTGCTAACCAGAATAAATGGTTTCCATCAGTGTGTCTTACCTTGACACTGGTCCTGATTAGAGTGCTGTAGCATTTGGATTTGTTTCAAAAATGGCCGCGAGGTAAAACATCAGGATGTGTTGGAGGCGTCCCTGGTATAAAGGACGTATTTGTAACATTACACTTTACGTTTTTCAACGAGCAAGGCGTTATTGTGTCAGTATTACGAGACCCACATCCCTTTTCATTAATACTCTGTTTGTTTTGTTTTACAGAAAAGCTTTTCTCCGACTCGGCATTTTACGATGATCCCAACGCCGTCTACCCGACAATTGATGAGCAAATGAAACTATGCAAAAGTATTGCTCTGTCCCTTACTTCTGATGCTAATAAGAGGGCTAGAGGTGCAAGGATGTTTGCAAAGAGACAAAAACGCGCTCCGAAGTGGATTCATGAAGGCCACATGGACATGTCGTCTTCCGGGGGCGATGTGGGTAATATTGATGATCTTGACAGTGAGCTGTCCTGTGATGAAGGGGGTACCAAGCCTTTATTCACCTTTAAGATCCCCAAGGTGGCTTCCCAGAAAAATGAACCAGGTAAAATGAGTTTGACCCAGGATGAATTTGAAAGACTTCGATTGGATAAACACAGGTGTGAACATAAAACTGTGTCCCCAAACACGTGTTTTAATCTGGTGGCAGACCTTACGTCTGCCAAGGGAAGAGGCGCGAAAATATTTGAAAAACGGCGGGCGAAAGCAGAAGAGTGGGTTGTCGATGACAGTCAGATTCCGAAGACCGTAAAACCGTTACCCGTGAGCCCCAGCATGCTCAATAGTCCGCCTAAACCCGCCAAGTCTCCTTGGGAAGCAGCTCTGGAAAACCCTTACGGAAATGTGGATGCTGCCTTCCAGCATTTAAGTGAATACGAGAAGATGCAACTAATGAACAGAAATCCCCCCATGCCCGCAGTGAATACGGTTCCTGTGCCCATGCACAGTAAACTGCCACCTGGAGAGAAGGGCGCTTTACTGCAGGGTCCCAACTTCAACAGAACAGCTAAGGGTTGGGCGAAACCGGCTGGCGATGGTAAGTTTTTTGTATCTGCTTCATAAGTGTTTGAAGTTTCATTTTCTTTCAGATATATCCAGAATAAATATAAGTTTCTGTTTTATAAACAACTTCATTTGACCTATTCATTGTGCCTACTTATAGCTTGACTTTTCAAATTCGTGAAAAACAAATATAGTCCTAATAATCATTTCCAAGGGTTGGAAAGTATTAACTGTCAGCATACTGATCAATACAAGCAGGATCCCAGTTAACTAAAGCAATGTATTCTTGTACTATTCTTGTATTCTTCTACTGACAGACATTAACCATAGGTCGAAGGACAAATGATACACGTATTTCACTGTTAAAAATCGCAAAAAATCATGGCCGGTTTGGAGATGGTCTTGTGGCTGTCAGGGTTTCTGCGTCGACTAGGGGTATACAGGTGTAAAAACTGACCGCTAAACACGTTAGAATGCAGATTTAGACACGATGGAATAAATTATTTCTGCTGAAGTTGAAGAAAAATCTTTGAAATCAGATTTTGACTTAGTCCGTATACCTACGTTTCCACATACTTGCTAAATCATGACTTTCGACACCATGAACATCAGAAATGCAGTAAACCAAACTTCAAAGGATATCATGAAAGCATTTGGTGTAAGTGATTGCCTGCTTATATCCACAGATCGTCTATACAATGTATGTGTGTTTTCTTCCTCATATTCGCAGTATGTTTAAAACCTCATCTATACTAATGCAATTTACAGTAGATACCGAATCGGATGATAGAAGCACTATTTTTGAATTATCAGTTTAATTACTAATTATGTTTTAACCGCTGACGATGTTATGCTACTGAAATAAAGAAGGAAACCCATATATGAATTTACAAGCCACGGCACATAAACTGAATGCATTGATATAGCTAAGGTCCATATACATGTATACATTTCTATGGTCACCTAACATTTCAAGGGAGGAAAAAGTGCAAGATAGAGCTAAATAACGATGTTAATCTGATTGTATAATAGTTTTGGCCCATTAAAGATACTGTGTTAAAAAGCAGTAATTTCAGTGACCTCTCATTTGGGATGACTTGATTATGTCTACTGATTTGTTAATTGAATGAGGTTAAATGACAAAAGTCTTATTATACCCGAAGCAAAAAAATCAGTGAAAGCAATATATTGATGTTTCTTCTATGGCAATTTAACGGCGAACAATACAGACCATGAGAAGAGTTTTTGCGATTCTCACGTGAGCCCTACTTAGTCACATTCAACGTAAAAAAGTAAAAAACTTCATGAAACGATGAATGGTATTACAGAAACGAGAAATGAAAAAAGCTTAGAGCGTACGTATGGCCAAAGTTTAAAGTGCATTGCACAGCTTCCAAAAATCGACCAAATGTTGGATTTTGATCAGAATATTTTGGAATTATGTCATAATTATTTAATCGAAGTAGTGCATGGTTATATCACAGTTCAAGGGATTTCCGACTGTATTTCTATGTTGTCACTTCATTCCAGTGGAGGACCTGGGAATCGATTACTCCCGACTAAATAGAAATCCTCCAACATCAGAAGCGCAATCTGGTGGTCGCCAGCAGGTGCAGTACCGTGATTACAATCCTAAACCCAAGGCTTGGAGGGCACAGGAATCCGCACCTCAACTTCGCTCCCAGCAACAACTACAGCAATATTCCCACACCACCTCGTCATCATATAGTAATCATGGCGGGAGATGGCCCACCTCCCAGGCATCGAACTCTTTCTCAGGCTACAGCCAACAGTCGTATGGTATGGGGCAGCCCCAGTATGGCTACCATCCTCACCAGCAGCAGCAGCCACAGCACATGTATGGCACTGACCTCTGATTAACTCACTTTACCCTTGTGCAGTGTTTGTGTTCGCGAGAAACTCATTGATAGTGGATGGACTTTGGTTTGATAGAAGAAACTTGATTTGACCCCTTCGTCGAAACTCAGTCTGCAGTTAATTTGATACGCATTAATAAGTACTAGGTCCATATTTTACGACATGAACTTGGGTTATTTTTGTCATGTTAAGTGTTATAAGTCCTGGGGGATGGTGTCAATTGGTCACTTAATAGTCACTATGGAGACATCAAGGTTTAGTGACCATCGGATGTTTGTGTGACCTTTCTGAGTTTTGTGATATTCCATTCAGACAACACGTTTCCTCTTACATTAATGCCATAAAGATCCATGTCAATTAACACAATAATCGTGGGTTGTACATGCATGTTTGAACTTTAAAGAAATGTCTTCGTGCAAATATCTGTACCTGTTTTAATATATCTTTATTTATACCCATACATATTTATCGATGCCAGCTCACGAGGGCGATCAATTCTGGAGAATTGTGTGGCAAACTGCGGCCTGTGTCATAACAGAAGTCTATTAACAGACTTCTGGTGATAACTTTACCTTGCGAGAAAAAATACTGCTTGCTGGTTGCTACCGTTTCCATAACAACGAAATCTGTACAAATGGCATGGCGGGTTTACATGTATAATGCTTGCTTGCTGGCTGGAAGATACGGAGAAGCCCTCGGGATGTGGCTAGTGGATGTTGTTAGAGGCGAAGAAGGGTATCTGGGGCTGTGAACCATATTAGGCAGGAGGTCCGTAGGAGCACTTCGCCCTCGCTCCACCGTTGGGATATCGGATTACCAGATGGTATGGTATCAACAGACCTAGGCCTGGTGTACTGCAGGGATACCTGCTCAGAGCTGTATTATATGGACTTACTGTGTACAACATAGCTTTACTGGTTTGAAGTTCCAATAGTTTTAACTCATGCGGATTGCAATATGTGATATGGTTCAAGTTATAGTATTAGCAAGCCACACATGGTCAAATGGCATTTTACACTGTACACTGAGTGGTATATATGCAACTGTATGATGTATTTAAGTGATCAGTAGGATTTGCTTCAGGTTTTGTAAAATTAAATGTTCAGTTTGTGAAAAGGTCAGGTATGAAAGAAAAATATAAAGAAAAAAAGATACATTATATCGTTAATTCCTTTTATCCGTCCCGAAGTAAAACATCTCCTTCATATAAATAAGAGTAATGATGCAAAGATAACGTTTTCCTTGCACAACAAAGCATCGGTTTGCTTCTCTCTCAATCAAGTTTGATACGTTTGAACACGATGTAGTGAAAGCATTTGTTATGATGGGAATCTGATAAAAATGTTAACACAGAAAACGCATCTTACGTTGAGGAGAAGCCTTGTAGCATTTTCTAGAGGATGCTCTGACTTTCGTTTTTCGGTAAGGTGCACAAAATACCTTGCATTGAAACATCTGACAAATTTGCTTTGGTTATGACGATTGTAAGTAATTTTTCATTAAATAAATTTGTTTCAAATCCTATCAGTTTTAATGAAGACAAAAAATATATGCAAAAGCATACATTTTAACGAATTCTCCATTCAATGAGTTTGCAATTATTTTGTAATTTACTTGGTACTTAAGTTAATATGACATTAATGGTAATACATCAGGGATGTGAATGTATTTAATTACATATGGAGAAACATTCATGGTAAGTTTTTTGTTTGTATGATTTATAATTTGACAGCCATCTTGAGCTTGTTAAAATCAGTCATACTGTGTTTAAGGGATTGTTATTTGGTGCTATAATTTATTATTTATTGGGAGTTTACAAGCTTAAGCATAAACCTTGTAAACACACGGTGCCAATAAATATTTCCAAGTTGTGAATCCTTTTTGAAACGTACATGATTGAAAATGGCCACGATGTGATGTTTGAATACTAACACATTAAAACTTTATAGTTTCCTTTCGTTTTACATTTTAACATAAACAACGAGTGCGTAGCACAGTAATTGTGAACGAGTGCTGTATATATGTTTAAAGAACATACTTATATGATGGGTTCCACTGAAGGACACAAATGTATTTTGGTCGAAATGAAATGAAAATATTAAGTCAGTGACCTGGGTGTGTGAAAATGTGGAACTTTAGAGATGAAAATAAATATATCAAGTTAACAAAGAAATCGTCTTTGCTTTTTTTCTACGCAACCAAACGTTTATAACATAATGGGCGGCTAGCTGTAACTTAGCTTTCGTTTGGAGTGGAACAAACGCTACCTTTGTTCAAAATGGAGTGGTATGTTTACATCCAGATCTCATTCGATTAGCTGCAGCAGATTTCAGACATAGGGATTGTCACGCACTTGACAAGATGTAGTCCTATGTAGTTTCCTCCATGTTTTGTGTCCGACTTCCTGTTCGACAAATAGCTCCAGCCAAAGAAATAAAATCTCTGCAGGTTCTCCGAATGCTGCATGAATTAAGCTGTTTTTAACCGAAATGTGAAGACGGGATTCACTGTTATACAGAGTACTACAGGGTTTAACTACTAACTACTGACAAAAACACTATATTTAGTCCATCGAGGCCTAACTAATTTACGTCTAGAGATTTCCTCCATACACATTTGCAGCGTGGATGTGTTCTAATTGATTATATTTAAAAGGTTATATCCCCTTCAATATGAGTAGTAAGGTACAGGTTTTACAGTGCAGACATCGCCTTGATCATGAAAGGCGGACTAGTTTATAGCAAGCGGTTTTAGTACTTAGTCCCGTTCTGTGATTATACATACATGCAATTAATTGTGTACATCTAGAATTACTTTGAACAAATATAAAAGTTTATATATATACAATTTTGTTATACGCATTATATGTGGAATTCTTTTCCCCTTAATTACGCCGAAATCTTTTAAATGTATGTGCAAATTAAAAATTGTCATACATATGAACATATGAAGTCTTTAGACATCAGTACAAATTATATATTTACACGTTTGTTTGTTTTTTATTTAAATGCATGTATTCGAGAATAAGTATACCAAAACGACTCGCCACAATGGCTGTACCTAATCCCTTGATCCCATCTGAAGTCTGAGTCTGCACAATTTAAAAACTAATCTGTTTAATTATATTTCTGGTCGATACTTACAGACTACATTATAGCAACATAACATAGTATGTATATGGATTTTATAAGACTAAAGACGTAAATGGTGCATGTAGCGTAAAGTTTTGCTTTCACTTCTGCACCCAAGCACATTTCATCCAGGTGTTCGTTCGGAGGGTATTTGATTGACAGGTGACAGTGTCGTCTGCTCAGTCATTTTAATAATTGCAACAGGTCAACGACACATTGACACATTACACAACAGCTCAGCGACAGGGGTGTAAATGTAAGCTTGAATATAAATAATTCTAAATTTTGTCACATCTACGCAAGGATCCATTGGTATTGTAAGTATACATATTTTAAATCATACTTTTAGCTTTATACGAGTCGCTAATGCCACCATCATTTCACTAAAATCCGAATGATTGCTTTCGCAAGCTGCTCAACTCTTCAGGATCTCAAGTGCTGCAATTACACACCACTTACTCATTACTTTGATTTTAGTATATGGATTGACTGTTGTTTAATTTTCCACTTAGTTCTGCGACTGAGGTCATTTTGGCAGTGGGAGGAAACTGGAGCGGCTGAGGTAATTTATACCTACCTTTGGCATTACAACAGTTACTGACTTTTATGTGCATTTGTATCATCAGCTTGTAATTCAACAATATTTTAAGTCAACCTTCGAACGATGCACGCATCTTAGAGCATTTCCCATCAAGTGGATGTAATCTGGGAAGCCGCATGTCTCAAACTGGCCCTGAATGTAACCCTCAGTGAGATTACAAAAACACGAGATTATTCCAAACAATAACAAAATAAAGACAATTTATGACGCAACAGATTTTATTTTACCATGCACCAATATAATCTGTCGTCTAAAACAGACTTGTAGGGCTACTGGCAAGCTGTGAATCAAGCCACATCGTTCAGTAAGATTGCTCTAGTCCACGGCGGTATATGTTTTGGGCATAGCCGTCTGAGAACATTAGCACTGTGATTGAGATCTTCAGACATGGGCGGTTTTGAGAACTTTCACAAATAAAACACCAACAAAATGAACTCACTACAGCCTATAATATATGTAAGTCTGATATCAAGTAAGCCTACATACAGTTAAACTTTTCTATGAGGGTAGCACAAAAGAAATATAAACGTCTTAAGTGCAGGTCAACTGCTAGAAAAAAAAAAAGGTTGGCCAAAAATTGTTAGCATTTTGTGCAAAATAAACTATTGACAAGACTTTCATCAAAATCATCTCCCCTAAACTTGATATGCGTACAATATCATCTAAATTTGACACTTCTTTCAAAATCATACCTGAAGTTGATAAAACTCACTTCCGCACAACAATTCATCTTTGAAAACTCTTTTTGTATCAGTTTATTCAATAGCACCAACAAACACTTAACTGATCTAAATTTATACAAACTATATTATCACTGAACAACAAAAACCATGTAATCTTCAACTAAATAACTTGTGTTTAGTCATAAGCCTTTTTCCAATGCATTCCTAAGTCACAAGAATCAGTAGGAACGATACATGAATATATATATGTTGAAATTTAGTGCATTGGCAAAAATTATATTGTACCTAAAGTGTGGGGGGGGGGGGGGAAGCTAAATTCCAATAATGGAAAAAGTGTAGTTTGAAGCTGGCATCACTATGTTAGTGCATAAATCCAAAAAGTCTGAACAGCCACAGAACACAATTACATACACAGATGAAAAACAATACAAGGTCAGGGTGCATTATGTAGATATTATGCTCTTAGCATCTATATAAAGTTCGAAAATTCACAACCAGGCCTACAGAAACAGGTCTCAAATTATTGGACTGAAGAAATTCTGGACTAACAAAAAAACAAAAATTCCTCCCAGATGAACTTGTGAACGATGTTTGCATCTCAACAGAGGAAAGCAAAAAATATTATACATGTAATGTATATACATGTATATCTTCATACAGTATTAGCCCACAATGTTACAAAAAGATAATTATGCTTCTTAACCATGTCCTGCCATCTCTAGAAAACCAAATCTTACAATGAACTTTCTCCTGTTGAAACTGCAGAAGACTGTTTACTTCCTCTTTGCTGCTCTACCCAGCAGATACAATCAGAAAACCAAATTCCCATGAATTGTCCTCCAAAATGTGCATATAGTGCCCCAAGCATATTTAAAAACTTACTGTATATTTTAAAAAATGTCAGTGTAAAATACATCTAAAACTGTCAAGTTGTTTTAAAGCCATATACCACTGACATTAATCATTAAAATGAATCAAAGCCGAACCTACACTAATAGCTCCACCAAGTCTAACAAATCTGCAACCAATAGCTGCATGCATCCCTGGTTTATGTAAAGTGCATACATTAACACAACTACATGTATATGCATGTAGCATCACTGTGTTAGTAAAATGCATATTATTGCTGTACAATATAGAATTCTAATATTAAATGAAATGGACCATTCTGGAAACTCTTCCAACTTGGCAGTTTATTATAAACAAGTGGCCCTTCAAAACAGCTCTAAAGCTCTATGAACAATATACAGAAGCATTAGAGCTGTACAACACAAGAAAATCAACAATAAATCTTCTATGGTTTTAAGGGCCAGGAATCACAAATGTGTAATAATAACTTAGAGCCATAAAACATTATCCATGGATGGATTTTGTAGTAGTTTACAGTACATTTATATATTAAATGTGAGGTTTGTCAGAATTCTATACCATCCATTAATGCCAAAAGTTGGCAAATAAAAATGTGAGTTAAGACGTTAGTTTTGTAAACTCACAAACTACGACCAACTTCAAATCAAGTTAATGCTTCACTGAAAATTGTCCTGTTAAAATAAAGGCTGTCCTGTTCTCTCTTTTATGCCAAAAGCTTGCCATAATCTTATCCAAAGGGCTAGCAAACTTTTTCATCCTGGCTACGGCTTCAAATGGTAGGTTTCAATGAAGATATCTGCAATGATGCCTTTCATCACGCTGCAAAATAAACAATCAAAGCAAACTCTGTTAATATATCTATTTACTCATAATCAAATGCACAATGATTCCAAAGCTTTGGGCCCATTCAACCCCAGTTTGATATATTTTTCAAATCTAAAACCCATTGGGGCCAGCCATAAAGTACATGCGGCCAAATGCTAAACTCCCTACCCCTCCCCCTCCAAAATCTATATGCATCTTGTAATGCCTTCACCCCATACATAGTACAATGGACCACCGTGTAGGTCTACAGAGCTACTATATCACAGAAATTACATGGTGTATAATGTAATCGGTACAGAAATCACCTATTCTACGTTTACACTGCCGATTTATGTTTTGTTCATACACCTGGTGATGACCCCCAAAGCCACCTTTCCCCACTCACCCTCGCCATGCGCCCCTTGTGCATAATCCACAGGCACCCCTACCCACCTATGAATGTACATGCTTTATGGATGGTCCCTGTACACATGACGCTATTTTCCCAACTGATCACCAAACTGTAGTGCACTAAAATTGCAGACTGTTACATTTGTCACAGTTCAAACTCCTTTAACACAAGTCCGTTAGTCTTGAAAATGGTAATAGTTCATGCATACTTCAACAAAGAACAGAATTTAAGGGTGCTTACGATTATGCAGAAACATTGGTGATGACAACCCGGCACAGCCAACTGTGTGACGTTATTTGCTGTTACTGTGGCATGATTGGTACTCACAGGCTGGTCACACCAGTTTTTCCACATAATCATAGGGCTTTAAGTCAATGAATGTATCACTGGCTGCTTTACCACATGCATGTACTACTTACTGATTTTCTGCACGTAATTTCCTGGGAAGGTTCCGAACATGCCTGTTCTGGCCGAGGTGCCCACATACCAGCCATCGTCACACTTCTCCATCACATACACCTCATCTCCTTCAATCAACTCCAGCTCATCCTCATTCATAGGTTTGTAAGTGTACATGGCCCGGTACCTGCAAACACAAGACATTCCTTCATATAACCACACAAGGTTCTTGTGGTATACTTATAAAAGTTATCATTTGTCCAAGGCTGCTTGGCAAAAGAAAGGATACTTTCAGACAATGAGGGTTCATTTAACATGGAACAAGTAAGTCACCTTGAAAATGCTATCTCAAACCACAAGATCTTTATTTTGGTTTTCTGTGTCTTTATAAATATGCACAGATGCAGTTATGGACAATTCCAAAAATGGGTGATGACGGCAGAGACACTAATTCTGGTGCGAGCTACGTCATATTTTATACATTTCTGCTTGGTGCATGTTTCCTTGGTTTAATTTGTTGTCAGCTTGATTCCTGTCAGGCAAATTATATGCTAGGTCAAGTACGAAGAGATTGACATATCTGAAATTGACACATACCTGGTGAGGGCCAAGTCATCATCTGGGACAACGGGGCTGCGAATTTGGCTAATAGGTGAGGGAGGTTTTTTCCCAAGGGTGGGGCTGGGTCGTGATCGTGAGGGAGACATAGATTTATAATCCTGAAAAGTAGAGTGGTTGTAGCTGGAGGAGAGGTCATAGTCCTGAGGTTGTCCGAAGTCTTGCGACTGTCCATAGTGCGATCTGTTGTAGCTAGTCTGTCCGTAACTGGACTGAGGCGATCCATAACCCTGTACCTGTGGCTGCCCGTAACTCAGCTGCTGTCCAAAATTTGGCTGAGACTGGCCGTAACTCATTGGCTGACCATAGTTCTGTGAGCCGTAGCCACTCGGCTGGCTCATGTTAGGGTACTGTGCCACTGGCTGAAGTCGTGACTGTCCAGTGGCATTGGGTCTGTAAGTTGGGGCAGAGGATGGCCGCGCCACAAACGCACTTGGTGACGGCTGAGGAGGCGGGGTAGGGGCATCAAAACTGACAGGTGAGAGCATCTCTGGGGTACCTGTGAAGCAAAGAAAGAGTAAATGTATGTCATACAGGTGATTTATAAAATGTCATAGTAATGCTCATGAAAATACATTGCACATACATAAATGTTTACCTTGTTTTAGAAAAAATATTAATGTTCTTATTATTTCATAATGTAACCAAGTGATTAATAATAAAGTAACCTTTACACAGCATCAGGATAATCTGAGCCATAGATTTTCATTTCCAAAAATGTTTAATTTTAACTCATAAACAAGAATGAAAAATGACTAATAAAGTGAGAAAAAAAAAGCAATGTGCCTGCTTACCAGCCATAGGAGTAGGTATGACAGACGGTGCTGGGGTGACAAGTGGAGTGGAGGGTTCCCTTATCACCTCCACATATGCCACCGGGAAGATGCCCTGCCGACCTCCTATCTGACCCTCATACCAGTTCTCATCTACCTGCCTCAGCAAAACCACAATTTCTCCCTGCCAAGGACAAAAAAGATTGCAAGTCCAGTTAATACAAAAAGCACAATACTAATTTTAATGTGGGAATATAATAAACTGAAAATGTAACTTTGCATACATGTATGTATGAATTTACCATAAAAATCTGAAGGCACCTGATTTTAGATGATGCAAATTCTTCCATAATACTATGTGATACACATATGCTTACAGTAATCCCTGTAAGAATAACTGACCTCATTGTCACATGTTGGGACAAGGTACCATGTAGGCAACTCCAAATAAAAATAAATAATTTTCTTCCAATTAACCTGATTTTAGATGATACTCGGCGAAATTCTTCCATAATACTATGTGATACACATATGCCTACAGTAATTCCTGTAAGAATAACTGACACTGTCACATGTTGGGACAAGGTACCTTGCAGGTAACTCCATATAAAAATAAATAATTTTCTTCCAATTAACTGTTACATGTACATTATCTCAGCACAAAAGTATCCAACATACTTTTCTCAAGGACATTTCCACTGGGGTCTGGGCAGTAAAGTTGTACTTGGCTCTAGCCTGTCCCTCGGACTGTAAGGCTGCTGCTTTGGCTGCTTCGATCGAGGTCACAATCTGAAATATTAAATACATTTCATACAGCTGTAGGTTCCCGTAGCACCAATTACACATGTACACTAACACCACATTTTCAGTGAAAATTTCAATCCCATTTACATACAAAGCAGTATTTTCATCAGTGTGTGATTACAAACTCTTGAAAATTTGCACTGGTCAGATATCAAGGTAAAGTTATACATTGTTCACATCGACTTGCCACAATACAGAAGGAGTTTGTAAGACCTCCCAAAGTTATCTCCCTTCAATCCACAATATTTCAGTTATACACGCATGTATATACACACACGACTGTACATACATGTGCATGTGTACAATCAAGTTGTAAAGAAGATTCTTTAAACTGGACCACTCCAAAATTAAAATGGGGTGTATTCTTTACAACTTGTCTGTTTTATGTCTTTTTTCTTTCAATTAACTGATATTTACATACATATCATGCCTAAAATGCAATTCTCCAATATTCTAATTTGCTTATTCTAGCCGAGTCAAGTAACGGAGACAAACTGGATTTATCACCAAAAAGAAATTATTCAATTGCTTAAATTGTACTTTAAATCCCTTTTCACAGGCTAAAAAGTTCATTTCTACATTTTCAGTACGCAATTTGACTGATGCATCCCCTACCTCCACATAGTTTGATGGGAAGATACCAATTCTCCCATGGCGCTCTCCTTCATACCAGTTCTTATCCAGCTGTCTATGAAGGTACAGTATGTCATTCTTCTTAAAACTCAACTCCCTGAAAACAGGTACAACAGTCAGACATAGCAGTCACCAATGTGCAAGGAGCCTCTTTGTAGAACTGACAATATGCTGTTAAATGTAAGTTAAATTGAGTTAAAGTCTCTGTAAAGGTCATGTGAGTACATTATTCGAGGCTCTCTCATATGATGACAAGACTTTGAATTTCAGTGAGTTGACTACCTTATAAATATAAATGAAGACATAATCATTTGGCATCATTTCTGTCAGGCGTGTAGCAAAAATTTATTTACAATGGAGAGAATATACGAGTCAATCCAGCGCAAGTAATGTCTATGCATCACGGATAAAAAATAAGAATTTTGACGTAAAACATCACTCTTATTTAATTATTTATTCATTTGATTGATGTTATATGATGTACTGAAGAATACTTCACTTATATGACGGCCACCAGCATTGTGGAGAGAGGAAACCGGGCAGAGTCTAGGGGAAACCCAGGACCATCTGCAGGTTGCTGACAGACCTTCCCACGCATCACTTTCAGTCATAGTCACCAATATTCAGGTCATAATGTAACATTTAATACCTGAAGTCATTATTGTACTAAAACTTGTGTACATGTACATACCGAGGGTTCTGGGCACTGAAGCTGTAAAGTGCTCGTGCCTTCCCACGAATCTGAAACCCTCGCCTCCTCTCTGGAGGAACACTGAGTGAAGATACTTGGTCATCAAAACGATTAGCTGGTATGGGTGACTTTTGCCTATGAGGAACCAAAATTAAACATCTGAAACATCTTACACACTTTTCACATATCACATTTGTACCAGTATATACCTGTACCACAATTTAACATTTCCAAAATGTACATACTGGCAAGTAAAGAAACCTGACAGAAATTCAAGACTACGCAGATACATCTAAACAAAATATTTCATCAAATCCCCACAGATTTTGTTTAAACTGTACATCAATCATATACTGGGCATGTAGTCATCAAACAATGAAACTCACGTGTAGACATCATGATGTCTCCTGGACTCATTCTTCAATTGTTCTTCCAAAATTCTGCGCTGCCTTTCTTCTTCATATATTTGTTCCTATGTTGCAATAAATAATAAATAGTGCACGTTCTCAGCAATGTTATATGTGTGTATTGATGAATGACATGACAGCTCTCTTGACATGTAACAGTACATTTGTTTATGACTCACATTTCAAAATACACCCGAAATGTCATGTTGTAGGAAAAATCTTCTTACCAAAGTCACCGACATAATTTACTACATGTAACTGAAGCCTTGTCTGAATCAGAAAAGTAACGATTAAACACCTGATATCAGGAATCATAGGCCTCTGTTCAATGTGCCAGCAAAAGCCATATATCTTAGATCACAAAACAAGTTATTTGGGCCCAAGAATACCTAACAGAATCTTCATATCTGTCCACAAATGCCAGGAGGATCCTAAACATCCTGGAACAGCGAATGAGTTTGTACAGTCAGGTACATATGCATGTAAAAGTGTGTAATTGTTATTCAGTTTTTCACTTCTTACCAATCTCTGCTTCCTGTACTTCTCCTCTTCCTCTCTCCTGCGTATCTCCTTTTCAGTGGGAGGAGGTTTAGGAACGTCAGAGGTGACATGTTTGAATACTGCAACACCAACAAAATACACGATGCAGTCTTGCCAATATCTAAGAACGTATGTATATAGTAATATCATGTACACTCAACTTTAGCATATGAACTGTTGATAAGTGTCACAGAAACTACACTACATGTCACAAAGCATTGCAGTTATCATAGAGCAAAACAAACTTATAAAAAAAGAAAAAACTGCACCCAGTGAAAGCTGCAAGTTGGTTTGATTATAAGATGGTTTAATAAATATTAAATTAAGTCAGAAATGCAAAAACACAAGCAAGATTTAAAATACAAAGGATGAATGGATTAAAAATAAAATGAAAGTATTGTGAAAATCTGAATCTGACAGGAAAAATAAGATATACAAATTGGGTTTTATGAATGATGAATATTCTCTGAATATATACAGTGTACATTGTTAAGAAATCTGACAGTATACAACTTTTGTGTAAGTAAGGAGGTTAGTAAATTTTCTAAAGTCTGTGCAGATGTCACGTTCTTGTTTACTGTGTTCATACATCCAACTTAAGACATACCTGTTTCTGTACACGTCATAAATGAATATATGAATAAGTGCAATAATGAAGTAAGAGAAAAAAGAAACAGAACATAAACATGCTGGTGTTGTTTTTCTTAAGGGAGGTAAGTTGAGTCTAGGCAACACTTTTCTTTCCTGTCAGGGTATTGCAAACTACTTCTTTAAATTTTGTTGAGATTACATACAAAACTATTCCTGTAAATCCATGATGCAGTAAAACAGTTCTTGCAGCAGCACATCCAATCACAAAATACAGAGTTATTGCCCTTGAACCCACATTAGCAAAAGCCATCAGCATTGCATTTTGAGCTTTTCGCCTGGTACATGTAGAATTGGGTATATTGGTTAACAGTTAAGTATTGTGTGAATAAGTAAATATGAATGTTAGTAACATTATGTGTGCTAGCATGTTTATCCTGAATTGTAACAGCTTTAACCTCAAAAGTCGACATGCTAAATATGATGATAAACGAGGATGAGGGACCTGTATCCATTCTCATACCTCAAGACTGCAGCTTTTTAAACATTTCCACATGCACAACAACTTCTTAAAATCTTCACAACAGAGAAAAGAAAAAAAAACCAAAAAAAAACAAAACAAAGAAGACAGGCCAACTATGCTTGAAGCCAAAGCTGGAAGTACCTTAAGAGCAATGAAACAAAATTAAGCCAAAGATTTCTTGAACCTATACATTATAGGGAGAATTTGATCACATGTATGGCTACACATAGATCAATTAAAATCCAGATCAAGTTCATAATGACTGAGTTCCCATGCACCACTAACTGTTAGATAGGTTAAATGTAATGTTATAGCAGAGCGTCAGCACAACACACGCTGTACTTATGAGCAGGTACATGTACCTCTATCGTTAGGCTTAGCTGCTGGGGGGCTTTTTACCCCTAATTGTTGGGCAGCTGATAGACTACTGCGAGGCAGCTTTGGCCTCGCTGGAACACCATGTGGAACATTTTTATCATTTCGGACAGGGGGGCTAGGAACACCCCCATTAGCTGTGGTAGAGTTTTCGTGCTTTGGGGTTGGGTTGGTAGGCCTGACAAGACGAACTGGGCGTTCGACAGGACCAGGCTGTGTTTTAGCTACAACATGCAAAAAAAATAGAAGAAAAATAAACCAAATAAATACATAAACTGGTGCAAACAATAATCTAAATCATCACACAAACTGAAAAAAATACATAAACAAAAAACAATACAACAGAATTATACTCAAAGTCGGAACACATTCAATTTGGCGTTTTCACATGTACATGTATGTACTGTGCACTAGTACTTTTAGCTGATGATGATTGCAAGCTGTAGATATTAAGTTACATTCAAAGGATTATGTGCAGCCCATTCAACCACAAAAAAGCTCTTCTCCCACCCTGAAAAAAATCAGTTACACATACTCCAAAATCAAATCCAATCTTGCTCAAGTCGTGTCAACCTGAAATAACTATATCCAGGAACTGGCAATTGTACAAAAATTAGCAAACGGTTCAAGAAACCACATGTATTAAGACCCCAAAATAAGTGTGCACTCCAGCAATTATATGATTACAAAATACATGGGTCAACAGCAATACTACATGAAGTATACATAGCAAAGACAGATTCGCCAAGAAGTTGGAAAGTCACCAATGCCTCTTATGGTAGATGAAAGCAAAGCAGAACTGTTTTTCTTATGGTAAAGCTAACACTCCCTTTGAGCACCAGAAACGCCCAGCAGCGAAACAAGGCTATAGTCATTGGTAAAGCAACTGATACAGTGCACTGAAAGAACAAATGTCACCTCTTCACTGGTAGAACATGAACACCATCTTTTATTACAAACTCAACATGCAACTGTGCATAATAATGATTGTCTCACATGGCTGACAGATGTGCAAAGAAGGTGTTTAGCAGAGACAGAACCACACATACAAAAAATGAACAGAGAGAAACACTTGTGATTATGCTGAAGGCGCGCCAAATGGGTCACATTTGTAACAAACTGATTTAATGTATTTCTTAGAGCAGCATATTAAAAAGTATTTAATAGGCCTTCAACATGTACTGCCTCACACACATGTATAGTATGTTATTATGATCTGTGGTTTACACACTTAATATGAATCATTACTTCATTTGTTCATTTTATATCAGGTTTATTTGCATACAATCAAACAAAATGAACATAACGAACAGATCTAGAGATGCCATGTGTTCAAAGGGTATTTTCTAATATTAATTTTGTGACACTATTTATGCATGTTGTTTGCTGTATTCTTAATGTTTTTTTGCGGGGGAGAGGGGTGCAATATTTTTTAGCTTTTTTGGTTGATTACTGATAATGCTGTTATTAACTTTCTTCTCTCAATTCAATTATTTGGAAAAAAAAAACTGGGTGCCATGAACTGAACAAAAATTTGCAAATAAGTGCAACTGAAAACTTGATGTTGCTTACATGTGTATCGACTTAACTTACGGGAAAGCACTGAATTTGATATTAACCTTTGGTTTGACTTTGTGGGCTGATTCCACTATGCTTCTTGCTCAGCAGTCCGGGGTCTGACTTACTCACAGGCAGCCTGTCTTGTCTGTCCTCATGCAAAGGTCTGTGCCAAGGATCACTAACTAACTCATCAGCACGCCGAGCCTTGGGTAATGAAATGGTGTGTTTCTGGTGGAGAGCATAAGATGGAGGGCTGTGCCGAGGGGTGTATGGAGGAGGAGTAGGTGGGGGTAGAGAACGACCCTTAGGCAGGGTCATACTGCGGGGTTGGGTATGTGATGCATGGGGATGAAACGGGGAGACAGAGTGAGAACTATGTGAGTCTGTGGCTAGGGAAGCCATCCTATTCGTTCCTTTCTTTGTCTTGGTCTCTTCCCATTCCTCTGCTAGGTGATCCAGGTATTTCACTGCCATCTCCTTGTATTCTGCCTCACTGAGCTTGCCTTCTGTGCCACCACCTACCACCTGTCTTACCTCCCTGAGTATTTCTGCTGGAGCCGTGTAAGTGTCATAATCCATTATTGTCGGTGGGCGCAATTTCACATTGACCTTTTTCTTAGCTTCTGAAGTATCCTTGGCTTTGTCAAATGGCCCTATTAATGCACCAGTGTCTTTCTTCTTAAACTGTTCTCGAATTGCAGAAATCTGGTCACAGTTCAAATTTTTTATTTCTTGTGGAACAGTTTGCCTCACTACATTGCTTGTACTTGCCTGCTCATACTTAAGTTTTATTTCTGAAACAAGATTTGCCTGTTTCGCAGAAGTCATAGGAAGGTGAGACTTGGAATGCTTCATTGAAGATCTTGGATGTTGATCCAGAGGCTCAGAAAGCTCTGGAAGTGATCTTGCCTTGGCATACAGGCTGCATCTGCTGGTGTTGTGCACTTGGATATCATCATCATCTTTAATGATAAGTGTGTCAGTGCTACTGGTGGATGTCCTATCATCCATTTTTGGGACATTCTTTTCATGATGCTGGTTAATTTCATTCATCTTTGACCACTTCTTGTGCCTGTTATTCACGTCATCTGTACTTGTGCCTGCTGTCAGAGAATTGGCTCTTTCATCCCACATTTTCATGTTCACTTGCTGCCTTGATGGCGGACTAACATACCTGCTGAGCATGGCTTCAGGTTCTGTGGCTTGTGCTTTACTTCCCTCCACTGCCTTCATAGGTGAGTGCTCACCAGATGTCTGTGTTGAGGGATGAATCACAAATTTGCTATGTGAGAATTCATTATTAACTGCCAAAGGTCTCAAGTCTCTGATCTGGAAGGGCTTGAATTCTCCGTTGCTATCAGAAGATCTGAAAGGGCTTGGGCGACATTCTGATTCTTGCATTGGCACAATAATTTCTGCTTTCGCAGGTGAAGAGAGTGAATGCTTCGAGGTTTTACCATAAAATATGCCTGCAGTGACTGGAGGATGAGGTTGGGTTATCTTCTCTGAATCACGTGTGCTATTTCTGATAACCTCTGTCACAAATGAGTTAATTTTCTGTCTCACATTACCTTCACAGCCCGATCGTGAAAATGGCTTATGTTTGTCTTCGCTTTCTTTATTTGCACTTGTGGTAACAGACATGTATTCCAGTCCAGAGGAATGAGTTAGTGAGAACGCTGACTGATTCTGATGCATAGAACCTGAAGGTACAATGTCAGGCATGCTTCTGTGATGAACTTTGTCATCTTTAATTTGCAGGGTTTTACCCTGAACATAGGTTTCTTCTGCAACTATTTTAGTATGTCTGTCAATAAGTGACCCAATTTTATGACTGTCATGAAGCCTAGGAAGATTGCCTGTGACAGAATCGGTTTGTAAATCTGGTTGGCTTTTATGCAAAATGGGTTTGGAACTGGGACCAATGGCAAACTTTGTCTTGTCAGAGAACACAAATTGATCAGACTGATTATTACCACAAGGGGTCTTCACACCACTGAAAAATGATCCCTTGTAAGAATCTGACCTCAGGTGTGCTGGATAAGTTCCGTCACTTTCATCCTTATATGGTGCAGAAATAGATCGGACATGGAGCTTCTCTATGTTTGGCAGAGATTTAGACTTACTTTTTAAATTGGTCACATGGATTTCATAGCTGTTTGAAGGTTCTTCAATATTGGTTCCATATAGGGCCCGCTCTTTTGACCTTTGGGCAGCAACATCCTGAAACTTAAGGTAAGACCCAGGAGGGTGTTCAGTATGTTTCTCAATTTCTGTTGCATTGTATTTGTCATCAGATTTGTCTAACTTATGGTATTTCTCTTTCAGTTTCACAAAAGATAACTCCCTTTTTATGTACTCAGTTTGTCGCAAGGGAGCTCTTTTATGTTGATTATGCTCTGCTTCATCAAACACTGTCTTTATGTCACCAAGAGACTTTTCTTTTCTTAACAACCCATGATCCTTAGATGGCATCCAATGCACTGAATGGCTATTATTCAAATCACAGAAAAACTCCTTGTTGTGTTTTGCTTCATCAAGTTCATGGTACAGATCCTTTAACTCATCCATAGTGTCAAATTTATACTTAGAGATAATGCCAGCATCTGTTATGTCAGCGCCTTTCATCTTGGCATTATCATGAACAATTTTGTCTTCAATTTCTGCCACCCTTTCCAAAATTGCAAAATTCTTCTGCAGTTTAAGAAACTTTTCCGATTTCCAAGAGGAATGTAGGACTCCTGCAGCATATGACTGGTAGGTTTGTGAGCTTAGTCTAGAGCGATCACTGCTGATCGACCCTTTCGCTGACATCCCACGTCGCTCAGAATAACATGGTGACCCTGGTCTTCTCACATGGCTTTGCCCAGAGTATCCAAACCTTCCACCAGTATTTGTCTTGGCACCTAGCGATTCGGTCCTGTAACTATTAGTTTTAGGCTCATGATTTGCTGTGAACATACTGTACATATTGTGGGCTGGAGTTTTGTGGCTTGCTGGTTCTTCTCTCTTGAAATGACTTTTCCCTACAGGAGGGTTTAATGACTCTTTGGTAGGCTGCGAGGCAACTAAATCTCTTTTTACAGTGTGTAATCTCTTTTGGTCATTTCTGAGTAAGTTTTTGCCAGAGTCTTGAGTGAAGGCTTGTTTTTTCACTTTATCATGCTCACGAAGTTCAACTGTTTGCCTTGCACTAAGCCTACTGAAATCATCTTCATGGCTGGGCATATAAGGTTGATAATGTTGATCTGGGTAATGTGCATTGTTGCCCTCTACATGTACAAGCCAACCTCCAGAGTGAGATACTTCATTGTTTGCATTGCCATTCCAGCCAGCTCTGGGAGTATACATATAGTGATACATGTAGCTCCCTGGAAGGTTGTGATTGCCATCGGTGTAATCTTGACTCCAATTTCCATGATTCAGATGCCTTGTGCCTCCTTCCAGAGCATACAGACTTGGCTGAGGTGGAACTTCTGGAGGTGTGTCAGGTGGTAAGTTATTCCTCCTATAGGACTTGTGCGGCACATCACTTCTTGGCATGGCATATGCCTTTAAAGGAGAATAGTTACTCGGGTGGTAAAAGACTGGGTAAAACAGTTCATCCTTTCCAATTTGTGCCTTTGTGAAGGAAAATGGGTTTGCGTCATATCTCCTTCGGGCGGGATAAGTCACACTGCTGTGGCGCTCTGGTGGAATTACTCTAGTCTCAGAACTGGACACATATGGCATGTTTTGTTCACAAAAATACCTTGACAGCCAAGGAAAAGTGATATAGAAAAGTGTTTATGAAGGTTTTTGAAGCTATTGATAAGAGAAAAGACAAGAAAGGCCACCAAGGTGGCTAAAAATATTGTCACTGAAGATGCGTTTGCAGCCAACACTACACACACACTCCAAATCCTTTCTGTAAAGACAAGCAGAGGTTAGCATGCTGTTAGTAAAGGACTATGAAGTTGGCCAGTTGTTTATAAAAATGCTCCCACCTATTGTCTATTAGCATCATAAATAGTTTGTTCTGTCAAACTCAGAAAGCGAAAAGATATGGGTGCATTTTTATTGAATAAGTGGCATCAACTTTGGCCTTCTGAATGGCGGACATCTTCAAATTTGTAAAAATGGTGTCTTTTGGATCATACAAAACAATCTGTCTACTAACAGAACAGATTGTTAATATAACACAGATAGAACAAAGACAACTACAGTAGTCTGTTATGATTCAAAACAGCAACCATGTCCTTCAGGAGCTTTTCCTGTATACACTTGGACCACTCACCAAGGACAATAGGAACATCTAAAGTCAAGCACAAAAAGTACACTTTGGTACACTACATCAACAGTGGTCACAGAATTAGCAAAGGTGAAACATAACTGAAGTGCAGTTGGAGCTGAGTAATTTAAAATGCCCAAAGCAGGTTTTGTGGGCTGTGCAACAGGGCTGCATGTGATGGATAATGCAGTGTATATCATTCTAATCATGCCAAACCAATACATTACAGCAAGTTAAAAGCCTATCACATGTGACACATGCAAGACTGTACTCATCATCACACTCGGCAAAGTACATCCGGCAAATAAAGAATGACTTCCATATTGAAAAAGATATTGCTGTTGGAAAAATAACCCTAAACCATCAGCAAATATCTTGTGTGCTTACAACCTCTGTCTTACATACATGTACTTACATCATAATGCTATACATGAACGACCTTTTAATTTGAAGCTCCATCAACCCCAACGGAGAACAGTAACAGCAATGAATGGAAAAACTGCCTTTCCAGGCAGTATGGGGATGCTTTAAATATATATATATATATGCATGTACATATGCTGTAGTGCACAGTTGCAATAGCTAATTGATTAGTCACACATGATGAAATGTTGTGTGTATAATATTGCACCATTTAGGAAAATACTGTTACGAGTCACCCCCCTATTTATAAGATGGGACATAATTATATGAAGATTATGGTTTCCTTTAACCAGCTGCAACATATATTTGCACAATGTGGCTTTGAATCAGCAGGGTAAAAACAAAAGAACAGAAATGAAGAAACTTTAAGGCAGAGATTCCATGACACATTCTTGCAATGTGTCTGCTTGAATAATTATTATCTTAAGCTCTTTTTAAGCCCAAGCCAGCAGAAAAAACACAGGCTCAAGAAAATCACAACAAACATCCAAAAAAGAACAAAGAAATAGTGAAAAATAAAGAAGAACAGAGAAAACCAATGAACAAAATCAAAACCAAAGGAAACCGAACAAAAATAATGATGAACCTTGTCTCTGGTGAATGTTCCAATGCGTTATTTCAGTTGTGAATTTCATTGGGTGGATTACTACTTTCCTACAGCAATTATATTTCTGTTCAAATCTGAGAACATTTATTTATTTATATAATGACAAATGCAGACTTGATCAATAAACTTACCAACTGGTTTATCAGGGGCAGGTTTTTGCAGCCCTCTATATGGGATCTCGCCTCCCTTTTGTATCTCTTTGTAGGCAAATTTAACATCCTTCCCATCATCGCTATCTGCTAGCCCTCTTACTTCAGGTCGCACCTGCCCCACATTGCTAAAAAACAAAATAAACTATACATCAACACACAACACACTATAATGACATCTACAAAATGTAAGTTAACCAGCATGTCAGCGACCTCAAAATTCACCCTAACTGTGAGATCCCACAACACAGTTGATGCCTTGCACCCCATGCAAAGCACATGTTAAGAAATAGCTTGGATATAAAAAATGCATAATATAAACACACTTCTTCTCCTTTTCCATAAAATCCAATTAAATGTAAATGTATGTTTAATGTATCTAAAAGATATACATCTTGGAGAGTACCTACATGTATTGTCCATGAAAACATCTTTTTAACACAATTTATACAAATATCATTAAACAATAAATTTCATTTAAATAAATTAATGAAAATGCTTGAACAGATATCCTCCATCCATTCTAGTGGGACGGAAAGAACTATTAAATACATGTAACTCAAGTAGTAAAATCGGCTCTGAAAGTGCAGAGTGAGTGAAATGCATTTACATACATGTACCCAACAGATTTAACTTGACTCTTGTATAAGATCACTCTGTGCTGATGATATATTTCAGAGGCAGCCCACAGAATTTTGTTAAACAAATTCCAGGGATGTGATGAGTGACTCTATAACTGAGCTAGCTTCTTGCTTTATACATTGTGTTGTCGGAACTGGGTCACTATTCAATACAGGATGCCAAACTACAGGGTGCCAAATAACTCTATTACATGCACTATAAACTTCTTTAACATACATAATGGATATACACAAGACTTCAAAGTGATGAAATGATTATTTCCATAATCTGATGAGAGATTAAAATTTCCTTCAACCACAGACACACATCTGCCAAAACCTTTCCTCATAAAACGAGGACAAATCTTTTCATCTCAAGGATTTAACATTAAATGTATTTCATATTTTCCAGAGATAATCGTGCTTGAATACCTACCTAACTGTAGCTTGGCAGTGCTCCTTTAAGAGGAGTCTCTTAGCCGGTCCAAGTATATACGCTGGCATACATTAGCAACACCTGTTACTATATACCTATTGATTAAACTTGGAAATTAAGCCTAGAGAATAATTTCCTCTCATAAGACATCAGCATATTCATAACATCCACACATGGCAAGACGACTGCTCACATTATCAAAGATCAATTTTCATATACACAATTATAGTTCAGGTGGACTCTCCTTGGACTCCATATGTGCAAATACAAGCCTCACATTACACAGCACTACAAGAGTACCTATGATGTACTATGATGTAAAACGAGTCTTGTAAATGGATATACAAGTGTTACAGTCCACAGACATAAAAATATGACATGAACAAGTGAAAAAATTCACATAATAATTATCATGAAACAAACTGATTTGCCCATATACGGACATGTTTTGAAAACCTGAACTGACGTGCAGTGTTAAGGGTCCTAATTTTGGAACACATGTACCATATACACACAATGTGCTCACTCCATGAAGAATCTTGCTACATGCACTTGTGTCCTTACACACAGACTGTGCAATGAACAAAATGTACATCTTATATCCAATGCTATTCAAATATTGTCCCAACTGCACATACCATGAGTGCTGCAAAAATTATTTACTCTGAAGTAAATGCTGTCTGTATACAGATCATTGACTCCAAATCCCTAGAAATACATTTTGAATCAATTAAACTATATATAAAAAGAAATGCAGCAAACATATCTACAAAACTGGAGCACATTCTGTTACAAGACACACACATGTACACAGGCTTGGGGCTATGGTAAAACTCTTCCCACTGGAAGAGGCTGAGCTAACTGAGGCATGGAAAAAAGCAATGGTCTATCTCTATCCACCTAAACGTGAAATGTGGGATGGCTTAGGTTACTATGGTCTCACCTAGTGCCCAGATCAATATTTTGATCCATCGTATTTTCTAGTCCAAAGCCATTAACACTGAAATAGTAAAGCTTACATGTGGCCTAAACAGAGTTCTCACAAGACAATGCATATATGCACAAAGTTACAGATGCAAATATACCACCATGTATCCACAAAATATACATATTTTTTGCTACACTTCTGTTTCAGAGTAGATATCAACATCATTTTGCCTGTCCAAAACACTGACCAATTCACTACATGGCCACCATATCAGTAATGTTTACACACCAATCACTAAGCCTGGATGGCTCAATACACTGCCCCTATTGCAAGAACAATTCCATACCCACACACTCACAGTACTGCTGCATTTTCATTGATCAATATGTACACTTGCTCGTCTGATAAGGTCGTTTCCTGCAATGCCAATGGCTAATTTGGACACAAAATGCTAAATTGCTATCAAACTTAATTAATGTTGTGATCACATATATCTTATACTTATATCACATAAGTCCCCAAATAGCTATTCATGAATCAGTCCAAATATCACATAACAGTAGCAGGAAAAATATAACACATCAAGTTATTATTGTAAGAAAGAGCTTACATAACTTGCTCATGTAACATATGTACATGAACACATGCATGTGCATGGATGCAGCAACATGAAATGAAATGGTGACGTTTAAATTAGAAATATACAGTAGTAGAGAAACATCTGGACGCCACATGACATGGAGCATTTTACTTTACTTAACCTAGCTACATGGGATACACAAAACACCACATTTACTACAATACACCTTCGTGCAACATAATGGGAAACGTTCACACTTCATTGGTGCTTAATTCTGACTGAAAATGGACATATACATATTTACATGTACCTACAACGATATAATTGTGAAGACTGTCGTAAGAATGTATATATTTGAATCACATCTATTTTCCACCAACCGACCAGTTGCTGAAGATCTGAATGGTCCAGGTTCCCAAGATACAAACAACCACTCCAGCAGTCCCAACAAATGTATATGTGTATATGTAGAACATTTCGCTTCCGGGCAAGTCAAGCATGGTTAATGCCAAACTAGTTAACACATGATGTTGTAGCAGCAAGATGTAATTACAAACAATATACAGTTCAAATAATTAATACTTGCACACACACTATACAGAAATGTCCGTTCATACAATGTATTAACTGCAAGAATTATACTCAAGAATATTTTTTAAGCATGGTTGAGGTGGCACATATCGATGTCCTATATACAGGCAGTGTGTGCTGTAAGGTCTGTGGCCTATACACCCACCCACCTACCAAGTCATCAGCTAGGCCCTGTACTATATGATAACAGAAGCGACCCAGAATTAATATGTGTAAGGATTAGACGAGCTCTGATAAATCTGCCCATCTGTCCAATTAGTCCTTGGTGTGAGGGACAAAGATCTCTACCCACCTGAATGCCAGACTATCTACCAGCTTCTGCATCGCTTCCTGACTCCCTCAGGCTCCATAGCCTGGCATCAGCTTTGTGAGTGTGCGAGCAAGTGAGCAGGACAGGCTAGCAACGCCTGGCACCCCCTCATAACACATGATCTAAATCTAAGCCAAGCATACTGGGCCTGGCCAGTCGTTCAGGTACCATGTGGCGTGTGTGAGTAGAGTGGTCCCTGAACAGCGACAAGACACTACACTCACAAACACACACAGACACTCACCAAAGGCCTGGACGGGGACGCCCAGAACATCAAACAAAGCTGCCTCAGTATTAAGCACAGGGCCAGGTGGCTGGGGTAATCAGAGCATGAAATTGTGGAGGACAGGTATCACCTGAAGCAGCAGCTAACAAAGGGAGGAGAACAGGGAGGGAGCCTGGTGTGGGGAGGCTGCATGGGGCAGGGAGGATAGTCTGATGGAAATGGGGGGCCCTGGTTCTCGATCACCACAAAGGACGACCCACCTGACAGAAGAAATGTGTTTCCACAAAAGAGGTCAACACACACAGTTATCAGTATTAATGACGTTACGATGTCAAAAGGGGGAAGACAATATGTCTCACCATCCAAATTTTTACAAGGGACACAGGCATTGAAACAGAGAGAATCTTTCCACACATCCTTCCACACATTTTAAACTGGTATTAAATCCACATATTTACAGAGACAAAAATACATGTAGATGTAGTTCTTGTCTAATATATGCATTTTAGAAAACTGTTTTCTAATTTGTTTGATACTAATTTGTGCATCTGATTTCACTACAGTCATGTAAATATACTTTTATACCATCTTACACTTGCTATTCTTAATATGAAGTAACATTTCATTACAAGGTGCAGAGTATAATCTTTCATGAAAGAGAACGTACAAAAACATCTCCATACAAACTGAGAGAGTAATTTACCCTGAAGTTACATGCTCAAAGCCTTCATCTGTCGTAACTAATTAATATGAAATGAAATCCCATTATAAATATAGAGCCTCAAAAAGAAAAATTTAATTGCCTGTATGTTCAAAGCATTCATGAGCTCCCGGTGATTCCAGTGTACATGGCCTATATCCCACATTTGTCTACATGTTTACCCACTGGTCACTGTGCCTGACTCTAGACAATTTAAAAATTCTGTTTTGTTTAATTACCATGTCACATCTGCAGGTCTATAATGAAGACTGCTTCTGTTTGTGTACTAAAGCAGATCAGATACATACAGACAGTATTACAATTGCTTACATTAACAATCGTACATACTCAATGTATTCAAGCACACAGACACATACATGTATACAAGTATATATATATATATATATATACACACACACACACATACATGTAATAATGTGTTGCTAAAATTGCATCACGTACACGAGAGAATTGGATTTACAAGATAAAGTCATTACGTGGAATATTGCCAAATCAATATCGAGGGTTATACAGATACTATCTTTGCTACAGCTGCAATTCTGTAAACAGGATTTTATACTGCATACATGTAGCAGCAACTGCACATGAACAACTGGTAATTTATGTCAACTGTCTGCAGGTCTGTTCCATTCCAAACCATTCATTCACCATCTGCAATGTTTAAGAAATTCTACACTCCAGTAAATCAAGTATTTAAAACTAACAAACGGACCAAGTGCTTACATAAATATCCTACACTTACCTGTCTCAGACTGTAAATGAACCCAATGAGACAAATCAGCCGAGTTTTGTCTCCCAAGCAGAAGCTGCCAACACTGCACTGGATTCTAAACTGTATGCTGCCTCTACCTTTTAACACCTGGGCAGTGACAGAGGCAAAACAGCTCTCCATTAACACTTCTAATCTTGTTAACCTTCACCAAACCCACCTGCCTGCTGGCTCTCTGAGTGTTTACCATGATTATGCCGGCTGGGCAGTAGTTTGGCTTACCTAAGGAAGTTATTCTGTGTTTCCACGCTGAAAGAACAGATCTGAGCCTTGTCTAATCTTTGTTTACCTGTCTTAATAGACCACTGACTTCTGACCTCGTTATCTCCCTGTGGAGGTGTTGTATTGACAACTTTATGACAACTTTAGCCCGGACCCTGATCCTGTAATCCAACCCAACTAGCAACATATCCAACATTAGCATTACCCCTGCCTGCTATCCAGCCATAACCCATTGTATGTACGGCACAGGTGAGTGCTGACCCACAAATCAAGTCATCAATATCCAAAGCCCTAGGCAACAAAAACCAATTTACCTCAAATTAGTCTTGGAGGAAAACTGCAACTACATTTGATTAATTGCAAAACTATGTACACATCCTCCACAGCCAACCCCTGTAATTCACTAAGTGCATATATGCAGATGAAGTTTTACATCGCACATGTATAAATATATATATGTCAAAGACTGATTATGGCTTTGTGCCACACTGGCAATATTTCAGCAACATTATATTAAGATGTACATAAGTAAAGAAAATGAGCATGTGTATGTATATGCAAAAACCAAATTACATTCAGAGTCTCATCACTAAGAAATGTGCTTGGGAAGAGCCAAACAGACGACCGTACCACACCATGCACCTGCAGTGTGTGTGTTATTAATTCAAGACCACATAGAAATATCACCTCTATGAATCTCCAGATTGCACAGATGTTTTGCAGTTTTCCTTTATGTAACAAAGACAAAAACAAACAAAAAAAATACATGTACTCGGACTACCATATAAGCTGTATCTCTGGTTTGGAAAATGGTAAACTCAGTCATCATCTGTCCATGAAGTTTGATGTCAGACTGTATATCATTAAATCTCAACATAAAATACTTCAGTGCAGGAAATTATATTTTAATATGATCCATTATTCACTTCAGTTGTGCTCTGAACACTCACAGATGTAAATGCTGATGAAGTAATACTCAACATGCCCATGTTAAACTCTGTGTAGGTGTACCAGGGACAAAGCACGGGCAAATGGGGCTGATGTGTCAACACACAAACTTACTAAGCTGCAAGGTTAACACTCTCAGAAAATATTGATCAACACAGTGGAATGAATGCTGCAATCTCCAGAATCTGTGCAATCAATTATGGCACTGAGTCGCCCACCAGTGTCACTATCCCTTTGATGTTCATAAGGCATGAATTTTTCCCTACCATTGCCATGGAGATTTTGCGGATCTTACATGCACCTGAACGCCGCACCTGTTCAAAGAACACTTGAGCTTCCAAAGGTACAACTGGCTTGATATAAGTGTGTATAAATCAATGTACCTGAACGTGAGGATACTATTCATGCACAACTGATTCAATTACTTGCACTTTAACACTGTCAATTTTTTATTCAAATCTGCCTCTGATTTTGTAATACTTCACACCACATACATATACTATACATATACAGATACAGTTACACATATTTATTCATGTACTTGAATGGTGTTAAGTCAATCAAGAACAGAGTCCAGTTTATGTGCCCAGCGAAAATCGCCATTTTTCACCAGGTACCTGACAGTGACGGCAAGTCATCGCAATAAACACATAAGCCGTCAATGGCCCTCCATGTACATTATAACAGTCTTCCTCCTCCCACCCCTTCAACCCTTGACCCTCAAACTCTCCAAGAGATCTTTTGAACTCAATACCAAACTTCTCAGTGATGTCATCACTACAAAGTTCCCTTAAGACACACAGCCACATGTAAATTTACCAGCTCTTTATACTTAGAACTTTGCCTGTATTACAACTGCTATTAGGGGAATGCAAGGCAGCAATAACATATCAACCATATCACAAAAATCTTAGTTTTGGTCACACAGGATGTAATCTAAAAAAAAAAATATACTCACTACTGACTGAACTGGCCTGGTTTCTCTATAGGAGGATTGTGAACCACACCCTGTTGATAAGAAAGAAAGAATAAATAAAAATACTGGGAAACCTTGATTAAAAACATAATAATGCATATTTACACATACAGACCTGAAGCATTTTGTCAACAAATACATGGCAGGTAGAGAAAATTACAGAAAGGCAGAACAAGTGAATGTGGTAAATGTAACATGTACATGCATTGTTTAAACTTTTTTTTATATTTAAACACTATAAAAGTACAACAATTATTTATTACATGAAAAAGACATACACTTATCCTTTCATCATGCCCAAGAAATCCACAACAATTGATTTAACCGAAAAAAAAATACAAATGTGCTGCTTTAAGCTAAAAAGATTAGTACATAAAATGCATGAGAAACCACATAAAAGAGTCTAACCAGATAAACTTTCAGCACTTTTGTACAAAACATGCGTACAAAATAAAATGCACAAGCTGAATGTAATGATAAAAAGTTCATAAGTTCCTGTAACATAAGACCTTTGCTTCTGAACATATGTCTTAACATAGTCGATATGCCAGACTATAACGAAGATTTGCCCATGCATGAGTTACTTGTTCCAGGGACAAACCTCTAGCAACATATGTATACATATATAAACAATCAGATAGCAATGTTAATAAACCTCCAATCAGCATATACTCAACATACATTTATAAGCATGTACACAATCTGTCTAGTAGTCCAGGTAAGTAAAAAGCACCTTACTGAGATAAAATACGGTTACGGCATACATATGCAGACGTAAAAGCCAATATTTACATATCTGCGCTTATCACGCAAGCTTTGTACAAGTAAAATTCTTATCCTGTACACACTTTGGAGTTAAACATTTGAACCCCTGTGTTCCATTCTTCCTCTACATGCATGCACTCTGGTATCTCAAAATGGAGTATCATGTTTAACACTTCATGATCAGTTCCACAAAAAGAGGTCAACACTGAAAATATTTTTTCACTGCTTCATTGTAGTGGAGATTCAAACTGATAACAATTTGTTGTACCAGTAACTAGAACATTTGTTAGGTGTTCAGAATTTCAATACTGAGGTCCTGAAAATAACTGTACATGTCCAAATGACTGAACTCAAAAACTGGACATTTTGAACTGGTTCTGGTCATGATCTGATTTATCAAAAGCAAAAGAATCTGTAGTGGTATAATAATAATTCTACATACATAGATACATTAAATACATGTACTACTGGTCAGAGAAGCTTTTCTTCAGCTCTTTAACAAGGAATATTAGAACTGCTTGATGGCAACTTTTCATTTGATGCATCTGTGTTTAGGGTCAATAACTGAACAATGCAGCTCACAGAAATGTTGATATTGGTCACCAAAATTTTACCTGACAATAATTTCAACAACAATACATACTTCATTTCCCATTGTTCAAAGCACAAAGGCATGAACAAAGAGAAGTTTACAATACTGCATTGTAGATGTTGGTAACAATAGGAAAGCCCATTTAAACACCTCACATAAAACCACAGGGTTAACCCTCTGATGACCTCCAGCATGCTTTAATATTAGCTCAAAATTTTTATCACATTTTACCTTTACATGCATATGAGCCAGACAGTACAAATTCCGAAACTATATGAAAGACCAGTGACATATGTTTGTTAATCTTTGTCAGCCTATATTTATGTCTCATGTAATAAAATATAGTGAAGAAAATACAAAATAATTTAAATTGAATAAAAAATAAAATTTGTAGACACTCAATGACGCTCCTTGGAACTTTAACAATAACAATACAAAAGGAAAGGCCAACTTTGGTAGAAAAAAATCTAAAAATATAAAATAACATCAACTGCTGATAGAGGTGCATGAAGTGGGTGTGGTCTGGATGTGGGTATATAAAAAAAATGTGTGCTGATTTGTGTTCAGTGGGAAAAATTGGTAGTTTAATGCAATGTATGGCAATGACGTATACAAGAAATGTATTCTAAAATGATAGATTATTAACCAAACAATGACAATTAAGTGATGGAACACGGTGAACTGTTCAATACACGTGAATCATCAACCTTGTGTGCACAATTCAAAAACAATGTCTTAAATTATAATCATTTCATTTTATTCGAAAGATGAGGAGGAGCAGTCTGATTCACAAAGCGCTTCCAGAGTTAACAAGGTTCACATAACTACCACAGGAGAAAGCTGAAAATGGTAGCTACATGTATATGATCACACAGCTAGAATGGCTCTGTGTATTAAACTGGAAACAGTATTCCCTGTTATCTGTGACAGCAATGAATACTGTTAGGTGCAAAGATACTTGAAGACTACAAAGCAGCAAAGCACTCACCATCCCAGCCTGAAACACAGAATAGATTTAACAAACACCAAAGCTACATGTAAGATGTCAGATAGAGCATCCCCCTCCCAGCTACAATCAACACACTACAGATGCTACACTCTACAGCAGCAAGTTACCTTGGATTTCTCTAGCAGCTGGCTTAAACGTTTGGCCTAACAGTAGAAAAACATCAAACAAAACAATTCATTCATGCAATATAATTAGTGCATTACCCACAATCAGGCATGCTCACAAATAAACATCCATGAAATGTAGAGATGAAATGCATAATAAACTATTCCATAATGCAAATACATTTATCGCAACCAAGAATCTGTAAATAAACACAATTCATGTTACCATGCTTTAAGATTGTCATTCAAACATGACTAATGTGACAATGCAAATGGAACGACTTAAAAAAAAAATAACGCCATCCATTTCTTTCTGATCGGAGCCGTAATTCCAAATGCCATGGGAAAGAAATTCTACTGATTTCACAAAATGTACCACACACCTTTGGTTCTGAAATCAGAACACTCTTAAAACAGGAAATCACAACCGCTGGTAATTCTCATCACTGCCAGGTGCACTAACATGTCTTCAGAACTGAATCCCGCATGAATAAATAATAGCTGAGACCCTCGTGAGGCAAGTCCTCATCAGCAATCACTGGAGATTCAAAGCCCTCACTGAATGTGTACCTGGATTAGAGCTAACGGCCCTGCCTACAGATGGGCCAGGTAAGACTGCAGACATAACAAAAGGCTGTATGACTGAGAATATTGATCAATTATTGAGCGTTGGTCTGGCCAACAGCTGTCACTTCGTACGAACCAACGAGAAAGAAGGAGAGAGCGCAGTGACTGGCGAACAAGGCCCACGCCCTTATAGTCACAATATTTACCTCCATCAGTGAAGAGCTCATTTACATATTAAGTGCCATTACTGAGGCACATTCATTTACTAGGTCAACTAAACACTGAAACAAAGCAGAATGACATTTCCTTGTTAAAAAGACTACATTTTCCCTACAGATACCTCCCTTTTTGCTTTTCACCTTGATAAACTCTAACCTTCGTTATTTATAAAGGTGTTGTAATCAACATATTGTGTAAGGGCAACTTTATATGATTAAACACATACACACTGTCGACATATTCTCCTGAATACCACGACGATTAAAATTTTCTTTGTACAAAATAAAAGCATCAAATGTTATTCTGTGCTGGACACACAATGAAACAAAATTAAGACAGACTTTTGCATAATGTGTAATGTATAATTATATAATTTTGTAGTAAATGTATCAAGCTTGCCAAGAAGCAATCGGGGTGATCTATGAACAATTAGGACCAGCTACTTGTGTGCTAATCAATCTGTTAAACATGTTCCTGATTTATGGACCAGTTGACATTACACTCAAACTCCTATACTTCTGGGAGTAGCCTTCATCGATTCATGGCAATCGATTAGTTCCTTACCTGCTACCAAGTTCTATATCTGGTGTGCTTACTTTTTATAGCCTGTCTTACAACATATCTCTCTATATCCAAATTCACTTAACATGTTGAGTACCCTTGCAGTCTATAAATTATCAATATCGCTAGGTAAACATTACCACACCTTTATTTAACTAGTTAAGCTGTTCAGCTTTCAACTTCCACTGAACATGAACACAGATTTATGGCTAGATAATCTTTCCACTGAACACATGCTCTGGTTTGAATCCCAAAGGAGCAATCCATAAATGTATGAGTCCAAACAGTCCATTCAACTAAGCTTAAATCTTGAGTGAAAGCATTTCTTCCCCTAAATGCTGCTTTGGGGCAAGAATTATATTTTCACAGTTTTAATGTATCAGTGTGGTCTCTATTCAGATTTGTGCTCACTACATAGAAATGCATTCCTCAGCCTGAAAAAAATGTTTCATGTAATTATCTTTATAACTAATGCACAACATTGATATCATTCCATTCTGAATAAATAAGTTTTCAAAACCATGCATGATGCACTTCAACATTTTCACAGTTCAAACAGATAATTTCAAAATATTTTTCACATATGCAAGTCAGCGTTAATCCCAGTGTGTTAGAACACTTCTACTTACTGCTTTAGTTTCTTTAAAAGCAATGGACGAAAATCCTGGTTCATAATCCATGATGCTACGAGGCTGAATCTTGTACACGTCTTGCTTGGCCCTTGCATCAGCAGGTATCCATTCACTGAAATTATACATCACTTCATCCTTTAGAACCAGTATCATCAATATGTAATTCTTCAAAAGTGACAACCATTGTATCGTACATGTAGACATGCACATGTATAGTAATGACAATGAATGTTTGTCTTACCTTAATTATGCCTAAATGACAAAACATGTACAGGGACAGTTATGTTTGATGATACCTTCTTATTTTAATGAATGTACAGGTAAGGATAACAGTTTACTTATAAAAGTAATTTCTTAGAAATGTATGCTTTTACATAAATGTTTTCTCCAAAAAAAACAAAACAAAAAAAGCAGAGATGTTTCTGTTATATTAAGACAAACTCCACAGAAGTGACCAAAGCCTTCATTAGAAAATAGTGACCTCTTTCTGTGATTACTGAAAGAATTCCACACATTTCAGTAATTTACCTGAACAATAATGATTGTAAATTCCATACAGAATGAAAAGGAGGTGCATGCAAGCTAAAACTTATTTACATTCATATGACAGATTAACAGATTTGAACGAAAGAGGGTAAGTAAGGTCACATATTCACTTAACCATGCACAGGTGAATGGGTAGGTCCATTCTAAAGATATGCAACCAGTGTTATCTGAGCACATGCTGTGAGGTAGAAATATAATATTTATTTATTTACTGTGTTTTACACTGTGCTCAAGAATATTTAACTTATACGACGGCCAGCATTATGGTGGGAAGAAACCGAGCAGATGCCAGGGGAAACCCACAACCATCCACAGGTTGCTGGCAGGCCTTGCCAGGTACCAAATACAATGAAATGAAACAATAACTTAGGATATTTTACACTTTGTGTGAATAAAGATCAAAGTTCTGTGATACAATGGCACGGAGTTTTCATTGTAACACAAACATAGCTATATTAGCTACGATGATTTAGGTAAACAGCGGCCTGTGCAGATGGCACATGTGTATTCAACAGACAAATGTACATGTAGACAGTGGCAGATTGTGCGCAGGGATAAAGTACTGGGTGAGGAACGGTTGTGGGAAAGTCAATCAGTAACAATGGGCCAAATATAAAGTATACTTCTACCTTTCAAACATAGATGTAGAGCTGCATGGAAAAGTCAAACAGACAGGATATTTAATAACCGGGAATGAGGCATGCTATCAGTAAACTTCAGGCATACATATATACACAGGTACTTAAAATATACACACACACCTTTTTCTGTCCACCAAATTATACACGCACTTGGTTTATGAAGATATCAGAGCCACAGGAGAAAGTCAGTACATATTATTCCCATGAATGTACATGTATTTGCACTGTTATACTAGACATTAAAAAAAACCCAATCAAATAAACAGACATTGTGTGATTTAAAGAGCATAAAAAAGAGAGCTTATGGGATCTGACCTAGACTTACATGCGACATTATTATTGACCTTAGACTGAAATTTGAACATTTTTTTTTACGAACATTTAAAGCAACTCTCAACATTATATAAAACCTTCTAAGCTAAGTCAGAATTTTTAGCATACATGTACAGTTGTAAACTGGTTTGACGTTATGGCTACTTTGGACAGTTTTGCAATCATGAGGCCTGATTCTGAGATACTAACTCCACTATATACCCATGCATGTACCATGTCACTTTTTAATTACTGCACTGTATTTGATCTAAACAATTGTTTGCCAAGCTACTGTCTCCTCCAAAAACATTTTAATTTCATCATGCAATTCATTGTTGTCTTCTGTCGTCATACGAGTGAAATATTCTTGAGTACAGCATATAATACCAATAAAATAAATCACTGTCATCTTTATTTTGTAACTGGAAAGTCACTTCCTCAAAACAGTTACAGTTAAGCATTTAACTAATCGATTTATGGCGTATAATATTACATATCTATACATCTATGCTCAGTGACATACATGTATGTGATAGGGTGTTATGACGTAGCAATATCATTAACAGACATACATGAATAAGCATGCATGCTTGTGCATCCATATCTATGTATACATGTATCTTTATCAAGAGCTCAAATTACTTCCATACATGTAGATATCCCTGAGAAAATACAGTACATGTATAAGAAATTGCACCTGTATTGATAGTCTATCCAGGGCAAATTGTTAGGCCTGAAACATGACCTTCCTACACAAATGTTAGCATGGTTATCTGATTAGAGAACAGCATTATCAAAATGGATTTACATGCACAATACACGAAATTTCGCTTCTCTGAAATATAATATATGTTTAAAAATCTTTGGATCAATGTATGGTTTTGCAGGGTAAAATTGCCACAATGGTAAAATGTAACTGAGCTCAAGTGTGACCTAAATACGCCAAAGTTTACACAAATACTGTATTCTATTTACACTATCATAGGTCAAACACTTCTACTTGTGACCTGGATATCTAGTTGCTGGAGGAGGATTTATCATGTGATACTTTAATCTAATGAATTCACTCAGCCTAGAAGTTAGAATTGGGTTAGGATATCATCAATATCTCTAGAGTTAAACCAGTTCATCCATATGAATTTATCACACACACACACACACCTTCATGCTTAAATGTGTCTCGCCAGTCTTTTAATCAAGAACACAAGTACTTTGGGACTGCAGCTGGGTTAAACATTTACGCACAGTCCTCTAAGGAATATATTGACTGTTATGTGTGGTAGATATTAGCACTATAGCAAAGTGGAAAATTCAAACAAAATCTCACGAAGCATGTACTAACTACAAGCAAATATATGCAGAACTATTTTGCCATAATTTCCAGTCCTTAAAAGAAAAAAAAGTTAAAAAAGCTAAAAGAAAAAAGTTATTTTCCACGCAAAACATTTTCCAAAAGTAATCTGATATTTGTGTACAAGTTTCACTTACTTCCGCCTGTAGTCTTTCCCAAATGTGGCTTTCTCTCTTGGCCCTGGTCTTTCTCTCTCCAAAGAAGCTGCTTTTTCTGTAGGATGCGAAATAAAAAGTTGCACACAATGAATCACTTTGACAGCCTTACAAGAAATAAACACTGTGTGTTATACGAAACATTAGGGTAGATCAGGCCACATTCCAATCAACCAAAAGGCATTTCCCAGCTACAGACTGAGACATGCTCAGCTTAGATTACCCAGATCTAATCCCCCAGGACGACCACCTCTCTAATTGCTTCAGATACAAGACCTATATGCTCTAAGCCATGGATTTCTTCCATGTTGTTAAACCACTCAAAGCATATCACTTCCATGAAACCTAATACACGATACATCTGCTGGGAGAATAAAGGCAGTGTAGCTTGTGTTACTCCACACTGTTTCAACACCCCTTAATCACACTGTATTATTGTGATATTTAATGGCAGGATATTTCATTCATTACACCACGAAAAATCATTTGATTTGATCTGTTCTCATTAAACAAAAGGCAATTCCTGCATGTTTATGCAGAGAGCTTCCAGCATATGAGAAAGTCATACAAATTAGAGAAAGTGTATGTACTGTAACTCCACTTCTAATGACTTGTGTTTTTCTAAGGTTCACCAGGTCTAAAGAAATGATGCACACAGGTGTAACAAATACATTTTTAAATCCATGAGAGTACATCAAATATGACCACAAAGTCTATATAGCTATCATCGTAACTGTACATGAGAGACTTTAAATAAGTGTTATATGTTTTGTGGTTGTTGTGGATACCACGACGATGTGGGTATCACTACAATGCTCGCATCAACACTGGCAGAGTGGAAGAAGCACTCTGGTGATCATCTCACCTGGACACGCCATTAATGTAATTGTGGCCCACTTCGCCTATCTTAAGATTTATGTCGAGAACGGCCGACCCTAAGCTTGTGTGTATTGAACGGCCACCTTTTCAAAAAGTGGGCCCGGACTTATTTTCAAATCTAAGTAAAATATTTTCATTATGAACAGGAAAAAACAGCCAAATCACGTAAGCATTAATAATTTTTATCTTGCTGAATTTTTTCAATTTGACATAAAATCTGACATAAGGTCATGATTATTCAAGATAGCTGCCCCCATAGAACCTTCGTTCAAAGATGTCTTGTTGTATGCCAAATGTTCTCTAACAGTGGCAAACACACAGATCCTTGAAAAAAGCAGTCAAAACATTATTCAGTGCATATCATGATCGGACACGATTATTTTGCCAACAGGATATGGGAAAAGTGTGACATTTCAGCTCTTACCGTCAGCCCACTTGCTGTTTCATAACTTCTTAAATCTACACCCTGTCTGCTCTACTTCCCGATTCACAGAAAGCAGGAAAATGACGTAGTAAAATGGCAACAGAATACATCAGAGGTCAAAGTCTCGACTTAGGAGTAGATTTGCCTCAAAGTTTAGATTGATTATCAATGTGGCCCTAATGACTTAAAATTTCGTCCATGACAAAGATGCATATTTTGTCTACATTGCGAGAGTTCTATTGATTGCAGAAATGTGTTTTGAAGCTTGTTAGTGAGGCAGGGTGACAAACTTCTTGAAAAATGTAAGTTTCAGCTTCAAAAATATTTTATGGCATTTATTTGCCTCTAAAAATGCATTGGGGGGGGGGACAAAATTTTATGTCATTTTTCAATATACATTTCATGAAATGGGCCACTGAAACTCTGGGATCATTACTCAGGGTTACATGAAATATGCAGCAAAACATGTCGGTGGGATGACGATTTGCGTACTTACCTCTTGGACTTAGAACTTCATAACTAGGCTTGTATGTACTGTCTTCTACAAAGTAAATAAATTACAACATAAATACCTTTGAAGTACTGTAATGGAACTTACTGCCAAGTAAATATAGACAGAAAGATTTCACTTGGCCTGAGATCGACGGATCCTCCATGATTTCAGGATCCACATTTATTAAACCAGCCAACTGTACGTACATGATCTCCGGTCAACTGTCGTACATGTATATAATCCTTATTATAAAAATAATAAGGCCAATAAATTATAAATGCCCACTTAACATTATTGACCTTCCTACAACATTTGTTCTTTTTCAGTCTTCTGTATTTTTTTTCTGAATATTACAAAAAAACTGAAATATGCCTCACATGTACATAAATGAATGAAAAGAAAATATCAGTCCAAAACCTAAAAATTTACATCCCTGATAATAACATAAATCAGTTTAATGGCCCAACGCTTTAGCAGGCTATGTGCGTGTTGCAGCAAGGTGTAAAAATGTGTTCACAAAAGGTGTACATTAGACACCTCACATCTGCAGGTGCCCATACCTGTGCAAAGTGCATATAATAAACCACTGACATACCATAAGCATTAAACTTTCTATGATTTGTGTTCAACACCCCTTTTTTGAAGCTCTAATCTCGTCTGCAGACAGTGAACATTCTCATGTAGGATACAGGTGTTAATTTCCATGAAATCCAAACAAAGAATAACAAGCAACTTTCATGGATATCAAAAATGTAAAAATTAACACAGTGACAATTAGGGCCTTAAGCCCACAACCATATTTATCCTGAAACAGATGTACATGTACAACTTTGGTCAAAATGTCACTGGAGCACATTTTATCAAGCCTTCCTTCGGATTATACCTTTTCATCATTATTTTCATGAATTTCATATACATACTTACATTTACAGCTGACAAGGGAGTGGACAAATCAGACTCAACCACATACAGAGTGGTGATGTCTCTGGAAACTTGTAACAGGGATAGACCATGCAGGTGTGCCCAGAGAGGGCAAGGTAGGTGAGACAACATAGGTCAGAATAACTTACTGGGCAGAGTTCGGCTTTTGGAAACATTGAGGGCATTCATCCGAGCTAGAAAAGTGAAATGAGCATACACATGCAGACATGATTATACACATCCAAGTACATTTGAATATACAGGAATCAAGCAAGGTGGGTGACAAGGGGAAGCAACTGTTACTGGACTCCTACTACGGGCATTAACATGTTGAAGGCATTAACAGTTTTAAAAGTCCTTCATGTGAGTTTTAATTTGTCTCTGTATGCCAGAAATACTTAGTGATCATGAGTTTGCTTTGGGCTCTGCCTTGTTTGCTTGCTCCATCATGCTGGCTGCTGTTGTACAAATGTAAGTGAAATGTATCTGATTACAGTGTAAATCTCAATTCAAATAAATAAATCCTAAGGTTTCTGTACAATGCATTTTACTTAGTGCATGCGACTACATGTAAATGTTTGACAGGATGCAAGTGGTGCATACATGTATGTGCTGATTCCTTGTGTAAACATTTTTAGTATATACACCGCAGCAGGAGTCACAGAGAGGCCGCCAGGTGAGGTGGTAAAGCATACATGTAGGTGCATTTAGTGGCAAAACCAGACACAACCTAGAAAATCACTAAATTGCGAACAGATGACCTAATCTAATGAATATATATGTATATTCAATATATTGATATACTGAATTATATCAGTACAACAAACAGGAGTTACATGTGTGTTATAGCTCAAAGAAAGCTCGAACAGAATTTCACTAAACAGATAGTGGAGCTCATAAATAAAATGCATAAAATTTCCAACAACAATCAGCAAAAAAGTGAACACATCAGTTAGTGTTACAGAGTAAAGAAAATGTGACCTTCTCTACAACTGTGTCTGCACACCTGTACTTGATCAAAGAGCATGCGTACCTTCTACGGACTTCTGATCCTCAGATGCAGGGAACCTATATGTAGGTCTGTATGTAGTCGTGTCTGAAAACAACACCCCATGCCAATTAAACAACATCCATACACACAAAAGCTAGAAGGAAAATAGCTTAATAACATGCAGGTGGTTTGGATTTCTGTGGTCAACAGCATTTTGATAGTTTTGATACCAACATTCATTTTATTTTTAAAAGTGTACAATTACATATACCAGGTACACACAAAATAAAACTTCGACCAAAGGATTAAGGAGCCAAAATGCATGTGTCAAACATACAGGTTACACAACACTAAGGCCAGACTTAAGTCATGCAGGACCACAAGAGTTCAAGTCGACAGATATAATCTAAAGTCACCAATGTGAATCAGTCAAATGAACAAACAATGGTAATGTCGTAAGGGTATTCTGCCATGTGGACACACCTGATGACATTTAGCATTACCAACACTCATCACACCTACAGAATGCTTTGGCACCTCCAAAAGTAAGTGGATAGAGCCACCACAAAAACACATTGTACAAAAGTAAACAACAACACAGTCAACTGAAACCTCATATTTCCAGTCTTTAAGAGACAAGAACTATTTCATTCATAATGACAAATCATACAATGACATGCCCAGAGAGATGAACATTTCAAAACAAGGTATTAAAGGTAAATATATATCCACCTGTGTCCACAGCAGCGGCTTTCTCCTCTGTAACACAGAGTTAACGTTGGACAACCACAACAGCACTCAGTCAGTTAAAAAGGATAAACCATAAGATTGCACGGTTAAACATGTCATTATTAGGGACAGGCTACATACTCGAAGTTTGAATGCATTACATGTATGCTTATGCTGACACCCACAGCATAAAATCCACACAGCTTGACATACACAAGCTGTTAATAAAGCCTCAGAATACATCCTAATTAATTTTCTTAAGAGCATGTAACACTCACACATGATCATATAATATATCACCAGCATAGAAAGTTTGCAAGGATCATTCATCAAAGAACTATACTTAGAAATCTGATAAACTACAAGAAAAATTTTGATACACTTAAGTGCAAACCTACCTTCTTTCTTTTCCGTCACATGTAGAGACTTGAACATCTGTTTGTACCAATCTGACTGCTTTGATTCGTCAACATTCTAAAAAAAAAAAAAAACAAGCATGAGTACACATACAGATAACAGTAAGCACTATGACTTTCCAGGTGACATTTTACATGCTTTAGCAAACAAATGCAAAGCATTATTTTTAGATCTAGAAAACCAAGGGACAAAACTTCATCCATAAAGTAGCTCAGCCGCCTCTCACTCCTGATTGTCTCCCTTGTAGAGCTATTTAAAACAGTTTACCTTGCATTAAGAAATCCTCCTCAAATGGCAAAATTTTATTATTCTGATATCTCACCTTTCTAAATGCCAATGGGACTCCTTCCTCATCCAAGGGGCCAATACCGGGGTAAATCTTTGGTTTCTGTTCCACCACTTTAGTGGTTTGTGTCTCTTCTCCCTCCTGGGGAACTGCATAGTATTCATCAGTGTGTTTGACATCACCATCAATAACTTCTTTTTTCCCTAAATAAACAGCACCTTTGGGTATTTGTCCTTCTGTTAAGGTTGGGGAAAAAAAACAAAAACAATTGTGATATATGGCATGTACATGTTCTTTTAATACATATTAACAAATTATCAAACCAATTCACCTAAATTTAGCAGCATTAAAGTCCAAAACTTTAAGAGTAATTAAGCAAAACATTTTTAAAACATGTTTTCTCATTATTGAAAAAAGAAAAAGCTAATTCTCTTATTCATGTTTCACTCTTACATAAATAACCAGGAAACTCAGGATAGATTTCTGTAACATATCATTAAATGAAACTAATACTGGTTGGCCTACAGGGACTGAAAATTGAAAGTAAAAAGCAATTACCATCTATAAGAACACAGTGCTTGAAATAACACAGCATAAAATATGTCTAACCAAAACCCAATACCACATAAAGTTCCCCAAGAGGATATTTTTCAGCTCAATTCAGTTCAACTTAACTGACAGACTGTGTATGTCTTCATCTGCAATCATTTACACAAATCCAGTGTCTGAAGACTATACAAAATCTATAGATCAGATGCCTGTAGGCATTTGTGTATAGCATCTCTTCTTCAAATGCTTGCTTAAGATCTACAAAGGCACCCCTAATATTATTTCAAACACATCATTATGGTGTCACCTTGTTGTAATATATAGTGCATCACTTGAAGGCACTGCAGAAGACATTCTGAATTTATGGGAAACCCACAACCATTTGCAGGTTGCTGACAGACTTTCCGACAAAGTAACTGCCAAGGAAACCAGCCTGAGCTGGACTTCAAGTCACAGCGAACACATAAAACATTTGTAGGTTTCTTAAATGCCCTACTCGTTACACACTGTACTTGGTCTCTCTCAAATATACAAATCAATGCAAACCAATAAAGCTTACATGTATGTACTTCTTAACATTTTTTGCCACCTACTAAAAAACGTATTTGATAATATTTGTACAGTTGTCAGTAAATTATAATCCTGTTAGATGGTTTAGATGTACTTATTTGAATGACTTTACATATATTTACATCAATGCATATGCATATATTTGTAGATGCAGACACATGTACACTGGTGTTTACCTACACATATATGTACATGACTATTTAAACCCGGTTAATCCATGCAGAGGGCATTCCTGTCAACTCGACATATATGATGTGCATGTTAGTAAACACACAGAGCAAATGTGTTCTACACAGATATATGGTGAGCTACAAATATACACATGTGTATGCTAGTTGCTAGATGTAAATGCACATAGTATAACAAGCTACAGGCAATCATGGCAGCACTTGCTATTTTACTGTTAAGTTTATACTTGTATTTTCATCAGTTATTAATACACTATGCAATCTGTCAACCCTGTCACCAAACCTACACCTCCATACCCAAACTAACAGTATATCTTTTCTTTCTTCTCTCTACCATCAAAAGCAATTTCAAGGAGCCTACAAAATATTACTGTACCAGGTATGTTTACCTGTGCATGATTATGTTCATATTTTTCAGTATATAGTACCTCTATACAAGACATTTGCTAAAAAAACAGGCACATTGCTTCGAGATCTACGGTTTATTTAATACACTGCCATGTCTAAATAGTAAACTTATTATGACTTCAGGTTACCAAATGATATGCTATTACATCCAAATGTTAGCTCAGTACATAGTGTTATTAGAATTATTAAAAGGATATTTCTTAGAGGAATGTGGCTAAATTGTCATTTACGTATGGTTTAAAACAAAAAAAAATTATTTTCTATTAAATGAAGTTGAATGCCATAGACTTGATTTGAATGCACATCCAAAGTGATAATACATTATGCTGGTTATCATCTCCCTTAAGATACTTGTTACATGTTACAATTATTATATTGGACTACATGTATCTTTGTTAATTTAAAGTTACTATACTACTCCACCTCAGGTCAAGTATGTTTTCCATCTCTAAATATATTCCAGGTTTTCTACTACAGACCCTCAACACAAGCACCATCTTAACGCCAAGCACGAATCTCACCAAGCCAGCCATTTCTCCACACCTTTATTAACTACAGGCATTACAATAAAATAATTACTACACCTCGGGTCAAATGTTAGAATTGTTTTCTACCTCTACAAGTATCCCAAGCTTTCTACTTCACCAGAGTCAAACCCTCAACACAAGCATCATATCGGTTTTCTATTTTATGCTACGATTCAGCAAATTCAGCAGTGTCTCCAAACAATGTACCTTCTTGATGGACAGTTACCACAGGAGCGGGAGCAGGTATATCACCTTTCTCTGAAGAACGTGAAACACAAACCCTGAAGTGCAAGTTTTAACTGCTGTTTTCTAAGAAGTAATCAAAAGGAGTTTCCATGCAAGTTTAAGTTCTTGTAAAACAATCTTCAAAACCTACAAAGTATATTGTTATACCAAAGGACACATCCCCTGTAAATCAGAGCGAAGCCACAGAGAAATACATAAACATAAGTAATAAAACAAGTTGCATTACCTGCAAAAGAGAAACAATCTGACAACAAAGGCACACAAAGACAACAATTAACCCATTCCGTCGTCTGGACAATTGCACACAGAAAAACTCACTGACTCACTGCACACAGTAACAAAACAGCAATCAAATCAAGTGAACAAAAAACTCTTGATGAAAGGACTTGGATCATTACAAACAAACACATACAAATTCTGTCAAACCTCATTTTACTGCTTAAATACTGTAAGTAGATAAGTTTACAGAAATCTCTGTTACTTTGGTTAAACAGAGATAGGCATATATGGCCAAAGATATACTACGTCATAAGAACTGGCACCAATGTTTTTTTTTTCTACCATAGTCACTATATATTCAAATGCAAAGAAGAATAGAATGCACAAGTCAGACTAGTCTGGTGATGTCACTACTAAAATGATAGTGAACACAGCATTATAATTTACTGTAGGTGCTTATGCTTTGGTTTGACTTTCATACGGAGGGCAGTCACTCGTGTGCTTGCAGCTAAGTCTAGATGGGATATACATTAAGACTTGTGTATGGACTTTGGTTTGATTTTCATACGGAGGGCAGTCACAAAAGTGTGCTTGCAGCTAAGTCTAGATGGGATATACATTAAGACTTGTGTGTGGACTTTGGTTTGATTTTCATTCGGAGGGCAGTCACAAAAGTGTGCTTGCAGCTAAGTCTAGATGGGATACACATTAAGACTTGTGTGTGGACTTTGGTTTGTTTTCGTAGGGAGGGCACTCACAAATGTGTGCTAGCAGCTACGTCTAGATGGGATATACATTAAGACTTGTGTGTGGACTTTGTTATGATTAGAAGTGAGAGGAAAATGCTATCGACTCGTGTGAAGAGGTATGTTTGATCTGAGCCTCTGTGACTATGAGTAAAGCACTGGGTTGAGCCGCAGAGGCATGCGAGGATGGACGATGCTGAAGGTTCACACTGAGAACTAGCAGAAATTCTTCTCTGCAATGATGGTATCCTTTATATATTCCTGAAGTTGATTGTAACTACCATGGCTACCTATCTCTTTACCATGAGTTGTCATGGTAATGACAATCAACTTAGCCTATGATTGCTTTGTGGAACAAGTTTCCTGGTCTCTGGGATTGGAATACCATATGATATATAAAATGACCCTAAACTGAATGCCACTGTTTGGGTTATGATGCTTTTGTGTGTAGTGGAAATTATCCCGAATGCCTTCATGTGCAATATGGTCACTGGATCAATAGACACATTCATGATGTAAAATGAGATCTGACAAATGGCACGGACATTTCAACCACAAAAACAACAACACATACAAGTAACCCAGCCTTACCCTCTGTTACTGTGATGGGTGAGCCTACAATATTGAGCTCTTGTGGAGGTTCCCCATCTGAAACAACATATACACGTGCAAAACAAAATGGGGTGCAACACCTCCTACAAAAGTGTGGAGCACAAAACATACAGACGGGGAACAGAGACAGGAGGGTTCGAAACTGAAACAATTTTTGCAGAAATAAAAACTCAAATACACGTTCAGCAGATGTTTTGTTATCGTGAAGCTCAGAAAAAAAAAGCAAAAATAATTGAAGTATAATGATTTTTTTTCATAACCAAATCTAACTGGAAATCAAACATTACTGAATCATATCATGTATGTAAGTTCTAGAAAGGCAAAGTGAGAATTGTATACAGCAAGTAGTTTAAATACGACCTCAAAGATGTTCATGAAGCACTTTGAATTTGCCAATTTCAACACAAGTTAACAGCTTGGTTATCTAATTTTAGTCAGGCATAGTTAAACTCAAAATACATCATGAAAACAGAAATGCAACTTTTTTAACTGCTAGAATAGTTAATAACCTTTTAATACAAATCCCACAAAAATAAGCAAACAAACAAACTGTTTTTTAAGTTCTGTAAGTTAAGAAATAAACATGTTAAGTGAGTTCTGTGAAGGACAAATAGGTAAATGCATAAATTTCATAATGGCCTATCTTGGCATTTTGCTGTTCCAACAGAACTGATAAGGTCTAATTCTCTTTTTAAACACCATGAGATGATGGCACTGCTGAAGCTCTGTTAATTTACATATCTTCACAAAATCTTCAATCAAAAGTCAAAAAGACAGTTTTGAATAGGTCAGGTTTAAAAAGATAAGGCAAGTAAAGGGAAAGAAATCAACAAAATTAGCACAACATCGAACATTACAAATGCAAAATAACCTATACCCTGTAAGCTGTGTGTTTCACATAGAGCACTAAGTTCATCTTTATTTTCAAGAATTTTGTCTCCTGGGAAGAAAACAAAATTCAAGTGATTATAAGAACGACTGTTTATCAAGAATATAAACTGTTAACAGACATGCCACATATCTAGTACTCTTTCTGAAAGATAATGCTCACCACTTAACCAAAATGTCACCGATTTTTTTGATTATTTTATTTGGTAGATACGTTGTTTATCCATACATGAGAAAAGAACTAAATGTGCTTTATCTAAACAGCATCAGCTTACACCATTAAACATTTTTAATTTACAACCCATGCAAATATACATAAAATAAAACAAGTTTCATGGCTAACTTTCTTGCATTACAGACAGTCTGGCAAATACACACACGTACATGTAGAATATCCCAACACAATGTCAAACAGCATTACTAACTTCTCAAATATGCACATCCACTCGTACACATATGTGTGCATTATTTCTTGCAATCAGACAATATTAGCATTCTGCAAGGCAGCTCACAAGGCCATCAAGACTTACCTCTACTTTTTTGTAATAATGTTATGTAAGGACTCTGTGTAGGTGGAAGCCTACTGGGTTCACTCCGTAAACTGTCCATAGTTTCTGTATTGCCGTTCATGGAAGAAAAATCTACTGGTGGTGAAAAAGGAGGTGCTGAAGGTTGTGTCGTTGTTGCTGCTGCTGCATCGCCATTGTTAAGTGGGGTATACACAAAATTACTTGTTGGAGCTCTTGCACTTTCTTCAGTTCTGTTTGGCGGCCGCCATGCAAAACTTTCATCAGGCTTAAGATCATCCTAAAGCAAATAAGAAGCACTTCACTCACATATACTTCAACAAAACAAGTCAGATGTCACTTACCTACCATAAAATACAGAGAGTACTGGTCAGTTTCCTGATATATATGTTTTGAAGATGTTTTATTTAAATATTTCAAGGAAATGCATACAAAATACCAGTGCAGTATGTAGTAATCATCTGAAATAAAACACATAAATACAAAATGATTACCTAAATGTCATGCTGTCATTGTGAACTTGCTCATTTACTTCCTTGACTGTTTAACTACATGCTAGAGACTTTTTGACTTTATACAATGACGGTCAGTTTTGAGGAGACGGAAACTGGAATGCCTTTGGTAAATTGCTAACAACCTTTCCCAAGATAGATGATGGGCGGATAAGCACACCTTACTGGTGGAAGACAAGTGGTCTTCATATGAGTGTTATACCCTGCAAATGGTCATACGTGTGTCAATGACCCCTTAATGATATATGTCACCAATGTTCCCCAGAAAGTAAGGGCAGGGGAATACACAAATTTCCTGTACAAGGCTGGTTCTAGCAATTGAAAGATAAGAGCCTCTATTCCCTTGACCACAACGTTGCAAACATATGTTATTTACAGTTAAATGTAGCCAGCAAGATGCTCTTCTGGAGTATTCTTTATAGTTTGCGAGTGTAGCTTGTGAAGAAAATATCACCTGAGCCACCCTGGGTTTAGGTTTGTCGGCCTTGACAGAAGTGTCTAATTTCACTGATTTAAATCCTTTTTTAATCGTGTTTGTGCCACCTCCTGGCGTCCAGACTGGAGCAATGTCTACCAGAGATGGTTCCTCCCTTGGTTTGTCGTCTTTCTCGGATATGACCGGTTGAGGTTGACTTCCTGGTGACCAGATTCCTACAAAAATTGCAAAACGATTTAGAACACTACAGCATTCAAAATAATAAATCACACTTACAAGTAATATAACAAACAAACAAGCGAAGATCTTAGCAAATGTGTACATGTAGCATAAAATTCCCAGCAAAATTTTTATATAACAGTGCTGATATGCGGCTTTATATAACAGTGCTGTATGAGGCAAACAAATAAGGTTTATCATGTGTGCTTTCAAAGCCTCAGTGTGAATTTGCTTCCACCATATCACCTTTAATATATCTTGGGTGTGCTAGGAGCAAGAATTCAACTTACAGTAACTATGTCCATCAAATTTGTCAAACATTAGATAATATACACTTTTATAATCTCTCAAGTGCTAACAAAACAAAGGCCTTCCCTTACCTGGTTTGGTACTGGAAACAGCTAAATTTGTTCTGCTAGGTTCCAAAAATGATTGGCCTGAAACAAGGAAGTCAGACATATGCAATTTACAAAATAATCATCTGTTTGTGAGATTAATCCCCAAAATTAACCATGTATAAAACTGTCACTGATAAAATAAGCCATTTCAACAATTTTCTACATCATTCTTGTAAACCACTTAAGTTGGTTTGATTTCTTGCAAAAAATTGCAGACTTTGAACACAGAAAGATATAAATACACATAATGCCTACCACGCCATTTTCATATGCACCATGTAACCTATAGTTTCAGTACCTGGATGCCGAATACTAATCACCAAAATAAACACATATAAATAATCAAACAGTCAACTTACTTTGGGATAGATTGTCTGGTACAGAATTGCTTACAGAGAAACCGTTTGTTTCCGCTTTAGAGAAATCTGTGCCTACAAATAAACAAGATACAATGGCAGTGTCACAATGCATGAACATTACATATCTTGGCATAAAGATTTCAGCATTCCAATGACAACTACAGACAATAACGTGGTGCTCCTGTGTACGCTCCTTGATTTCCATACAAATTAACATGTGCAGGATTTCCTGGGTTATTGCCAAACTAATTATCCAAAGTTCTGGTAAATAAAGCTGGGACATATGCACACAGTATGGCACATCATAAAAATATATAAAGTAGGAGGTCCTGCCAGTAATCAGCAGAGCTTCATAAAGGAATCCAGCAAATGTTTGTGCAATACAAAAATGAATCCTACTGGTACATACAGCATTGAACCTACACTACACTGTAACTTGAAAGTACATGTATATGTGAGTACCTACACTCTGTATGGAGAAACTTTTTTGGAAAGTTCTGAATCTCTGTCCCTGACAAAAATGCACATATGCTAAACTACAGGAATTCAAAACAAGAACTTATTATATGCACATGGAACCTGGTTAAAATAATATAATTATCCATATGTTACAACAAAATGAATGGAAAAAATCATATCATACCATGCAGCACACATATTATATGATGAGCGTGAGATTTTTTCTAAAGTCACAATCACATTTTTATGAACAATTAGAAGAGTAATCGCAGCTTACAGAAATACATTGTCACTGACAATATTTAACCCAGGTGCTGGCTTTGATTTATCATAAATTTCCATCCATAACAGATCATACCACTCCGCCAAACGTATGTTTGGACTGCAGTTTGGAGTTCTGGAGCAATTTACCTTATCACATTTTAGTAATCTTACATGTAAATATTGCGACATACTGCAATCATGTATATAAATTATGAGTGAAGTAGTCTGAACACATCAATACCATGCCATGATATCTGCTTGATTCATGTTACTGAAAGTTAAAGATTCTTCTATGGTAATAGTGTAATACAATAATTTCACGCCATCTGAATTAACTACACACATGTTTATGTGTTAGTAAAAGTTTTAAATAATGTTCCATGCTTGATGAGTAATCACATTTAATAACAGACATATCTAAATATACATATATCATAGTTAAACATAATTTGCAAAAATACACCAGAAACAAAGTTGCATGTTGTCATATTTTATTTCATGGGCAAAACCCTGTGCAAGCTTTGTAGTTGGCGGACTAAATCCATGCAGTTGAACACCATCTGAATTAGATGTGACATTCCTGAAAACAACTAGTCCTTGGACCATGCCACAACGACCCCAGGACCCTCCTCAAGACATGCTGATCATGCGGGCCAAGCATGGCCTACCTGTTGCGCTAGGCTTTGTCTCAGCTGATGGTACTTTTTTCTTCTGGATATAGATTGGAACATTGTCCTTCTGAATGATAATAGGAACGTCAAACACCTGGGGTTCGTCCAGCGAACCTTTGGTGCTGACAATGTTTGTGGAAGTGCTAGGTTCCGGGGATTTGGGCATCCAAGCAGGTTTCTGAGGGGCTTGCGAAGGCGTTGGCCACGGCTGAGGGGAGCGGCTCTGTTCTGCAGGCATCCATGACGGCTGAGACAGGTTTGGTTTTTGTGTCCACTGAGGGGTGGATGGTTGAGAGGATTGTTCTGGTCGTGGGGGAATCCAGGATGGAGGAGGTGGTGCAGGCTGTGAAGTTTCCACTGGACGAGGAGGGATCCAAGACGGAGTGGATGTGTCTGTCCCTCTTTGGGGTCCCCAGGAGGGAACAGAAGAGTTCCCACCCTGAGGCATCCACACAGGAGCAGTGGCCGGCTTGTTGTTCATTTGATTTGACCGTGAGTCTTGCCCAGAGAATGACCCTGTCCAAAGAGGGGCTGGTGCAGCCTTCTTTTCTCCCAGTCTGAGACGATAGTCTACACTGCTCCTGAAAGCATCTTCAGAGTCAGACTGCCACTTGTTCCTCCCTCCTCGCGCCGGGCGAGGGCTGGCACTTTCATCCTCACTTAAACTCCAAACAGGCATGGGTCTTGCTTGTGAACGCGGTTTCAGTGTGGGAGATGAAGACTGTGTTGTCTGGAAAGCTGGGGCAAGGCCTTGGGATGTGACTGGAGGAGATTGGGCCGAAGACGGGGAAAAGTCAGCATTAATGTTCGACGTTAATGCTAAAAAGCAGAAGATCCACAGAACTGTATCAGTTACAGAGATAGAAACATGTTGATGAATATATATAATGACAGAAAGAAAAAGTAGGAATAAGAAACAATAGCAGGATTTAAGGAGAAAACAAAACCAAAAGTGCAAAACAAACACAATGGGAGAGGCAAAAAATAATTCAAAGGAAGTCCTACATGTATGTCTACATGTACAGGAAAAAGTTAGACATAACGATAACACAAGTTAGTGTGCGAACAAAATAAGGTAAAAGGTTAGAACAGTTAAAGATTAAACTTAACAAAACAACAGGAAAAGGGAACACAAACGGTACTCAAATCTGTAACAATTTAATCACTCATCAAAGTGCACAAGGTATTAGACTGTACAGACTAAATGTAGCAGTACAAACAGGAGGTGAAAGTTGACCAACTTGACAGACATGCCAACAAGAAGTGGCCAGTCTACCTTGGATATCATCGCCCAGTTGAACCAGCTTTTCCTGCTGCTTCAAGAAGAGGCTCATACCCTTGGACTTAGTGGGCACAGTGTTATAACCCTGTTCAAAGCTTGAGCTTTGCGCTGGCCGGCCTGTGGCCCGAGGCCGTCCCAAAGTGGACGAGTTAAACATAGAGGTAGACGGTGCTGAAGTAGAGTCCTCAACGAGACTGTGGCTCTTACGATAACCAAAATCTGATAAAAGCCAGACAGTACTTATCATGTTTTTACTTCACAACTTAAATGATAGAATTAGTTTTACCTAATATCATACTGATGAACTTATACATCTTAAACTTTATTCTGACAAAATGAAAAATGCACTACATTTTTGTTGCTGTTGCATTGTATGCAGAAGACAAACAAAGAGATGTTCTACGGAAAATTGGTTAAGACATTATTTTATTGTAACATCCTAACTCTGCAAATCTCTATCACATATCTATAAATTAAGACACATTACAAATTAATAATATACATGTAGTTTTGTCACCAAAATACAACACAGTACATATGGTGTATAAAACAATACATTTGATCATGTGTACATTCAAATATATATAAAAATGAAAATGAACTGACACATCTTTGAAGGGTAGACAAAAGACAAACTAGAGTAAGGGATTAACTAATATACTAGTACATGTACAGATGGGTATGAATGATAACTGGACAAAAGTACATGTATATAATGTCTTGAATTAATTGCTGGACTCCACTGACTCCATTCATGTTCTAAACAGTAATACACAAAAACATCACAACCACTTGAGCCATCAAACAAAGGACATGTAACAAGGCAAAAACGACAAAAAAAGGTAATTTTACATCATGAAAGAAGGACAACAAATCAAATACTTGCACATGCACATAAAAAGAGGATCAGTCACACATACTCTGCACTTTACACAACTGATTATGGCCACTGATACCAATGTACGCTGAATACGCTGAATGTGTAATGTACAAGATGAGCACTGCACTTGCTCATCACCATTCCAATTTAGCTACATACAGAAGTCCTTACATTAACTTTAGCTACGCACAGCTCAGGAATGTATTAATTAAATATGTAAAAGATTAGAATGCATATGTATTCTTCATAGTTCCTCTATAAAGAAAATCAATTTAAGAAAAGTTAGTATAACACTGAGTGTCTCAGGTAATCCAAATAGCTAAATGTACCACATAAATAGTGCTTATGCTAATATCATACGATCCTGTTAACAAAACTACTGTAATTCTCAATCTTTTCGCATGTTTACAAGGTGTTTATTCCACAATCTACTAAGGGCATGATTTTCACTTTAACAAAACTTCGCTGTTTTATGCCACACTAATGATTTTTTTCATGCATCAAGAATCCAAAACTTTGCTTATACTTTCCTAACCTTTTCTGTTAGATAATATGGCCTTTCAACAGCATAAATGTACATTAAAGCCATACCTGCAAAACAAGAAATTGAATTTTGGGAGGACTAGCCTTCTTACATGAAGGTACACACAATGGACACACATATAAAAGCAATGACAAACACAGGTAATATCAGGCAGTTCAAAGATGGTGAAGTTAACACAGACGATGACACTTTTCTGAAAAAGTCTGGAATAATGGCCTCCACTGTTTAATGGCTGATACTGGGTAATGTACATGTGGGAGTGACATCTAAACAGTAGGGTACATGTAATACAGATGGAGAATGGGATAGATATGGCGGTGTATATATCATGCCATGCCAAGACTGGGTCTATAATTACCCCTGCCTGAGGTAGCCCTGCTGCTGGCTGGGGAAGAAGGCTGGAAGCTAATGCTTGACTGATACTTTGGAGAACTTGGCGATGAACCTGTAACTGCATAGTTCAGGACGCACAATGAGCCACTGTGTGCGACTCAGCCATGATAAGCAAAAGCATGATTTAAAGATCACACTAAAATAAATCTGTATATAAATTATGTAATCACAGGAGATATAAAGCATTCTCCTAAAGTATTCAAGAAAGGAATCAGTAGGTTTTCATATAATCAAAATGCTTGAATATTTTAACAGATCTGAGTAAGACAAGCGAAAATCACATACGTGACAATCTATAAATCCTATGAGGTGGACATGAAATATCCATAGCTTTCAATGAATTCTCCACAGAATCCCATGTGTTTTATGTGAACAACGCTTGGCAATCCAGCAAAACAAAAAATGTTCATCAAATAGTTTTGTTGCTATATGTGTGCACATAAAAAAGATGACTGCCTCTTAAAGGAACGTTTGGTTATAAATAAGTATTAGTTACGCAACAATGTGGTCCAGCTTAAGAAGTACCCAGATGTGCCTACAGGTATAAACACATTACACAAGACAGCCTGGGCGAATCCTTCACACTGTATAAACATGTCTGAAGTACTTGCTGCAAACACAGGACTGGTATGAAGGGTTATCTCCCTCAACAATGAAAATCTATGTCAAAATTTATTTCAGTTTGTATGAACTAACAAACTGAACAAATTCTTTGCATTTTAAAAAAGCAAACTGTATCTTAGATAATGATCATTTCTTTTGTGACCACACATCTAGACCACACACTAAAGCCACACTCAGAATGTTCCCACTTATTAACTTACGGCATGATTTTTCAACATACATTAGTTCAACTTCTCATTCTGTGTCAAATCAACTAACGTGATATCCAGTTTGAAGGTTATCTTGGAGTCTTACACAAAATTCAAGAGTGTATTTATGTTACAATTTTTTTACAGAGCATAACAGAGGTGTAATCTGTGTAAAAACCACTGTGGTATCTACATACATGTATGTAAAATCAACATGTATCTAAATCTATATAAACATGTAGTATACAAAGATATAGACATATACCTTAAAGCCCACCATAATTAAACCACTTAAAACAAGAACATGAGAATGATTAAACCATTAACTAAACATTAACTAAAATTTCCAATCCATCACAATGGATACTCCTTCTTTTCAGTCGCAGATTAAACCTCAGTGGGCTAATAAACTTTTATTATTATTTTAAATATGTGATATTAGCATATCACAGTTTTAACATAAATGAAATCTTCATTGTGACGGTATTGAGTATAATTTGAAATTCTACTAAACACAAGTATTCCAATCTTCATGTTGCTTACCTTTCCTACTGTTGACAGTTATTGTCATACTAGACTGGGAATCCTGGGAAGGGGAGTAGTCTCTCGACCGCGAACTGAAGGACACTGGGTTATAAGATCGGTACGATGTATCACTGTCGCCTAAGAACAAAACAGACAAGTCACAGACTAATAAAATTAACAAGAACGAACAAAAATTAAAATACTTCCCATTATATGTTTTGGAGGCCACTCCTTGCTAACCATACTTACCAACCATTATCTAACGCTAGACAAAACAAATTATTTGGAAAAGAACTGATTTCAAAGTTTAGTGAGCTGATAAATGGATGGGATAAAACCTCTCACTTCATAACAATAATATTTTCATTCTTGGAGGAGGAAAACGCATAAGAGCTACATATAAATGTGTTGCTATATTAACGAGCCACCCTTCATTATTATTTCAAGAAAAAAATAACCTATACACATCTGTAAAGTCTATAGCATAATGTTTCTATATTACTGCTGCTAAAATACAGATCAAACCACTCTGCTTCTTCACCTACCTCATCGAAATAGCCACTGACTAGTTTTACACTTTATGAAATCAATTACACAGGTTATTGGGGACATGTGTCAGGTTTATGTGGATAAAGGATAGGCGTGCAGTAGGAGGGAGTGCCGAAAGAGGCACCAAGATACTTAGGTACATCCTAAACTACATGTATATGTGTACATGTGGACATAGACTTCAGATTCCTGTCTTGGCACCATCGTGGATGTGTTCATCAAGTGGATGTGTTCACCAAGTGGATGTGTTCACCAAGGACGACTGTGATTAGCACTGATGACTCAGTCAAGAGTTTCCAGACTGAAACACCAACTACTTGTGCTTCATACACCAATGCATATACATTTGTACACATGTATTTGGGCATGAAGGCAACACTGCTAAACCATGTACCACATTCCAGTCAATACAGTGTATCTGCAGCTCACCAGAGACTATGAATACAGTAGTCAGTGTTGTCTCTTTGGAGAAGTGCCAAGGCTTCCCAAAAAAGAGACAACTTTTTTGGCAGCTAAATAAATGAGAAAATATAGTGGCTAATGGAATTCCCATCAGTTCTTCCCTAGTGCAGGTACCTCAAGGTCACCTGAGGACTAGGTACAGAATTAGAGCCTCACAGTTTACAGGATAAAAGAACCTAATTTCCTTCCCTAGGCCCAAAGACGATGTTCTGTTAAAAGATCCCTATAACCTAAATTTCAAAGTCTTTCTTATCAGACTACAAATTTTTCGAACACTTTAGTGATCCAACAATGGTAATCATGTAGAACATTTGATATTATGGCAAGGAATTGACACTTATTATGTACATGTATGTTTCTTTCATGACATTACATTATTTTGGCCCATTCGTGACTTTGTCATGTTTGGCACACGCTCCCAATTCCATCACATATGCATCTGCAGGGTGGCTTTTACTGAAACATAATGCTTCAGCCACCAAATCAAATGTTACAACGGCAGTCTATAGAGTAACAGGGAAAGTAAAGTGACAACATACACGTACGTCAGATTCCACTTGGCACTTTTTTGTGTCTGCATTATAGCAGTGTCAGAAATCCCAGCTGAAAGCGAGGAATGTTAGCAGAGAACGATGGAAATTTTGCTACAACTATTACTACCAGTCTACCTGTACATGATCAGACAGGTGCAGAACTGTGTGTCCAGACAGTGTTAGCCCGCAGGTCTGTGTATAAACAGGGGATCATGCCAGTAGCTTGGCCAGTGAATGTCAGACTGACTACACTCAGGTAACATAGTCAATATTGTCAGACTTATCCTCACATTACACCAGACCACTAAACCCAACAGGGTCAACTGCCTTTTCTGGCTGGAGTAGGGGATCAACAATGATGATTACACTAATTCACTAGAGCCCAACCACTGTCAACAGCTGATCAGACTCTTCACTGTTTCACCTGATGGACTGACACCTTTAACTGAATTAAAAAAGAACTGGGTTACACCCACTTTGAAAACACATGCAACAATGATTGTTTTCATCAGGGCTCCTTGTCTGATGCTTCCCATCAAAGCCTTTAGGCAATGTTACACAAATGTACATGTATAAGAGGTGATGGACCACAGGCTGGACACTGTACTACTGACTATTCAAACACCCATACACTATGAAGTGAAATAAATATCAGATGAACTTGCATGGTAATATGCAAGACATTTGTGTAAAAAAAAACATAATGTACACTGACAAAATGAATTCACAATGTGTACTGGAGCACATATTTGCAGGCAGAAACAAATGAAGACAGTTCGAGGACATTGTACATACCTGTATATAATTGGTCATCTGACACAGATGGAATATGTTGGGCATCTCCATTTACAGGCCCATTAAGAGACTTTCCCCTGTGAGAAAATAAACAACAAAACATAACTGTGTTACATGTACTGAATGTTTTATGCTGATGTTGTACACAGGAATCAGTGGCTCAAATATTTCACATATACATGGAAAAATACAATGTATCTTACAACATTATTCCTTACATGTACTGTCCACAAATATGCATGTACATATACTAAATATGAACAGCTTTCTCTTTGAAATATTCTGTACATGTCAGAAAAGACAGAAGTCATTCATGTACAAGCAGTTAATTGCATATAACATACACATACATGTAGTACATGTACAACACCTTACAGGACAGGTGTAAATACGTGTGTACAGAGAGAGCTTGTCCTTTTTTCCCATTATGTAACTATTTGTGAAAAACAAATGTGCTTGACCTGAAAGGTGTCTATGATATCCTCTAACCATAGTGAGCTGAATAAGGGAGAGACACAGCTAAGGAACCAAGGAAACAGAAGATTTCCAGAAAAAAGCCACACATGCAATGACAGCATATTGAGTTAAAATATATACTACATAATATGCTAACTTCTACTTTTGAAGTTCAGGAAGGTCTGTGTTGTACATTCATGTGACAAAGTATCTACAGTTTTAACTAAAAATACAGGTTCATCACTGATTGATTCACCTCACACCATGCTGTTAGGTTTACAATGTTTATGTACATAAATGTCCATATGTCTGTGTAGGAAGCAGGAAACCTATATGGCGAAAACCTATGTGAATTTAATGTGACCGAGAGTGCAAGTAGGTCTGCAAGTCTGTTTATGATTTACCCCAGGGGTGTGGGTAATACAATAAAGCTGTTACGTGATAACAATACTAGCACAGTGCACCGCCTTTTCCTTCAGCTAACCTCTACCACTGGCTGGGCAATTCTCCAACAGAAACAGCATGGACCTAAGCACAGGTAAAACAGAAGCCCTGCTAACAATGTACCAATAAGACAAACCACATGTCAGAGTACACACCTATATCTACATGAGCAGCTTCTGATAGTGATATGACACAGTTCCACTCAGCAGGTTACACCATGGGTATAGGTGTTATGCATGTAACGGATAATCATAAACAGTACTCAGTCCAGACAGGTAAACTATATGTGTGTCTGTTTGAGACTGAAAAACGCTTTAATCAGTACAATGCACATGTATGAAGCCTGGGAAAATTAGACAGTCAACAACTACGACAATGTTTGTAATATTAAGAAAGTACATGTGCATGAAGCTACATGTACATATAAACTGTAGTTCTTGTATCCACATGCACAAGGTACATCTACTCTTTTTCGAAAACTCTCAAACTTATACTTTGTTCTTAACTTTGGTTACTGAGATAATGATGATTATATTCAGATTATATTCAGGCAATACTAAGTCACTCAGGAAATAGCCAGAAAACAAGCCAGGTGTTTTCAAGAACTTAATTCATGAAATGACCAACGAGAAGAGCCCTGGCTGATATTATCAGCACCTAAGGGATTCCCTGTCAGGGAAACTGTTCCAGTGTCCTTAACAATCCACTTGATGGAATTACCCTAGACACCAAAAGAGCATTTTTTTGACATCGAGTAATAAGACCGGACATTAACTAGTGGATCAATGGAACGTCAGCATAGACAAAGGGCAGCAACGGCTGGGAAAGGTGTCAGTGATCAGCTGATCTGAATGTGTCAGGACATCACTGGTGTCCATACATATGCATGTACTCTGTATCTCTTATTTTGTAGAGACTATCCAGCGAAATGACTCAAACTAGACTATTAAAGCATACCAGTCACAACTTCCATTCCAGCAAAGTCAACAAGAGTCAATCTGCATCGTGGAGTTCTGTGTGAACAAATGCACATCGCGTACAAGCGAAACTGCTCTGTGTGAAACATTAGTGAATACCACAGATAGTACATGTACATGAAGGCATAGTACAGGTAAATGAGTACACACAAGGTACCCATAGTGTCAATGCCAACCAACCACTGGAATACCATGGCCATCAAGAACAGCAAATCCAGTTAACTTGAAGGAATCAGTTAGGATAGTTTGATATCTGAAAGTTATACTGTCCTGTTTCATGCAGTTATATGTACCTTTTGATACACCTGCAGCTGTTGTAAGAATCAAATACAGCTGAACATAACCTGCAGTTCTACACTGTACATGTCTGTTAGGTTACATATATACTGGGTACATTACACATGTGTACGTAGAATGGAGTACCCTGTAGTATGAAGTATATGTATCGTTACATTGTGTAGATGTGTTACTAAAGAGAACACTTACATATACATGTAAATGTATATTAAGGTGATAACAATGCCCTCATCTGCACACACTTCCCTTGTAATTGCAGGCAGGAAAACAGATAATGTAACTTGTTCATTGGATTTGCAAGTTAGAAATGAGAGAACACAGAACAGGTTATTATGGATGTACAACTTCTATTTATTTGTAGACTATGAACGTAGAAATTGTGCATCCATGGGAATCTCTTCCCTGTTGGGAAGGATTTAACAGATATTGGTCATTGCGAGAATAATTTGGTTAATCTGAGTTTCCCTGAAAAGACGGGACGAGCAATTATATCTACATGTATGTGTAAGACAATAAACCAGTTTCTTATCCTTATAGTTAATCTTGCACCTATATATATATACTCATGTGACTCAGGTCATCAGAAGTCTTCAAAGCATACATGTTCCCATTCAGCGATGGATATTTTACAAGGTAGAAATAGAACATCTGCACTGGTTCCATAAAAAAGAGTCATGATGCATGCATATGTATGATTTCCTCCACTCTGCTGTTGCTTCAGGGTTCTCCAAACTGTACAGAGTTTTGTTGTGAATTTAAACATGACTTTTCAGAAATAGCTTGTCTGATGGTAATTTGAGTAGTGAACAAAAAACATTCTCTTGTTTGTAGTGATCTGTTTCTTGATGATGTAAATAAGACAATAATTGTTTTGCTTATCTTGAAATGTTGACATAAACAACATCATTATGATTCTTGTCATTGCTCAACCTAGTTAAACACTGTTATGTAGTCATGGACTTGAAGATATCCATTCATTCTTCTTCAACCTTCCGTTCACTTGAATCAAGTATATGAAGGTACATCAGTACAATGGAGCCTCTTGTCAAACAGGTATTAATCAGTGAAGAATTCAGTCTCTAGTATATATTTTTGACTGAAAGAATGACACCAGTGACACCTAATTCCAAAGATAAGCATTGCACACGTATATAAATTAAAAGAGAGTAATTATTTCACTCATGGATTGTACCCACTAAATACAAAAGCCTTTATATGTCACCTATTATAAATGCAAAAGTATATGCACTGGTTATACAGTGCGCATATACATGTACGGAGTTTGTGAATTGAGAAAACAGAGCACTGAGGGCAATGTGTACACTGACGACCCTGCAGACCGCAGGCCAAAGCTGATTTGAATATGTAACCTTGGCCTCACTGATCAATGGCTAGTGGCCTGCATCGAGGGAACCCGACTGGGGCAGTCTGGACCATGAGCTGCAGGTAAAATCTGATCCTTAACTTTACTCTATGAAATCTGATGACACATATGCATGTGACATGCGCACATGTTCAGGTACTTGTATGTGATGCAGTATACTTAAGCTTTGTGAAACCTAACTGTACACAGCATGTAGCCTCTAAAGAAAAAGGCTACTGTTTTCAGTTCACACCTCAACAATGCCAACATTACATTATTTCTACAACACTACCATGTATACATGTACATATGTATATGTTAAGTTGTATCTGCATTTTATGTCCACTCACCTGTAAAGTTCTAGTGTTAAAGTATCCCCTGCCTGTTTGATTAACTGTTGAGCATCGTTGTGTGGTAATCCGTGAGTTCTCTGCCCATTGATCTCCTCCACGTAGTCCCCCACGATCACACCCTCATTGTAGGCCTTACTGTTGGGGTTAATCTGTGGGTGACAGACAACACAGTCACTTAGATCTGGGTTAATACATGTACAACTGACCCCAATGTAAACCACCAGCTAAGAAATTCGTAGTACTACGCTACATTACAGGTACATTCAGGCATTCACATTAGCAATTTAAATCCCATAATGCATCTACCTGGAGTATAAGAAAGAAATACATGAAGATTTTCTCCTCACTTCTGATTACATACGCCTGAGTTGATAGGTCTCTTAGGGTTTTTTTCTTGATCTTTATATAAATCTACATGCACAATATAGACCCTGAATTCCTTCACATCCACATTCTCAGGTCTTCATACGGTGAACATAAAAGGGCATCTGCTCAACATTTTTAACAACGAAAGGACACTGACACTCAGATGAATGACGCAAATGTCAATGTTTTGCCCTTTGTACAGGTAGATGTACTTTTATCTATATACATGTATATCCAGTGTAAAAGGATAAGTTAAATACTTGAGCATGCCTATGTTACACACTCACCAGTAGTGTAAAATTTGCTTTGCTGTGATGTACAGGAAAGTGTTTAAAATAATTCCTATCTCCTGTTTAACTAATGCTGTAAAAATTCACATGTTTACATATACATGTATTCATTTTTTTCTTTTTTTTAATTAAAGTAGTGGAACCACATGAATGGGTTTATGCTATGGTACCCCATTTTACTGCTCTGAATACAAATGTTGTAGAACAGTGTTCTCAAAATATGGAAATCCATGCAGAACAAAGAGTGCATGTATTGATTGAAATGGCCGAAGAAAACATGGCCAAATAAACAGTCTGAAAGTGTAGCGCTGACTCACAACATGTGCATCTCATATCTCCAGGAGTGAATGAAATTGTCATCATTAGCAGGGAAGGGATAGCATCAGACAGATGGGCAGTGGAGAGTTTTGAGTCAGCTGGGCAGCATAGGGCAAAAGAGCAAAGAGGATGATCAGCTACATGTGCTTGTGCCAGTCAGGCCTTGAGACACCAACGGGCCTCCAATTTCACCCCTTCAAGAGCCAAGAGGTAAATTTAGAATGCAGGAGATATAAATAGTTGCCATGCCTCAACAAAGTGAAGGCATGTAGACTTCATGCTCAATGAAACTGACAGTTTGCGTCCATTGGCACATGCGCTATGTAACGGTTCATTGGTCACATTGGCCACTAAGTGCCAACTCCTGTAAGTTCAGAGAATGAAGACTTTAGGTAATAAATCATTTAACATTACAGATCATGGCTGTTGTAGTTTTCCATGCACATTACCTAACTTCTCAAAAAATACCACATGTAAATTTCACATCTTTCTACGCAAACCAATACAGAAGTCACAATGTCTGTGCATGTACATACTGTACAGAAAGCACAAATGTACGCTTATCCTGTTTGCACTTGAAAAACTAAAAACTATTCTTACATGTAAATGCTGTCTTCCCATGAAACAGACAATAGCTAAAATGATACAAGCAGACCTGGGTGTGGGGTGAGGTGGGGGATGATGGGCTGGGGTGAAGGGTTCCGGACAAAAGTGGGCTAGACTACATGCTGCACAGGACCTGTTACACAAACAGCTTGAGGAACTGAGCAAAGGGTGAGTAACATGCCATTATCTAAATAATTCACAGGAAATCATTCAAGATGAGGATGACAACTAATGAAGACAAACTACTTTACCATAAACATAGCTCAAGTTCAAATTGACCATAAAAGGAAAACCCGGATGCCAAGATGAATTATGGAAATCTCTCCATGCTCCCTTGAAGAAGCTGAAGAAAAGAGTTTCCATGTAAAATATTGAACTAATTTGTTAGGTGGGCCAAGTTTCAACCATGGGTACACCATCTTTCATCTGATTTGTGGCTACATGTCAGATGCTCACCAACTCGACACAAAAGGCAATTTACTGGAAAACAAACCTGGTAACAATGATTTATGTCCTCCTACAAAAACTTGCAAATTTTGATTGGACAAACAAAATTTCCAACTTCAAAGTTATATCTTCAATCTTTTCTTATTTTTTATAAATGTCCACCGTAATATATATATGTATCCATTGTATACATGTATATGCATTACCAGTACACGATTATATACATGTATGTCTGCCCATTGTGAGTATCGCTACACCATGTACAATTGCAAAAACTAAACTCTAGTTGTCTATCATGCAGTAAATCAATAAAACACTGATGTTCAGTGGGCTCTCTTTAAATTTTTTTTTCTCCCATACTCAAACCAAATGCAAAGAGATCCTTAAATGTACATGTATTTCACTAAGATAAATTCTTTGTGTCAAATGCGAGGGTATTCAGGCTTGAAAGGTACTTTTGGGAGTATAAAAATTCCATCCATAAAGTTTGATGCCAGATGGAAATTTCATTACAAGTCTTAACTGTCCAAAGCTGGGTCTCTACTTTGACAGTTAAAGTAAAGCTGTCAATAAAACTGCAGGCCCTGCTCATAAACCTGGCTTAGATCACTGTTGCTGCACCAGTTGAAGAAGGCACAGTTATGATGACCTTAAGCCAGGCCTGATTTAGGGGATTTCTACAGTTTGACATGCAGATCAGGCTCATCTGTTAATGGAGTATCTTCAGGAGAATTTATTAGGCCTACAGACAAGGTGCTATCCTGGGAATACATTGTAACCAGTGAAGGTTGCCAGAATGTCCTGATAGCACCAAATTAGATCAAGCCAGCAGTGTGGATGGAACTCTATTGAAGGTACAATTCTTTTGCCCCGTTTTTCATGGCCATATTCCCTGACAGGATTTTATACACTTGTGGCTTGTTGTACACTGGTCTGCGGGAGGAGAGTTTTAACAAAGCTTGCACCATCAACTGGCCATGCATAATGTGAAATGTTGGAGATATTCCAGATGACAGCACTGAATGGAATTAGGTCCCCAGCCCCTACCTTCGAGCATAGCAATAAAGGATAATCTGACTGCTTTTACACAATGGTTCAACAGGGAGATGGCTCTGATGGACTGCTCCTATGCCTGTGTGAGCTTTCACATATGTTTCATCGAGGTCACCCACAGTACACATGTAAATCCAACTGGCACATGAACAACACTACATGTACAATATACTGAATTGAACAGACTTGAACAACAGAAGTTAAACCATTCTCTGCACGGATCTGTGCTCACAACTGACCATTCACAGTCCTAGATATATTGTCTGTTGGCATTGTTTATCCATCGATCAATAAGTAACTTTTATTTTCCTACATGTTCATATAGAGAATGTATGTAGATGTGATGCAGCAGCTGGTACCGAGTTGTAAATGTATGTACCATATCAACATTCCAAGGAATATTTTAATTCACCCAAATAAACAAACATGTACATAGCAGAGCCATGACTTTTCAGTTCACAACACTGCAAATCTGTAGACCATTTTAACATCACACATCATCACACACCCATAATTTTCTGTCAGTCTTGCTTTTCACAGCCCTTTATGTCGATCTGTGACAGGTGTGTAGATTTTTTATACAAATAAAGCAGACTTAACAATTTATACAAATGCTAGTGGGTGATTCATATCAGCAGAAGTTTCAACTGTTACGAGTCACATACCTTTAGGTCAGAGATTTCCTTGAAAACTGTGAAGTACTTGTGAAACTGACCATATGCAGATACATGTTCTTGTACATATGTATATCCACTAACACACAATACTGTGTTTTGCTCCGTGTGCTGCTAGTGGTCTGCACAACAACAAAACATATATGCTTCATTTCCCCTGAATATCTCATTACATATTTTATAATGTTTCAAAGATACATGTGCTGTGGCATGGTACCAGAAGCTAACGTGTTAATAAATATCACTATGAATAACTGTAAATACATGTATGTATTTATAACACCTTTGCCATGCATATTACCTGAACACACCCAGTACACCATTGCATGCACATGTATATAATATTTACATGCACATCTATGTAAGCATATCCTGTACATGAACCTGAACAAGTCATGTAAATCACTTTCTACAGCACAGAGTCATTATGTGCAAATATGTACACATTTATATCTTACAAACAAAAATCAAAGCTGCTCACACTCAATTCTCCTTCTAACTTCAGTAAAAACATTCATAACATAAAACAGCACATAAAAGTACCGAATGTAACTTACATGTATGTGCAACTACCTTAAACTTTACTGAACATTTGTTTCTATATATACATTCGTGTACATTGTACATTTAATAAACACTACTTAGACACATCTTACAGTACCTGTGTCCCTGTGGTCTTCATCTTAGTACATGTATCGAATATTTACCCTCTAATAAGCTTGCACTCCAAAGGTACATGTACATATGTCAGCCCAAGGTACAGTACCTAGCCAAGCCAAAGTTCACCTGGCCAGGTTAATGCTGAATTTAATACCTCCTCCCAGCCCAGTCCAGCCCTATGGGTTTTGTGGGGAGGGGACCATTCTTAAGATGACAATACATTCCTGGGAACAAATACCCACTACTAAGTGCCCATGGTGGCTACAGGTGCCCTTTGGGGCTATCTACTGATACATTCTAGTACAGTTATCAATTACAGAACAACAGAGGGCTGTCACTGTGAATTGGGCACTGCAGGGAGTTATTATCAACTAACTGTCACAGGACTTGGTATAAATACTCCAGGATAAAATGCTCCCTTACAGGCCATTCATAAGCTCATAGTGTCAACATTGCAGGTAATATGCTTGGAGGTTATCACTGTCAGAGAGGGTAGACATTTGTATACAAGTGCATGAATAATGAATATGATGCATCTTGAATCTCTTAGAAAATCTGGCTGGTACATGAATTCATTTGTGTGTAGTTTACATGTTTATAATGTTATATTGTATGGATTATATTGGGCAGAAAGATTCGGACGAGCAACCATCCGTTATTACCACATGTTTGATGATACATGTACACACAACATTCCATAGTACTATTGTACATGTTACATGTATTTATGTACTATATTACGGTAATGTATCTACGGTACATTGTAACCTACATGTATGTGTATACACATTTGACCTCAGCTACTCCCTGCACCACATCTTAACATTCTTCCAGGTCCAATGGATTTCAAATCTCTATCAGAACACAGATGTCAAATGTACAACATACATTAAAGGTAATCCTGTTGAGGGGTATTCAAGTGGCCACGTTGTCCCAGACTGAGCCTCTGTGTGTGCCGGGTGTCCTGTCTTGGGTTACCATGTGCCTCTCTAGACACATTGCTCACAAGCCTGCATGCCAGACAGGTACCAATTTGTACATAGCTACTGTTAAATGGTGCATGACATTACTAGCCAAATATTATCACAGCTTTGTGGTTTCTGTGGGCAGTAGCCACTGCTCCACTACACAACACATACATTCATGAATTGTTTTAATTCACCTTAACATCAACAATACCAATGTGGCAACATCACAGCACTCCAGTATATTTTTACGAGAACAAAATATAACTGGTAACAGATGAGAGCAACACCATCACTGTAGACCATGATCACACCAAAGGAAAACGTCCCAAATAGTGCACTGTACAAGATCAGCCTATGTACATGTAGCTGTGACCTTGTCAGAAACATGCCTGATAATTAAATAAATGAACTATGCCTCTATGATGCTGTATCTTAAATATGCTGGGCAACAATGGGTGCTACAAGCCAATGGGCCTTTTCCACAACATCTCTGGACTGTCAAGGAAACATCCAATGATCGTATATGAACAAACACTTTCAGACCAAGGAAATTCATTCTGAATGTGATTTCTATAGCATCATCATGGGTTACCTACAGCATCATTTTATAACTCGCTAAGAGCAGGCCGCTGGCTGTATGAATGAGGCCAGTGTCAGGCATCATGATCAGAACAATCTGTGCACTGTTGTGTTGATTACAGTTGGAATTTGGGGAATGCCCCCATAAACTGACCAGAAGATAAAACAGTGCCAGCTGGACTCCAATGTAAGAGGTGGGCCTTATTTTGAAATCCACTATTCCTCCCCATTAAGTAGGCCATAAAACACCAAGCCCTCACAGGGTGCCAGTTTCTATTGTCACAGCTGAACAAAGATGTGACCCCAAAACTACCTTACAGCATGTCTGATTCTTTGTCCCAGTTATAATCAAAACAATTGCACCTACATGTACATGTTCTTACCAACAGTGTTAAGTGTGTTGAAAGTCACAACATATGAAACAGAAATAAAATATTTTCCACAAATACATGCGCAAGTTGGCTGAACAAGTTTATAATGTGTATCTACGTAGGCATGCAAAATTACATACATGTACAACATTATATTTGGGCATATTCAAAGCTTAACACATTATACAGTCTTGAATCAGCCAAGTTCTTTATTGCACCAATGTACATAGAAAAGAGATCAAACAACATATCCATCTAGTACTGGCCATATTTACTTCCTACAGGAGACTATCAAATGTAAACAAATATCAGTTGTAAACCTACTCACATGCCCAGACTTAAGTGGGTGCTAATGGACAAACTGAATGAAGACCTGTAACTTACCCTTAACGAGTCTCAGATCTTGATAGAGCAGCAGGAAGCATGGGCTACAGAATCAGAGCACAGTATAAGCAATTTGGTCCTTTGCAGCAGCGGACAGCTGAGCTACAATGGTACTACAGCCACGCCAAACACTACAAGCGAGGGCCCATGTGCCAATCACAATAACACTCCCCACACACCAGTCAGTGGTTTGATCCCTAATTTAGGTTATAACAGCCCCGCTCTTCAAGCTCATTGGATACCCAGGACCTGGAGCAGTTTAACCTCTAACCACAGCAAATGGGACTATTCCAAGACAGATGGTTAGGAGTGGAGATAATCTACCCCTTAATTCTAAATCACATTTTGACCAGGAAAGGCCATATTCAGGGAGACATGACAGCAGTGACAGGCAAAGGAGAGTCCTTGCATACTGATATGTTGCATTGTTTGTTATTCATTTAAATGGTCAGTCTGCCACACAAGAATCGTGAATCCACTTTTAATCAATAAAATATGGATTTTTCCCAGGCTCTCAAAGGAGCAATCTTAAAACAATGCCAATGGCCTGATTGCCTGGTTATCTTGACATCTTGTCAAACAACACTCTGGAAATTTGGAATATGGCAACGAACAGTAACCACACAATGCGTGCATCAATTCAATTTAAATTAAAGCAATGAAGAATTCATTTTCCCCACAAAGCTGACAGCAAAACAGAATCAGTGTTTCATTAGAATTTCAAGAACATGAACACAAGAACGGTTTCTGATATATTAAGATGCATGCTTTTTTTCTTTTAATTAAACTGTTGTTTTTTCAACTGTGTGTACATCTTCTCCCAATCATTATCTACAGGCATGTAATGGATTCACACATGCACATATAACAAACCAACAGCAACAGCTATACATAGAACAGGTTGAAGTACATCTATGCAAATACAGGAAGAATATTGATTGTGAATTTATTTCATTTGCCAAGATAAATGAAGAGAAATGTGTGCAATTTCCTCTGAAGACCTGGATTTGACAAGTTCAATCACGATACCCTACAGAGACACTATATTCCTGCACGCTTTCCAATTTCCTTCACTGGAACGGTAAAGTTCTGTTCTAAAGACATTCACATGAAATTCTGAGACCCCAAAACTCTCCTCTCCTCCATCACTCTGAATTTTATTATTAAGGTTATTTGAAATAATCAAATCTATTTCATTAGGTATTATCAAACACACAATGGTTTGCAGTGCAGATGTGGCTCACTTAAGATAATCACCTAATGAAATAGATTTGATAATAATGAAGAGTAGGAGCTGCCCTTTAAAGAAAACCATTTTCCATATTAGCCTCCCACAAATGGATATTTCATACTTAATATGATCCATAAAGCAATTTTCTTTAAAGATATATGCTATACATACACATATACCAGTACAAGGTATGTATTGCTAAAATTTTGGGGAATTTAATCCCCAAACCAAAAGCTGTACATGGATAACCTTCCTTCTGAGTTCACATAACTCATTATCTTGCTAATCTGAACTGGAACAGTTGTTGGCTAAAATGGTAAACTGAGACATGTGGCTTCTGATATTTCCATCTTCCACTCCAGCAAACAAGTTGGGTATTACTGACAGACACTACCTTGAGCCTATAAATAACCATGAAGTAAAAAGCCAGTTGGTTTAAAATATCTCCAAGGCCCCATGGTTTCCTGTGAGGGGCAGGAAAGGCTGCCACTTGCAATAATCTCTAAAACAACCCTGTATGCTGCTCATTAAAGCCCAAAAACCTAGAATCCCTTTTATACATGGTCTGAAATTCTGGTGCACAGGAAAGGTTAAGCCTTTGAAGGCATGATACAACTACTTATCAGAGGTGATTCATCCAAACGGCAATGTCTCCCAGATGAGCATCATATGTGAAAAGGCATGAGCAGGCTTCACCCCCTCTCTCCAAATGTCGTATTTATCACTTCAATACATTCACATACTGTACTGAATCTATTATAATGCAATCCAACTACATACATGTAAACTGCTCAACAAATACCAGCAAATTATTGTAAGAAAAGTTGTGTTTTTCTCTATGTGTTGGCACAAAAGACATTGCTCGTTTTTAAATTACACGCAACAATATTATAATGTAATTACTAACAGGGTTGGTGTCCCAAATATGTTCAACATATTTATCTGCCTCTTACACATTTAAATGCTTGCAACAACCTGTACCAACCTGTGAACCTGTTACATTATAACACGTAATTACTAACAGGGTTGGTGCACCACATATGTTGAACATATTTATCTGCCTCTTATACATTTACATACTTTCATAACCCTGTATCAACCTGTAAACTTGTTAAATTTATAATTTATAAAGTATAATGTGTATGAACCAAGAAATAACCACTCAAATTTTCCAAGCAACAATAACTTTTTCCTGTCCCCTTTAGGGATTAACACATGCATTTGGACAAAGTCAGGATTCAACAGCCTAAGAATACGTCTCTAAGTATCGGTACATGTAAACATATTGATCAATCAAAAGACCATATGCATGTGTTGAATGTACCAAGAGCAAAGAAATCCTACAGAATGGACTGAATTTACCTACCATATCTGAAAAAATACATGGACCTGTTGTTGTTGTTTCCTTCAACAAATTTCTTAATCAATAAAGTGTGCATATGAACAAAGAACACCGAAACACTACAAAATGGGATAAATTTACCTACAGATCTGGAACAATAAAAATGAGTCTAAAACACATATGCATGTATAATACAACTTTAATCTTTGATCAAATATGTCATTTAAAAAATGATTTCTAGTAAACGACCAAAAGTTTTTAATTAATGATCTGTGCTAAAGGTGTCATTATTTGACAATAGCAGTGCTTTCTCCTTTAATACACTGTATATTGTATGGTAAAAAATTGGTCATTAATTCTCAAAAGATTTACTCATATGCTTTAACGCAAGGGTGAAAATCCTGGCATCCGTTCAGTTTGTCTTCATACAGAAATAAAATTTACATGCACTTGTATTCTATGTCCTCTTTTTGACTGTGCAAGTAGCATATAGTCCCTGTACACCTAATTCACCACTCACATACTGCAAAAGTCAGCCTGTCATAGGTTAATTTCAATTAAACCCTACTTGTCATTCCAACGAACTGGGTCACCCCATTCAGGAGTAACCTCACAGCCTATCAAAGTCATACTGAGCGGGGAAACTACCAGCAAGCAGGGGTATTTATTAATGAACTTGAAGGTCATGAGAGATTAATGAGTGAGTACAAGTTCAGTGTGTGTTTGACGGCAGCGGAGATATCTCATTGAACAGGTAATTACCCTAATACCATACTTTACACGAAGCACACACACACATCACTGCTAGTAGTTGAGGTATCCTTGTCAAGATACTTTGAAGGGGTGACAGCAAGGGAGTCTTAGCAATATCAGACAACATAATGGTTAGGGAGGGTAACCATAACTGACAGCTAGAGGCTGTCAAATTTCGGCATCATTTACCCAGATCAAGGTGTAACTGGTGTAACTGTATATTGCTTAGTCTACAGCTGCCCTTTGCCAAAACAATACCCTCATACAAGTGATGAGTAAAACACAATTCACCAATCCTCAGGTGTCCCAGTAGGGCTATCACATTCCAAAACAAACATTTTAAGATATCCAGGAAAATACATGATGGGCAATATTAGACACAGTTTACAGCAAGCATCAAGCTAAAGGAAGACACACAGGTAAGCTATGTGAAAGTAAATGTACTTACTTTTACCAAGCCACATCCAAAGCTGAAACCTAGCCAACATTTGGGGCCCTATACTGGTACCTGGTTATTCTCCTTCTGCCCGTTCAACCAGAATTAATAGACAGAAGCAGAGGGGTCAGACATTCACAAAGATAGTACCCAAACTAGGAGGCACACATTCTCAGAGGTCACTGGATGCCACAGCCTCAGGTCATTGCCATGGCAACCAGATGCCATATATGGCACAGCCACTCACTGGAAGAGGAAGATGAAGAGATGGAAGAGGTTTGAAGGAGATTCAAGGGAAAGATTGCAGCCATCTGTCTGTCATGTGTTTAATTACATTGCCCAATTACTGGTTCATTTCCTGGCCAGAGGTACATTATAGTGTTGAGCTAGAGACTTAACTCTGAACCTTGCTTGGCTCCAGGCAGAAGAGGATGGATTAACCTTGGCATGCAACTTTTCAGGATAATGTGTGCTCATTTCTTCAAGACAACACTTAATATGGATATACATCCATCATTTTGACAAAAATTATCAACTTCACATTTTAGTGATATTCAAAAGGGTGACTAGTACCTATGTATGTATGTCTCAATATGCAGGTTTTAAATACATGTAGGATAAGACATAAACAAGGATAAAGTTTTAATTTCATATGCATATATACATATATGTTTATATACATACACTGATCACCTGTTGTGAACTTGACCCATGTCTCAAAGGTTCACATGTGTGGTACCAAAAAAATTCTACCTGGCTACTTCCATTACAATGCCAACTGCTACTTGTATCTTATATTTTGACAAAGAACTTGTAAATTGAGTGTTAAATTTCAGAAATGGGTAAAACATGTACTCATAACACTAAGAGTAACATGTTAATTCAAAGTTTGATAATTCATCACAATTTGACAAGTGCTCACAACTGGCAATATGCAACCTACATGTTGTTCTCTATCTGCATCTATAACCTAAAGACCAGAGTTATTGCCTTTACTGTCCCAGTCAGAGTTCCAAGAAGGGGTGAGCAGACATGGAATCCTAGCGGACAAAAATAGGGCCTCTACTAATGACTTTTTATTTCACTGGAGGAGGCGTCATCTGTGAAGTATGTAGGCAAGGCTGCAGTTCACTCTCACACGCAGACAAACGGATATTCTTTGGCCTACCTCCCCACCTCCCCCCACACACTCCTCCCCTCCACCTATTCTCACCTTGTACATGTACTATGTGGTGTAGGTAAGCAGATTTTCTCCTGGTCTCTGACTCACCTCCTCCTTCCCTTCATCCCTACCACCAATCCCACAGTCAGCTGTTGAGTACAGACTTGTGCCCAAAGGCCTGCTGTTATAAGCAGGATCTACATGTACATGCAGGATATGCCATAGCCCTATGCCAAATTCTACAAAAGCACCTTGAAACTTCTGAGACGTCATTCACATTTGGTTCTCATGATGACCACTAAACACGCTAATGCACATCTGTAGCTCACAGGCTAGTGCATTTTGTGAGTCATACACGTGTTGGATGGTAAGGGTCAAACTAGCTAACACACAGGTCTAGAGAGCACACATGTACAGGTAAACTGTACAGAGATAAAAGGTAACTTTTTAGGATATAAATAAATACCTGGTACAATACAGTTTCACGAGTAAATCCTACATGTAAAGAAGGATGCTTTTCACATACCTGTGCATACTCTTAAAGGGAAAACCCAATCTTATCAACATAAAGACCCTATTGATATTCCCAGCATATCTTAACACAAAATTTTAGCATATATTTGATATTAAAGTATATTTACTTATTAGCTTTACGTATGGTAAACCAATGAGCAGTTTTGCTGTACAATTTTTTTTAACTGACTCAAATCCCAACTTTGTAGATCATGTCACCCACTTATTAAACTTTCAAGAGTTTCAAGAATAATTCTTTCCTAAAGACAAACACGTAGATCTAAAACATGCTCTCTGTGATGTCATGTGTCATGCTGTACCAGCCAACAGTTAAAAGCAATACACATAACGCCTCCAGCTATACACATGTACACAAATATGCACCTCATCCCAGCGTCTTATAAAACAAGTAAATAAAATTTGTTTGATGCGTACACTTCTTCTGTATTGTTGTTCTACTAATAATAATGGTATTAAAACATTTATAGCAGAGGTACATGTAAATGTCAGTAGCAGGTAATAAAAAAAAATATTCTTTCATACAAGTCATAAACAATTAGGACTTTGTCTAGCTCTAGCTACATTTACTATCAGCTCTATCCATGGGAGGTAACTCCTGAAGCTATAGATGTCCTCAGTTCATGCATCGGCCTATTAACGGTAACATGTATTTCAATTTTGATGTTACTTTTACATGTACCTACATGTATTCATGTTAAGCTAATGTCTTACAGAAGAGCTTCTGTTTTAGTGATACATGTAAATCTATTTCCACACATCCATTGTACCACATCAAGTTATTTTCCTTAAACTGAAGTACTGGGGTAATGGGTATATCAAGACACTAACTTTAGTAACCTGATACTCAATTGGTATGATGAATTTTTCAACTTCAACAAAATAAGAATTTGAAGAATATTTTTGTCATTTTCTGATTATGGTTCTAAGGTTAAGAAGTAAAATTAATTAACTCTATAGCTATGAACACACAAAGCTTATGTCTTCAACCAAAAAACTATGCTCCTGTAATATCATATTCTTTGTTATCTTGTCTGTAAAATCCACAAAATATTACAAAGAAACTTATGCGAATACTCCAAAATTTTGGGTTGATATGACTTTCACTTCATCCACCCACTTTCTCCGCTGAATATTTTCATGTGGCTGAGCTTCATACATACGTTAAAATACTTAAGATTTCCTTGTTCTTTTCTAAGTCTAGACATGTACATCAAAATAATGTCTGAAACTCTACAAAAATAAATACATGTATGGAAGTCACATAAATACTGTACATGTAACTGCAGTCAACAAAGGTGAACAACTTGATGACCTAGTGAACCTCTATTTAATGTCACAAGAAAGCATGGTCACCGTAAATTTGTATTTACATGATGTACATTGTACATCTATAAGAATGTTCATTGCGTTTATAGAAACACTTCCTGACATGGTCTACAACAGAGCATTTTAAGACACACACTTGTATTGTAATTCTATGCCAACTGAGTTGAATCAGGGTTCTACATGTATCTGTTACTTGATGGACAACTGGCCTATGACCACATTCCACTGATGTTAATGAAATGCACATGTATGATAGGGCCTGTGGTAGTGATACATGGGCATGCCTATTAGTCACAGCAGTCTGTATGTGTGTGTGTCATATAGATGTGCTTGTATACACAGAGTTGAATGTACAAGTAGTTAGTGAGTGTGACTTCATGGCCCTCACCTCACAACTGGCTCACCCAGATAGAGGAGAGACCCTAACTGTGCCACATTTACTGCTCCACTATTTACAAATGTGTCTACACATTAAACATGTGTTCAGTTTGATTCCTTGTGACAGATGCCGATAACATCTAGGTTTTATTACATAATGTTCATGTAGAGGAACGCGAGGGTGTTGATGGACTTATATGTATTAAACCACATGGAAATTCCTTACTTTATTCTCCAACACCACCACTTACATGCAATTAGAACGCTGTAAGTAATACATTATCTAGAAATATATCAAGCCATTAACATGTTCACAAAATTATATTTAGAGAAGTTCTAGTTAATACTTTTCTGATTTGTGATGTATTTCAATAAATTCAATAAATAACTTTAGCATGCATATATACATGTACTTTTTATTGTTTTTTATTTTTTTGTAGCCAAGTGTGCAGCTTGATCCCCACCGGGGACCTGGGTACACTGGTTGCAACCTACAAGTGAAAATCTCTCACTTACAATGTGTGTTCGACCTAATATATAGAAATCTAACATCCATGACCAATGTACATGTACATGTATTGATTTCTTATGTCTGTTGTACACGTACATACATATACATGCACATGTATGATTCAATAAGACATATGTCCCAAGGGCCCAGACAAGTCAATATATAAGCAATATTTATAGTACTCTCATATACCAGTGCTCGTATCACTGTTCAAAGAGGAAAAATAATTTCTAGACAGTGTTCAATGCATAGGGAAACTGAGAGTGTCAACAGAGAAACATGTACATGTAACAGAAGCTGTATGTTGATTCAACCTCTTTTTTTACCTGTGTACTGAAACTTTGAATACAGACCTACATGAATATCCCAGATTGTATAGAGATACTCCTATCCAACTTGTATTTATATTTTAATCACCTGAATAGTTTACACCGTTATACTTGTAGAATCCTGGAGGGTTAGTGTAGCTGTTCATAGACAAGGCCAGTACTTGACAATAATTGAAAAATAGTGCTGCTCTTACAAAGTTAACCTGCATACAGGTAAGCCTGACTGTTAATGCAGTCACATGCACACTTCATTTCCTATTCAAAGTACATTTAAAATCAATTTTACTTTTAGACGCTTTCCACACTTTGTTGAATAACCACATTCCACACCACAAAGACTAACCTGCTAAGTTTTGCTCACATTCTTCAAATAGCTTGAGGATGTGGCCTTACAGTCAAAGGGGCTTGTCATACACGTAAACTTTGTACTCGTCATCATCTGTTTATTTGATCTGTGGTCATACAATGCAGGTGCACGTATATTTTTACATTTGAGAGGAAATTAGACTTCCTTAACAAGAACTTTGTACTATTAGTTCAGCTGATGTAAACCTATCCCAGCTCTACCTAAATTCCATTAGCACATTCTTAACAGATAAATAACAACAGACCTAGCCTTTTCAAAAATGTACATACATACATGACTATTTCTTTTCATACTCAGAAGAATACCAAAACTTTCAAAAAATTCCATCAAAAAGTAAGCAAGGAGTCAATACCTGCTCCTCCATGTTACTCTGAAAGTGTGAAGGTACATATTTTCTGTGGTTCAGTATTCAAGTGTGTGGACCTGTAGACAAACCACAGGAACCGCACATGCAGACACGCACCCTTATCTCATATCTCACACCTTTCCTTATAGGCGGGGGCGTTCTATTTTAAGCCACTGACAATTTATAAATTTAGACAAGTGAGCAGAACAGGAAAGATTTTTTTCGGGTAAATGAGCCAAAGACACACATACATACTTTATACACCACAAACAAAAAACAAAATAACTGTATCAGATTTGTGGAAGTACATGAATTTGTACTTGTTAAGTTCAGTCTGTGTTTTAAAGTAGGCAACATGTAATAAGTATCTCTGCCTCTTAGAGCATGTGCTCACATAAAGCTATGTAGCGGTAATAAAACCTGTTTGTGTTTTCATTTAATCCAATTTAGTGTGAAATTAGAGCGTTTGTCACACAACACTGAACTTGGCTTTTGTTTTTAAGTTAACCTAACTCAAAAGTTGTTGTTGTGTTTTTTTTTTTTTAACCCATATGATGTAAACCAGTTTGCAGCATCATGTACACGTACAATGTAGATGAAGGATATCATTTATATTTAATTGCAGCATGAATTAATGTCAGAGGTCACTGTATCTACAAGTACATGTGCAACACAATAAATACAAACATAAATGAAGGAAGGCTATTTTCCTCATAATCTTGTCACATCACAAGAGTCATGTTAGTGGTAGAAATATTATGTCCACCATGTTTTGACAGCTTGTATCATCCGAATGAATAGTGTACCATACAAAACAGATCCATCATAATCAGATCAACAGACAAATATTTATATAAAATGTACAATTTGTTTTTCATTCCTCACTCTTGTTTTTCATAATGCATTTCACTATTGTCTGAAGAACTGGCCTTAGCTTCATTCTGCTCATATAAACCAGGGGGAGACATCATAAAGTGTACACAACTCTGTAGATAAATAAAGGTTTGACTTTTTCCAAATCACTTTCAAAGACACTTTTCAACCATTAGCCCTGAGATTTCCTTCCACAAATGGTAGCATACACCTATTGGAACAGGCAACCATAGTGAAGAATAATGTTTGAATCTACATTCATTTTCTTAAAAGTTCTGGTATGCACAGGTATGTATTGAAGGCTTAGGTTAAAAAACAAATGAATGTTTTCAAGCATAAATCAAGGATCTGCCCATCTGGCAGATTTATCTGAGTCTGGTGTTCCTTTGAACAAATATGTATCACAGATCTAGTATGAACTAGGCCTTGTGGAAACACTTACATACAGTTTATGAACCTTTTCTCCATTTACAAGTTTTAATAAAGAAATGCATTTAATTTAATATTGACATTAAACACATCCGTTTGAGAATTTAATCACCCATGTCCATTTACAATGCCGATAATGCTGGTTTTCAGTACACTTATGACATGGTCCATGTCATATCAACTGAGTAAAGCAGAACTCTTATGCCACTGACACACCAAAATAGAATGTGAATCAATGTGCGTTTATTCGTATTCAATACTGTTGCGGACTCACCAGATTTGGTTACAACTATGCAGCAATGCGCACTGATTCAATCAACATGCATATCTGGTTTCAGAAATTTGATTCAATTCAGTTCAGTATGGTTTCATTCTGCTGAACTCAATTCGATTTTGACTATGCATGTCTACAAGACATGGATTTTCCAAGCTATGTCAGAAGTATGACGTATTATGACGTCATTAGGAAGAAATTTCCACAAAATAACGCTTTCAGAAATGCACTGAACTGAATCTGGTGTGTTCGCGTTACTTCGCATGGATGTCCTTTACAAGTCAGTGTGTCAAAGGAAAATCTATTCTGAATGAATGTGAATCTATTCAACTTGATGTGAATTACATGAAACCTTACATGGTGTGTCAACTGCATCAGTGCAAAATTGCCTTTGATTGACTTTTTGGGCAGAAATGTTTAGAAGAAACTTTTGAACTTTTGCTAACAAGAGTGAATGACCTGTACTGGAAAGTTTAATACTATTCCAATGTTAAACATTATCTTCTGCGATGTTACTGTACACACAGAGTATAAATTCTATCAGTCATACAGTGAATTATAATCTACATGTATACTATTTACAATCACTTGTTTTGGAGAAACTGTGTTGTACTTGGCAGTATTCTAGTTATGGTAATTTAATCAAACATACTGATAGGGTGATCTTTGCATTAAAAATACCTTTTAACCAGTCCATGTGGAATGTTTTCCTGAATTACACTCTGATAAAACATGAAACATGATACTCATCGGCAGAGACTTCATTCTTTCAGATCCAGAACTGATAAATTAACATATCTCATGGATGAAGAGTCAAAAATAACTTTGGCATAGCATAGAAAATTCCTTTCACTTCTTATTACTACATGTATTATGTACATTACCACATTATCGCACACCAAAAAATATGTGCATAATATGTACCATGTGCTGAAGATTTTTTTTCTTTCTCTAACAATACTTTTCACATATTTTACATGAGGCAGGAAAATAAAATTCTACACTGTAATAAAATTATTCTGGAGAACTGCAAAAACTCCATAATGTTACCAATGAATGCCAGTCAAGGGATGTTAATGTACATGTAAGATAAAGAGTTTAATTAACCATGTATGGTTTTTAATGGATACAATGCCATTGCAACGAGGAGAGTCACTGCAGGTATATCAAATCTGATTCTGCACAGGTAAGAAACAACTAAGATTGTTTATCTGATACTAGTCCCCTATCTGGTCCCCTGTCTGTCCAGTAAGTCTAACCCACATGCCCTCACTCACACACAGAGCAGATTAATTTCACGCTCGGTTAACTCAGATCTGATTCCTCAAAAAAGGCAGAATACTGATGAGAAATTGATGTTGACATATCTGTCAGTGAGCCTTCCACTCTAGATTTAACTGTCTGCAGCCACAGGTGATTTACAGGTAACTGGCCTCAGCTTTGGCAGTTTAAAAACCAGGTAAACAACACATGACAATGACATCCAAGTACACGTAAAAGTAGAATAAACTTTAAATAATGTTGTGTATGCATATGTACATGTATATTTGTTTACAGGTGAACCAATAACTGTACACATGCCTGAGTGAATCCTTCACAGAAATCCGTTTCTACATTACACCACGTCAAATCTTTGTTTCTTTTTTTTTCTATTTACTTTATGAAAACGCAAAATGATTTAAAAAACTGTATAAACCCTGTAGATACAAAGAAAGCATGACACTTTTCTTTTTTTTTCCCGTATAATTGTTTTCACCTGAGGTGATGTCTCTTCTGTACCAATGAAGCCAAATGACAGATGTAAGCTACAAATATACTAAATAACACAAATCATATGCACATGTAGTCAAACCTTATGGTGTCCGACTGTCTTAAATGTATCTACTATGTAACTGTTATACATGTATATGTGTGCACCTTAAAAAAATGTAGTACATGGGAAGGTTCGCCAGTAACCTGCAGATGTTTGTGGATTTTCCCGGGCTCTGATTGGTTTCCTCCTGATAATGTTGGCCATCATCGTGTAAGTGAAATATTCTTGAGTGCGGTGAAAAACAAGCAATCAAATAACTAAACAAATAAATAAATAAATAAAACAATGTACATGCACCTAATTACAGTATACCTGCACAATGTACATAAATCACGAAGTCATTGCCTTGCTTTCAGTTGACCTCTCACTGAAAGACTGCATTCTAAAATCCAAAACATGACTGATCTATATACATGTGTAGATAGGGATTTCCACCACAGCTGTCATTCCTGCTCAGTAAACACTGAAAAGGGATTTACATTAACTACAGTTAATTTCAAGACTTCCAGATCCAGGTAGTCACACATACATACATACATATATATTGTAGGTGATACAGATACAATGACCTCAACTGGCTCAACACAAAAGCCCCTTTCAATCTGTGAACATACTGCATTAAGCAGCGGATGACAGGAGTGCAAAGAATGTAGAGAATAATACACCCCCTATAAATGTATACCTACATGCACATGCAAACGAATTAAAAATAATTGCCTTGCCTGTTCAGAGTTAACATTAAGAAAACCCTTAATTCACCATGTATTAAGTTCTACAGGTACATGTATGCATTTTCACAATGTCTACTACCGGTTGTACCAGGATAAATGTAACTGCGCTAATGCAGAAATTCTTAGCTCTTGGTTAGGTCTAAATAATGCAAAAAAAAAAAAAAAAAGACAGTCACAAATGGAAGAAACTTGCAGATATACGACATACACACATACATAACACAACCTCAATTCTCATTACTTGTCATTCATATTGCAGAAACAGTACAAGTAAACATCTAAGAAAAATTTTCAGTAAACCAGTTTTATTTCATTACTTTGTACAAGGACTTTGTACTTCCATGCTGCACTTGAATGTGCATGTATTCATGTGTATCACAATCTAATATAGGGAAATTACACGGAAGTACATGTAATTTATGTCGTGCTTGAGTGAACACAAACAGGAGAGATTATAGCTTGAAAGATTTGTAGTGTTTCCTCATGTATTGTTGTCAACTGCATGCCAATCTCTTTGCCTCAGTTACATGTATGTCCAATGTCCATATCTAGCCTTCTGAAAGATATACATGTATCCTAGCCATGACAATTGCATCTACAGTATCATGTACATACCTGTACCAACAGACTAACAGATAACTGAATGATAAGTTTAAATGTGTACATGAACATGTTTGCAACGTACTTAGTTGAGAACTGAACACAACTATTTAGAAATCTTCTTGTAGATTAAATGAACTTTGTTGATTATGTCTAAAGATAATGTAGCCCGCCTGGCAAAAATTGGTGGAAGTGAGTTAAATGAAAAACACGGAACAAATCTGGCACGGTAAGAGACACTTGCCCTTCAACCTCTAAGGCTCATGAGATGTGGGTTCTAACTCAACCTTTGACAGGGAATTTGTAAAATCCCCTCCTCTCACTGCTTGTGCAGCCTTTATGACAATAACTGGTTGATGATAACCGTGCGAACATCTGCAATGTCTTAATGTCTGTTAAAATCCACCTATTTGGTGTACTTATCTGTAGTTGAGAAAGTTTCTCAGTAACTTGCTAATATTATACACTGGGCACTACAGAGCTCTACATCCAACTGACTGCCACTGTATAAGTGGAAGATTCTTGAGTATGGTGTCAACATAATATTTCCAACAAGATAAAAATCTATTAAAGACATACAACTGTGCCTGCAGCACACATGTAATTCAACACGGAACAGCACCAAGTGGTTAAAAAGTATCCAGGCATTCAGACTTCAAGGAGTTCTTACATCAATCAGAATGACCTGATAATCTTTCATAATTAATTGACAGCTTTTAACGCAGGAAGTGCTGAATAAACTTCTGGTACAAACATCCAGAGTAAAACAGGTCAGTAAGCCAATTCATATATGTACATGCAGAGTATCACAGTAAAACATGTCAGTAAGCCAATTCATTCATGTACATGGAGAGTATCACAGTAAAACATGTCAGTAAGCCAATTCATACATGTACATGCAGAGCATCACAGTAAAACATGTCAGTAAGCCAATTCATACATGTACATGCAGAGTATCACAGTAAAACACGTCAGTAAGCCAATTCATATATGTACATGGAGAGTATCACAGTAAAACATGTCAGTAAGCCAATTCATACATGTACATGCAGAGTATCACAGTAAAACATGTCAGTAAGCCAATTCATACATGTACATGCAGAGTATCACAGTAAAACGTGTCAGTAAGCCAATTCATACATGTACATGCAGAGTATCACAGTAAAACATGTCAGTAAGCCAATTCATTCATGTACATGCAGAGTATCACAGTAAAACATGTCAGTAAGCCAATTCATTCATGTACATGCAGAGTATCATTTAATGTACACCAAGTACATGTTTATGCACATACATCAACACATACTATATAAGGTGTGACCATCATTAATCCTAACTTATGTAGTAGGATTCATGAACACATACACATGAACTTACATGAGTACTGCATGTACTTATGTATTTATTTGATTAGGGTAATTGACGCTGTACTCAAGAATGTTTCACTTCTACGACAGCGGCCAGCATTATGGTGGGAGGATATCGGGCAGAGCCCAGGGGAAACCCACGACCATCCGCAGGTTGCTGGCAGACCTTCCCACAAACGGACTGAGAGGAAGCCAGCATGAGGTGTAATGTATGTAGACATCTACACTGCATCTCTCGATTCCAACATGTACAGGCCTGATACGAATGAAAGGATACATATATTCAATACATATCAAGCCAAGCTCCTGCCATGTACTCATTTACAGGCTGCAAATTAAAAGCAGATGATCAGTTGGTAAGCATATCATATCCAAATGTATGACAGCATCCAGAAATACTTCATCCAAGCTGAAGGGTTATATGCACAGGTACATGTATCATTGTGGAAGGTAGTGCAGTCTAGAAAACTAAATAGGCCAAGGTGATCTTAACTGGTGAAAAGGATGACAACATGGACTGGAAGGTACATGTTTAACCAGAGTACACACAGACAGTCTGAGCCTATAGTCATTTATGACCCTGCTCAAGCTGAGATAAGGAATCATAAATCACATTAAACTGTGGTAAAGGGCAGCAATGTAAACAGAAATAAAGTATCAATAGAGGGAAAATTGAAACATTTTTACTCCGGTAAAAAATATACTGGTATTTATAATTTATCACATAATCAATCTAACGGGTGCAAATCATCACCACAATCACTTGTATAAACTCCCCAAAAGTAGACAAAAGTAGGGTTCCATGTAGATGCTGTGACTTACAGCTGTGCCCTTGATGGAAAAAATATTAAGTCTGTAAGTACATGGAATCTTTAGGTTTTGCATTTTTCACCTGACATTTTTGGAAAAAAAATATTTCAATCTTTTTGACAATATATTTATTTGATTTTACACACGTCCTCATAGTTGCTGTCTCAGGTTGATCACTGGCAGTCTTTATGTATAAACCCTTTTAAATAATAATTTGGGTTGCTTTAGATTTATCAAAGAACCTTTATGTAGAAAAATGTGTACAACTACAAAATGTGTTCTGTTTGTGCATTCTGTTTCTGTACTTTCCATCTAGTAAAAGTCAATCTGAACCAATACCCTGAACCGTTATTTATATGCTAACCTACTTCGGTCAAGTCGTAAGCTAAATATATACACGTATACTTGTGGCTCTCTGCACATATCATTCCTTAGTTGAAGGCTGCAAAGCTCAACTACATTCAACAGATCTACTGAATGGCCTGCCATTGTATTGGAAAAAGGTGGTAATCAGGTTGAGTCTATAATTAAAGGCATTTACATACACATAATAGTATAAGCTGTGAATCACTTACACACTGCTATTTATAATTAATAGAGACCAGTATTGTGGTTTCCTGTTGTTAATGAATGAGTACCCAGTATTAATAGTTTTAATTATATATGCGCACACATCGCTCAAAAAATGAAACATGATGGCTAAATCCACAACACTCATCTCCCACTGAAAACTGTCCAACAAGTTTTGTTGATGAATTATTAAATGTGTCTCTTACATGTATGACAATTAATATCTAACTGATTGTGGTTTAACACCATACTCAAGAACGTTTCACTTATTATGACAGACAGTTTTTATATGTGGAGAATTAGACACATAGCATTTTAATACATATTCACACCAGAGATAATGAACAATATGCAGGATTATGTACATGTGCATGTGCACTGGCCTAAAAATTAATTATCCATACACAATCCTAATTATTTTGGGTGGGGTTACCATAATATGCGCAGATGGGTAAATTGATTATAATTATCATACTACAGATAATTTGCCATAACTTTTCACCTGTCAGGAAAGCATTATTAGACAAGGCATTAAGATTAACTTAATTAACACCTCCTTTAATACATGTAATTGATCAGTATTCAAAAATGGGCAATCTACAACTAACTTCACTCTGAATCTGAGCTGTCGCTCAAATGAGCGCATAGTGGTGGTCACTCTTTTTTATCTGACAGCTAAATTACTGTACACAAATTCAATGAAACAGTGGGGTAAAGGAACATGAACATTATATACACAGCACACTGGCAATTGTTTAACTGTCTTTGAAACGTTTTCGGTACATGTATAATAGCCTACCTTTGACTGTCGCCCAGCCCTTACCTACAATATACTTTCCACTACACTAATAACATGTACCCTACATACACTCCGCTACATATTCCTGTACCTACACACTGAATTTCGGACCCAGAAAGATCTCATTCCCATGGCCTTACCTTGGCTACCCTCAAAGGAGCGTTAAAATCGCTCCCGCCTTGCAGCCGAATTCCCCAGGGCGCACCGCCCCGTAAAACAACCGTAAACACTGCCATTATCTTCTTGTCGAAATCGCCATGAAGTTAGCAACGAAACTTTGGTTCACCGACGAAAGTTCAGAAGAAAGCTGGAGACGTCTTAAGCCCCGCGGAAGTCAAGACTCTCCGTGTGGGCTACCGTAGATTATCGGCCGGCCTCAAAACTTTCCTAACAAACTTCCACACAAATCGACCGTAAAATCCACAGTTTGTAAACACGCGAACCGGTTCAAAGATGCTCCCCGACAAGCGCTCAGCTGAAAACTGCGAAGTAGATAAGCGGAAACAGCAAGCGAAACACTCTGTCACGGTGTCAACTGTTTATCGGAGTGTGACCCAACTCAAGCTCCTTCCAACTTCTTCTGAGAAAGTCATGTAAAATAAGTCCGTCCCGCGGCCCACAATAAAAAGTTGCCTACTTCAACATTTTTATGTGCTTGACCCCTGTAAATCCACTTGACATGAAACTTGACACTTCATGTCACCTCGAAATCTAATGGTGATTAGGATAATCAAACTGCATTGAGGACACTGTCCTACGTAGGGAGACTGGAGAGAGTATGTAGTTCTAAGTGTAGCCCATAATCCGATCGCGCACATTGCGCGGAGGAATACAAAGGGCGATAAGTCTGAAGCACGCTGACATCTACTTCCGGTACAACATCATTTTCTGCCTGACAACAGTAGTGGCTTGGTGCAGAAACGACGGTGTGAAGATACAACAGAAGCTGAGAATGACTTGACCGTGTGCTCCTCCGTGTATTGCACAAAATTACCCTGCGAGAACAGTCGGAGTAACATAATGGGTAAGCGAAATTCTGTCCGCAAAACCGAAAAGAGGCTGGTTGTGTGTTGAGAGACTGAATGATCTTGTGTGTAGCGCGAGGAGTGTGTTGATCATGGGTGCCGGCGTGCGGCGCGAGATGAGTCAAAGCACGGGTCGATCAGGCCAGCATCTGTCAACCGGTCACCCTGACATCTAAGACATTAACAATCACCAACAGCCCATTTCAGTTAGAGACACTAAATCTGTCAAAGTAGTTTGATTACTATATTTTCCACAAGTCTCGTATAAACTATAGTAACACCATGCATTAGTACCATTTATTATTTATACGTCAGTGAAATCCCAGTATTTCCTTCACTGATAAAAGTCATATCTTTAGTAGTTAGAAATCACTTTTGTTATTACATTTTGATATTACACTGCTGGTGACCACTTAAATTTACAAAATCATGACATTGTTAAAGTGGAAATAATAAATAATATATTGCACAGTGATGGTTGAATACCATAAATATTGTTCTCATGAAGGCTGGAAATGATAACACCCTTGATGCTCTGCCTCATGTGGGTTATCATTTGAACAATATTCATGCTATTCAACCTTCACTGTGCAATGTCCTCTATGTAATACATGACGATGTGTATGTAGCTTACTACACTGAACACATACTGATATTTTGACGACAACATACATGGAGGCCTAATAACGCCCCCCCCCCCACAATCCTCCTGGGGTTACTTTTAGTTTGGTCATATAGAATGTCTCTGTGTTCTAACTCATAGTCATGTATCCATGGCGTCATAGGCTGGCAAAGAATAACTTCATAGATCTCAACGATGACAACATCCGCACAGGATATGGCCCAAACCAACATAAATTTGGTGCTTGAGTAGTGCCAAATAGTTAAGGAATGTACTGAAAGTCTTTTGTCGAGCTGGGTTTAACTGAATTGGTCGTGCATGTCTCTAGGCAGTCTTTTGGATAATCTGGGAGGCCTGTGAGTTGGAATTAATTGCAAATTAGATTTTTTGGAAACTAAGGATTTCATTGGCTTGAAGCAGCGGCGTTTTGTCATGACAGAAGAAAAGGCCTATGGGGATCGATTCCTTAACTATTTGGTTTTACTCCAGGACCAAATTTATGATGACTTGGGCGATATCGTGGGTGCATGCTGTCGTTGTTGAGAGTTACATGTAGGTTTTCTTCACCCAGCCATCGTAGACATGGATATACGACTGAGGTCTAGGAACACAGAGCCATGTTCTGTAGGACTGCTGTTAGTGTTGGAGTTGATATATATGTTATTGTCTAAAAGTTCCTTGAATAACTTGCATGTTGCTAACTCCACGGTAATACAATTATTCCTTGTAAAGCATCATGGTCTAATGAATTAGATGTTGTATGTATACCAATGGTATAACATGTAACTAGAGGTTCCTTCTCAGATCCTTGGTAAATGTATTTTCCTATCTGCACTTAAAACCTTAACATTTTTTACCTTACATTTTCCCAGTGGCCAATCACTAGGTAAGACCACAGATGGATTCCGTTAGGCCTATGTGTACCATTTCTAGTGCACAACCCTGCAAAACTTAAAACAGGTGTCCGTGTTTGTCATCTGTAACTTCTGTGCACATGCACATGGGCAAAGTTGACTATTCTGCTCAGTGTGGACTGGACTTTGTCTCTCCTGCACTGCATATGAATTTTGTCTTTGAAGAACAGCCATCAGCAAGGTGATAAGTCATAATGGTGGAAACATTTTAGTCAAAGCTTTGAGAAGACAAACATTGATGCCTGTTCAAGATTTGTGTGGGTTTGCAGTCTATAAATGGTTGATTTGAGCATAACAGAAGCCAGTTGTTGTCCAATAAATGTGAAATCCTCAAGGCTAGTGTACACATAATTCAATTTGTTAAGTTTCGGTATCCATAGTTTATATACTTAACAGTTTATTTTGATATGTACACATTATATATGATAGGCACAGAAACAGATACAATTAACTTAAGCATGTATCATTCCAGTGTAAAACATCAAATGTTTTATGATGAGTATTAAATCTTAAGAGTTGGAAGTTAATGTTCCATGCAAAACTGTTATAGGCAGAAGTTGATGAATGATAAATGTCTGTTTATGTTACCCTGTAGATAATTCAGAAGATTATTGTACAATAAATGCTCAGTTCATTGGGCTTGCAAGATATACATGTACACATTAATTATGATTCTAAGTTAGAGGTATGCTTTCTAGCAAAGTAAACGATCACAGAGCTCATTAGAAGATGGCAGTGTCAGCAGCTTGCAGGCTTCTACTGAATCATGTGATTGCTTACTTTAACCGAATGTCCTAATTTGCTTGATTGGATTCTTTCAGGTAAATGGCTACTTTTCGAAGGTGGCTTTCCCCTAAGAAAAGCAATGCGAGCCCTGAAAGAAAAAATGAAATTAGTACATATACTACTTTTCATGAAAATAGAGTACCTGTACATGTGCATACAATGTGTGACCAAGGCCTTCGTGGTTAAGGGTGTAGTGTGCTAGCACAGTACAGTGATTTAGGAGCCAATCACCAATGTTCAAACGCACTCATGCTGGCTCTGTGGCTGTATGTGTCTTTTTGTGATTTTTTTTCTGGGAACTTTGGGTTTTATATATTTTTTCTTTCCTACAAGTGAAGATACTGACCAAATGCATTTTTTGTTTTGTTGGCGTCATTTTTTATTTTTATCACAGATATATTATTCAGTTAAGTACAGTGAAAAATGGATCAGGGACAGTTCACCTTTAAGTGAAGGTCTTGTCAGTAGTTAGTTACACATACTTGTAAATACTCTACAGAGTTCATCTCTTGCTTGAGAATTTTGGATTGAAGGAATCTGTCAGACCCTCAAAACATTATATTTACAATTAGCACTATGACATTTCCATAGCCTGAGTTGTCACGAAATACCGTATTTGTGCTAAGGATACTAGAACACCTCAGGTGTGAAATTTGGTCAGATTTTATGACATTTCCATAGCCTGAGTTGTCACGAAATACCGTATTTGTGCTAAGGATACTAGAACACCTCAGGTGTGAAATTTGGTCAGATTTTTTACTTCACTTTCTTATTCTCCTTTCTCCTATCTTGCAGTTTGAAGTATTATCATGGCAACCAATACTGTATATTACATCACCATAAATGGCAGTTATTCACACCCTAAGTTTCCTGTATGTGCATTCTGTGGATTTAGTTTCTCAAAGAAACAAGTATTAATTTATAATTATAAATGTTATGACACGTGTATTCTCATTTCTCCTCCAAGCTTCATGCAAAGTCTCATATGGTAAGGTGGTATTGGACAAATTGTCAGTATTACACCCAGGCTCAAATCTGTGCTGTACATGAAGACGGTAGGCATATATGGGTTGAAGCATGATGTCCTACAGTTACCCAGATCTCCCTGTAGATAAACTTTGTATTAACACATATCTCTCAAAGATAGCTCAAGCCTTTGCCAATGTCTTCTATTGCCCATCAGGATTTAGTTGTTTTGGCAAGCACTGCATTTTCTCGAGTATCCATAGAAATGGTGTACTGTTCGCTCTTCAGTGCATGTGTAGGCTGTTGAGGGTCTTCAGCAGGTTTCATGTTCTGTACATCTATTATGCCGTTTATGAATGATGGCATGGTTGTACAGATGTCTTGCCAGGATTAGCTGGTGCATTGGAAGTCTTCAGGTACTGTATGCTCAGTTCAGCTTGTCAGGAGACTCTGAGGCTTGCTCAAGTCTTTCTCCATTGTTAGGTTGTGGCCATTAAACATGGTACCGGAACTGACCTCACAGGTGGCTACACATTTACCTACATGTAGGTGGTTGTCGCAGTCTGTCTGTATGGACAAACACTAAGCGCTTCTCATCCTATATGTGGGATAAAGTATGCGATTGTCTACAGTTGAGAACTTGTAGTTACATGTTCGTGTGAGCTTTTATATTTTCACATACTGTGGTATACATATATGTTGCATAGTTTATGCTAACTGTTATAGCACCTTAGTATGTCTGCTAGCAATAATTTAAGGGCTTTTCTCCTGCATTAAAGTCAGCATGGCTCAGTGTACATGTAGATCAAACACATTTAAGGACTACATTTCATGCATATTTTATCCAAATCACAAATCTTGAGGGCTTTAAATAGAATTGCTTGTTGTGACGTAAATACATCACAACAGTCAAAGTAGTTAAGAGCTTTTGAGCCTTTGTGGCAAAACCTCCACGAACATTTCAGTGTACTAGGATTGAGTATCATATATAAGCCAAAGTAGTAGACAAATTTGGTGTTTGAGCAAGTCAAGAAATGAAGTTGGATGATCAAATTTTATTCAAACATACACATTTAAATGTATGTGTTGCATATACATGCATAATTGTGTGTGAAGTGATTTGAACATGATTAGTTTTACATATATATGCAGTATACTGCAATGAATGAACCGTCTTTTGTTGTATGGTACTGTAACAGATGATCTAATCCAGGCAGTGGGGAAGCTGAAGGTCACCCAGGACATAGAGGAAAAAGACCTCTGCGTGCAGACTCTAATACAGGGCCTGATCAGGGAAGGTAATCTTTGTCTAAATATATGTTGTTGATAACTTCATTTGTCTACATTTACAAGACATTTGTCAGAAGGAACATTTAAACCATATGCTTATAATGTATGTTCAGTGCCATAAAAGCATGTGTGTTTGCATGTAAGCAATAATGCAGATAAATGTTTTATGAAATGATAAATGAACATGTATCATCATGGGACAGTGTTGGTCGATACGCAGCGTACCCATAGATTTGTGTTTAAACCATGACTTAAGAATGAACATGGCCTTATTTATGAAGTTGATGTGAATATTGACCAAGATAGGCCAGTCTGTGGAACGTCTTTATACTTTCATGCTTTTCATTAAATACATTCAGTTATAAAACATGTAAAGAAGCATGTTCCTGAGTTATTCAAGGAATATGTAAAGAAGGCAAATGCCTGAGTTTGAAGAATCACAAGCCTAGAGGTATTGACTGCTGAGTTAAGTTAAATGACATTTTATAATAGTTACATATATGTACATACACATATTCTTCAAATGTATTACAGGGCATTTGTATTCAAGATGGCCATATAAGTACATACATGACTCATATATACAGGTATTTTCATTTGGGTGAAGAGTAAATGTCAGGTACATTTTTGGCCACAGATAAAACTGAAATTTCACACTTTGAAATGACAAACATGTGTAAGTATTAATGATTTAAATCGTCTTTTGATCATTACATCATTTACATATTAGGCAAATGTGTTTATTAATATAAATAATGAAATAAAAATTGTACGATATGAAACAGGGCAAAAATTTTTCTTTTGAAAAACTAAAACAATAACCAGTCTATAAAGGCATAATCGTGTCTTGTCACACTTGTAAGTATTTCGCACCTCTCCAATCAAATGAAGATGCTCACAGCGTGGCTTTGCAATCTCATCTATGTACATCAATGTGCATGTAATTTGAGCCTCTTAGATTTTCTGAAGATTTGTGGAAACTTGCCTGTATGGCACCAACATGTCTAGACTCATCAGTCACCCTCTGGATTGTAAGCCAGCAGAAGAATTTTTTGTCTTGTACAATTTTCTGTTGACATTGTCCTCTTGGATGGCTGATGGTGAGACAGAGCATCAGTCAGGGGAGACAAACACTCCTGATTGATAACAGTTTAATTGATCTGGCCACTTACATGTGTGACTGATTAGATCGATCGTTATATCACATCTCCATTCATGGCTGTGTACCGACTAGGCAGTGCGAGCTGCCTGCGAGCCAGATAATCTTAATAATCTGTGTACAGGAGAGAGTGGGCTGTTGTACTGAGCTGTTGTATCAAGCACTGTTACATTGCTGAGGAAGAACAGCTCTGCTGAATGGCTGTAATGGCCTGTAACGCTATGTACATGCTCTGTATTACTCTGGTTTATTTGCTTGTGGCACAGCCTAAATCTCATATACCAGTCTATAGAGGGCCATTGTTCAGAATGTACACTCCACAGGGAATCCATTTCTTTTTTTTCTTCTGCTGTTGCAGCAGATATATTGACTAGTGCAGAAGAATATATGTGTTCACATTTATGTAAAGCTACATGTGCAGATTTCTTCAACACAGTCCTGTGTTTTTTGAAATACAGAACACAATCATTTGTACACTGTATGCTTTTTTATAATTTCCACAATGTATACAGCCCTCAGTCATGTAAATACGTGTGTACGCTTGAATATATTACATGTTTGGGTTTTTCTAGCCACTTTCTTGGTGTGGTAACGACATTGAGAAATATCGTAAAATTGAGTTCTAGACAAATTTTGTATTGAGTTTTCATGAAGTTTTTCATACATTGGTGACGAAAAAATATTGAGTTTTCTGATAAGTTTCTAAAAAATTGGCTAGAAAAACCTCCTGATTATGAGACATTCAGAACTGAATGTGAATGTCCCCAAGTGGCATAAAATTCTATGTGTACAAGTCATGCTTTGAGCATGCATGAAAATTCAGAGGTTCTTGTAATTACATTGATACGTGTATCTAATGAATACTGATTACTCTGAAGCACTGGCATCCATTCAGACACTAAAATTTTCGTCTTAGTTTTTACAGTTGTCTGTCATGTATTTCAAGTGGTGGTATGAGTGTACATCCTTCCGTATTTGCTATTGCTGTCAGATTGTGATAGTGAGGAGGCTGCTGAGAGCCTGGTGGATGACTCCCTCTACGATCAGCTGCGAGAGATGTTACAGGATGATCGCTACAACCAGACCAACGTTGCTCAGCTTTTGGCTGAGTTGGCCAAAGCAGGTAGGATCAATTTTATGATACTCATGTATGTATCCCATGAATTTACAAGTTTTAATAAGCACCATTGTGGATTCTTTTAAACCCTCTATGTTAGAATGCTCTGAAAGGCAAGCTTTGAATTTTTAAGGTACAAAGTCCAACATACCGAGTTAAGAAACTTTACAATTTCCTGTAAATTTTTCATGTTTCCTTGTTCATTTTAAAGTTTATTTTGTAAGAGATGACTGGTACATATTCTGTATGGGAGTGTCTTGGACATGTACATGTGAATTACACAAATGCCATACTATACTATAATTGCACGTTCATTGGCAACAACAACTGTAATACTGATACTTTTTTGTGGTATTACCATAATGAAGTGCTGAAGTCGTCATCTTTAGCAAGAGCAACACAAAAATCATGCATGCTTTGATGGAGTTTTTATTCTTGCAGAACATTACTCTTTAGCTTTGCAACATACATGTATACAACAGTGTCAGTTACTGGTACCTACTAACAAGTGACTGAAAATTTATCAACATGGAGTTCTGTTTTTGCCTGCAGCAAAGTATATTCTCCTCACTTTTTTTCTCCCCTGACCTGTATATGCCTGTTTGTCCTTCAGTCCAGCTGTATGTGTATGTGGTCAGACACACTGGACAGGTGATGATTACCTGTGGCTGACCTCATCTGCCTCTGAGCCTCTGGCCCAGTTTTGTTAGGATTAGCAAACCAGGGATTTGTGTACTCCCATCGGGTACACGTGCCATGGGGATTTATTGGCTTGAGAAATTTAACGATGTTTGAAAAATGTCAATACAGGCTTGTGTCAGGGCTGTCTATAAATCTGCTGGTCCCAGGAGTTTGCACAGTGCTCCTTACCCTTTGTTTTATGAGCCAGCATTGTCAAGCCCCAAGCTACATGTAGCTTATTACAGTCCAGATTGCTGGCTGTTAACATTGTTATCCAGGACAACCAATAAACTAGGGTCTTCAAGAGGTTGAGTAATTGAGAGTTTACCCAGTGAAAAACATCCTTTATTGCACTGCAGATTGTAAAGGTTCTGTAACCACTTGCACTAAACTGGTAATTTAAACTACTTACAAATGTTCAAGACTTTTAAAATTTTATTGCTTTTCTGATAACAGTGCAGTACACAAATGGTTATGTCACCATGTGAAAATGTAAAATTGATATTGATGTATGAACAAGAGGAAAGTGATATTCAGACACTATACTTGTGAACGTATGTCTCACATTTGCAAAGAGAATTTCTGTTCAAATATGGAATTTAATGATGTTATGTTGTTCATGAATTCAAATCAGACTACGCAAAAGAGAGCATTTTTATGTTACCTGCTGGCATTTTGATTTATTTTTTTGTTTGAATATGGTTTTAAGCCATACTCAAGAATATATCACTCATACAATGGCAGTCCAGTATTATGGTTGGAAGAAACCAGGCAGAGCCCAGGGGGAACCCAAGCTTGCAATTGTAATAACACAGTAATAATTTTAACTTGATTATTGGATCCTTGAAAAAAAAAAAAAGTGAAAACATGACATTGAAAAATTGAAAATATATTTGATGTTCGTATACTGTTATCGAGTTAGATCTGTACATGCACATAAGAGCAGCCACTTCTCTTGGGCCTTTCATATATAGACGTAGTGGTTGTGTGGAGTGTATTTTCTGTCATTATGCAGTTAACTTGCAACAATTCGTATTTTTATGGTGACTGTAGAATGTGTAGCTAAATCTATTAATCACAGTTCATGGGATATTTTTAGCTGTCCATAGTCAGTGGGTTTGACACATACATGAACCTTTTTTTCACCCTCAGGGTCTTTGCAGGTGTTTATTTAATAGATTAGCAATAGAATTACCTGTTCCTGTCTAGTCAACTGTGAAACCATTAGTCAGATCACACATGTTTTTAGGCTGTAATTTGACACATCAGTGCTAACCAGCTTATATAAAAATGCATGTAATTGCCTGTAACTGTTTTTCTTTTTTTACATGTATTTTGTGGGACCCCGCAAACATTTAATAATTTCAATGTTGTAAATCAATATCTATGCTTTTGCAATGGCTTCATATCATAATGTTAGATACTGGTACCTATGCTTTTTCATATACATATACACATGGCACCTGCACACTCTACATGTAATTCCTTGTCTGATTGTACAAATGATGTTTCATTCTGCATCTTCTGCAGGCCTATTTTATTAATTTGAGGCTTTGTTAATATGAACTGAGCAATACATATAAATAAATTCGTATATACAGTAACTGAAGTCTTGCAGTATTCAGTACAGTTTAATAGTTAATCCACTAATCAAAACATTGTGTATAATATGCACTGGTATCAAAGAATATTTGTAAGTTGTGTTCAAATACATGTACACATAGGTACAACAAGAAAAAACAAAAACCAAATCAGACATTCCCTTTCTACATAGTACAGGTTTTTTGCATATGCCTTTACCCACTTGTCAACTACTGACCACATGGGATGTTTTTTCCTCTCAAGATTGTGTTAGCAGAAGTTTCAAACTACTTAGCAGCATATTTTGTAGAATCACATGGATTTATTTTTCCATCCTGCATTTTAGTGTTGTCAGGGATATATGACCGTCAGGAACCATGATGTAAGAAACTCGCCACATGTACATTTACATTGAAGCTCTTTCTGTTAAGCTTGAGTCATTTTCTCTGGCAAATTACATGCATGTACTTGTACATTGGTAATGAATGTTGTGGAGATGTTACATGTTTACCTTAGAACTGATTTGTTTTAGGGCAAAGCTCCTGACATTTATGAGTTGGTTTATGAGGTAAAGCCTAATTACATCACCCCTATCTCTTGATAACATACCAAAGTATCACCCAGGAATGTTATCCTCTAGATAAACTTCACACAGTCTCTAAACTTGTACTGATGTATAAGAAAAGCCAGCTAGGGTCTGACATCCTACATGGGACTGGAGATTTCATCACTAATAGTCCTGCAGATAGGGCATGGGAGAACTGATTTACCCTAGTATTTAGATGCTAACTGTATTTTGCTTCAATTTTGTTTTTAATCCAATATATTACATTTATACTGACACCTTTTACAATCGTACTAGTACAAGTGCACCCTCTAGTTCTGCAATGGTACTGGTATACCAGGTGTACACATTTATGTAGGCGAGAAGTATATCATAGAAAGGAATCATCACTGGTCAGACATTCAAAAATTCCTTAATTCAGAATGTCATCTGGTCAATGATAGAGCGTTCAAACCCAGCTCCTACTGGCTAGCTCACATTCAGCCTTACATGTACCTCAAAATGTTTTTCAGGTTATCAGTCAACTGTGTTGGTTTTATGTGTACCTCAAATGGGACATTTCCTCAGATATGATATATATTATAACTATTTTTATAACTACATATTCAAGACTTCTTTGAATTACACTATGGCGGTCAGTTTTATGGTTGGAGCGAACCATAGTTCCTGGCGTAGACCATCAGGTGTGTACAATTGAATGATTGAATGTGGTACAGAAAGGCCGCAGAAGCAAAATAAAGTTGTTAATCATTATCAAGGTTACAAACATTGCACCCTCACGTATACCATCTAAATGAATTCGTATATGCTCGTACATGTATTTGCATGGCGTGAAGTCATGCAGTGCTAATAATCATGGCAGAAGGCTTGTGGTAATTAGAGCAAGACACATAATACAGTATATTGTTCTCTGTTGTTGTTGTAGAATCCTTGCGAGAACCTTTTGTGGAACAGAATTTCGTCCCTCTTCTGTTAAGTTTGTTGGAAACAAATGATGTTGCCATGGCGACCCAAGCCTGTCGAGCTCTGGGGAACATCTGTTATGAGAATGGTGAGTTAATAATTCTTGGTTTACGCCACCTAGTCATACAGGTAGCTTTATTACTGCTGATCATGCATCATTTGCACACCTGTTTATGTACAGTACTTGTACACCTATATCCATTGCAATTGGTTGCAGATGTGGATGAAAGCTTTATGCCCAAAGCTACTGTACATTTTTTTTTTTTATTCACGGAAAAAGACTTTTTTCGGTGCTTGCTTTATATGCACTATATATTACAAGTAATATTGAATGTGTGTTAGTTTAGCAACACTTCTCCAGAAACAGAAATCTTACTAGTTGGCCTACATCTGTTCATATTGATTAGTCACAATATCTGTAAATACAGGTAGATTTGCAATCCATTTGTGACTACATTTATGAAGTAAAACAATTTACCTGTGCAACCATTTTCTTCACCCACAGTTTTTTTTGTTTTTTTTTATGGGTCTTGGTGAGAATCGCCAGAGGCCCATTATAAAGGCATGAAAAAATGTGGAGTAATTTCCAGAAGTAGTTTCACACAAGTACTCAGTGTCAGTGCGTTAAACGAAGTAGAATGTGTGTTGTGGTCAAATATTAGCTTTCTTTCGTGATGTTTTCTTCATTGTTTTGTTGGGATTTATATGCAATGATTACGCATTGAATAAAACTTTCATTTATATCTGTAGTGGTGCTTTCATTTATTATCCTTTCAGTTTTATGTCCTGAAAGGTCATCGAATGCGCTTGCGCTCTTTTGAGGGTGGTAACGGTAAATGTCACATACCAGCCAGTACCTTGTGGTAGCTTGTGTAGTGAAAAGATTTACATCATCTAAGATAGCTTACATGAATGTATTTAACAGTTCCTAATTTTATTTAGACCTACGTTGCGGCAGTCGAACGCTTGGGTAGTCATTAAAATGGTGGAACTTTTGATGAGGTCCGCGCATTTGACCTTGACCCAATGGGTTACTGCCCAAGAATATTAGACAGGTACCTTACCTGTCACATTTACAACCTGTACAAATTACCAGGCAATGTAAAAGTCACACAGGAAGTGTTGCTCGTGGTTGGAAAACATGCAAGTTTTGTAAGTCAAAAACATTTAAAAAATCAAATTTATCCCTCAAAGTATTGTCATCTAAATGACAAACACAAGATATAGCACGGAGGCAATTACCAGGCAATGTAAAAGTCACACAGGAAGTGTTGCTCGCAGTTGGAAAACATGCAAGTTTTGTATGTCAAGAATAGAAAAAAATCAAATTTGTCACTAAAAGTATTGTCATCTAAATGATAAACACAAGATATAGCACAGAGGCAACAGTGTTTGAAAATGAGGCATTTACAGTGATAAACTCAAAGGTACAAGGGTTCTCTTTCACAAGAGCGAAACAACAATAATGCCATATTACCTTATATTTTATAATCAGCTTTAGTAGGCGGCAGTTTTGCCACCCACAACGGCCGAAAATTGTTGCCTGCTGGCTACTAATGAACACACTGATATAGTGTATGTAAACTTGCGTTTCTTAGCAATCACGTCAAAAATAAGCTTCATAGGGTGAATTAGTTGGATATTAGGATAAGAACATGTTTAACTTTATTTTATAAATATTACTAAAAGGTACACAGGTTATGCTTTCGTGGTTTCCTAGCAAAGCCAACATACAGTTTTTGGCCTTTCTGTCTCTTTCCCTTCTGTTCATGGTAACTTTAACAGTGGTTCTGTGCATATGAGCACCTGCAGGCATTTTTGTTTGCTGCTATAGAATATTAATGAGCATATTATTATCCTGAAACATCTGCAGCTTTGTGGACAGTTTTAATTCTGTACTGAAAGGAATGTGTTTCCCAGCTTCATGTGGTTTTAAATGTTGAGCGTTAGAGAAATATGTGGTTTTCATTTATTTCATTGGGGTTTTACGCCTTACCTGTACTCAAGATTGTTTCACTTATATGACGGCAGGCAGCATTATGGTGGAAAAAGACCAAACAGAGCCTGAAAGAACTCAGACTCTGTCCGCAGACCATCTGCAGGTTGCTGGATATTTGGTGTAGAATCAGTTTATATGTTTCTTGAAAATGGTGGGCAGTTCTTGGCAACTGGCCACCTATTACAACTCTACACTTGCTTGTCAACCTGTGCATCTCTCATTTACATCTTTTTTTGGCCTATTCTATTACAAACGAACCATAATTAAATCCTTCTCTTACGTGTGTCATCAGCCATAGTTGTTGACAGACACTGTGCACATGCTACAGTTCCACTAACATCCTCTCATTTCGGGAAGACTTTTGTTAATTTTAAACATTCACTTAACGTACAATGCTGGGGGTGGGATTAACAAATGGCTTGTAACTTTTACTTCTTGAGAAGAATACCTAGCACTCGTCATTCTGTAATAACACAAAAATACCTACTATTTGGGCAACCTTGTCCATTCAAGGTGAGTAATCTAACAAGTGCACCATTATGCCTATATGCATGTACATGTAAATTTAATTTATGTTTTTCTTTGAAAAATGTTCATCTTCAGTACATACACATGTAAGTTTCTGTTACATTTGCAAAAAGGAAAAAAAAGGAAATTGGTTTTGTGTTTTGTGGCATTCTGGTACAGTGTACATGTAGGAAATTCTGTCAAGGAATTTCACAGATGGAAATCACATTGCCTGTTCATAGTATGTAAGCGCATCTGTTTTGATGTAGAAACACAAACAGAGGTAGACATGTGATCTGTGGAGGAATGTTGGCCAGGTGAAGGGTGTGTGGCAGGGCTCTCTGCTTGACCCCTTGCTCTTTTGTCTAACCTGTCTGTGTGGATGAGAAGGGAGATATCCAGTTCACCCAGACGTGGGGCAGTGCCTAGGAGAGCCTAAGATAACCTCTCAAGAGCTTCCTTATTGTACAAACCACATGTAAATTTGTGTGTACATGTACATATATGTATACCACAGTATTTAACATATATGTACTTTCACAATTGTATAATTTCAAGTTCATATTTTACATATGGGAAGGGATATGGATGAAGATACATGTGATATGGGAATTAAAAATTCATACTTGATGTACATTCAAGTCATTCACATTCAGTTATGACTTTGTCGATTTGCGCCTTGTTAGGGTCCAGTTGGTCCATACAAGCATGACAAGCGCAGAACAGTGTCTTGCCTTCTAGCCACAGAGTTACCATAGTTAGAGCTTAGATTGATGCGCATATGCCTGTCTTCCTTTAGTTGACCATACACAAGACCTATGTCAGAAAACTCTTCTTGCTGTGCGTAATCTCAAGTTAGCATCAAATACTAGCATTTACTGACGAACCTTGGGAGAAGTATTGAATGTTTGTGTTACTTTAATTGTGCATATAAACTAATACCTGTAAATACACATGTGTCAAGAAGCAGGAGTCACACTCATTCAAAAACAAAAAGATGAACCCAGTGCTTCCAAAGGATTGCAACTTCGGAATAATAGAGCAATATATATGTACATGTATAGATTTCTTGATATTACTGATGATGGACAAATGATAGATTTTCTTTTTGCTTACGCCATCTGAATCGGACAAATCTGGGTGGTGACATTCATGTGTGTACAAGTATATTTGTGACCACCTGCACAGCGAGGTGTTGTATGTTTCTTGCCAGTCCACATTTGACCTGTTTTTCGAGCTTAATGTCCGAGCAAATTGAGTTACCTGTTCAAGTGCCTTAAGTGGAGTCAGACCCTAAACATTCTGGGGTCGTACTATAAACATCGTCAGCAGATGAGCAATTAGTGACACCTGTGAGCATCATTTGGACCCACCTGTCTTTGTTTGGTATTTTTCTTGAAGTACATGTAAATGTACAGTGGAGTACTTGCAGAATATATACAGATGAGTGTGTGAGAGGAGCTTATTGGATATTTTGTAACATACAATGTAATTCCTAAAGGTAGAGACATGCAAAAGCTTCACAAAAATTGTGAAACAACCTCTTCAAGTCAGATAAATTTTCCTCTACTTACAATTAGCCAAAACAGAGCACTATACCTGGGAGGATTTATTTGTGATTTAAGGTATTCCATTTGCACATTCCATATTAGTGCAGTGCTATACTATTCAAATACAGTACATCTATTCATTACAGAATGAAAGGTAGCTGTATGTCAACTTCAGCTGGTTTCACAAAACTTTTGGAGACAAAATTTTATAGGAACTACTACCATACCAACATGCATCTTTGCTCCAGTAGTTGAAGCACATATATGTGTACATAGTTTAAAGTGAAAGATAGTGCATGTTCTATGTTAAGTTTGCCACAAAGGCTGGACAATATTATGGTTATTTCGGTAAATTATTTTTTCCAGCAGATACAGTGGAAATTGACATTTCACCGTCCTCCTCTGACTTGCATGAAATGCAAACATTCTGTGTGTATGTAAATTTGCAACATGAAATGATCAAGCAACTTATTCCCGCCACAACATGATGGTCCAGAAAAGCTGTAGCAGGCTTACCCATAGATAATTATCTATAGCCTCTATAGATAATAATCTGTGGGTAAACATGCCAGAGCTAGATCTGGAAATACTTGCAGTGTTGTTCACACATATGCTTGAACAGTGTCCTGCCCTTATGTTATTAAATGTTACATTGACAGTCAATTCGGAAGATTTACATCACAGCTTATAAACAGCTGATATCTCCTAGCTCTCTGATTGGTCAGTCTCTCATAAGCTTAAAAGCATGGCGCCTTCAGATACCCAGTCAGCAGCAAAATACTCCACATTTCAAATGAAGATAATTCAACACTGAATTGTACAAATTCAAACGGGTTTTTGCATTCAAGTGAGAATTTTGTAATATATGTAATGCAGAATTACTCAGTTATGAGCTGTCTTCTACTGTAACATTATATGACTGGCAGGATCCTGGGGATCTGTAATAATCTTTTGCATAAACCTGATTAAGGACAAATACATCTTCCTGATTTCTGGGCTAACATTGTTTTCCACTTTTTGGTGAATTTATTTGTTAATATGTCAATTGAAACAGTTCTTTAAAGAGTGGAATTCTGTGTATTTTGGTCAAATCTGGACAGTATGGGGTGGAAATCCAGCAGACTGCCCTAGAGTAGCCTCAAGAGGTACATTATCACTGTGATTCTAGCCTGACATTGAGTGAATATGTAACTTGTAGCTCAGGGGGTTTTCTAGCCACTTTGTAGTTGTGGTGTCAGAAAATTGAGTGTTAAACAAATTTTGTATTGAGTTTTCTTGAAATAAATTGAGTTTTTGATACATTGATGACAAGTAAATATTGGGTTTCTGATTTGTTCAAATAGAGTTTCCAAAAAGAAATTAGCTGGAAAAACCCCCATAGTTTACATTTTGTGGACTACACGTACTGGGTATTTCAGGTGATCACATTGGCTTGAAAAATGCAGGTAAATGCATGCCTCTTGATTTAAAAAAGAAACACAACATATGCACATGTATTTAGCCCTGAAATAAGCCAATCCAGAGGCCTGTGGCTGTAGAGTTATTTACTATGTCATTTCACTCATGGTTCAGGAAACATTTTGAACTAGTTGAGGTTTAATTTTGATACAACACATCTGCATCTTAAGTATTGCTAATAACAAATGGGAAAAGTCAAGGGAGGTGGCCAGATTGGTTTGTGTGAAAGAAGTAAAAAATATCTGTGGTCCTCATTTGAAACTGCAAGTATTGTTCTGTAGACTGCAAATTGCCATGTGGAGATTCAACACTGTGATTTGAAACAGCTTCACAAATTGATCAAGCGTCCATTTAGTTGATAACAAATGCAGTGATCAACGTTGATGATGAACCTAAATAAGTAACATGGGTTGAGTGGCTCATGGCTTTCTGAAAATGCATTTGTGTACATACTGTATGTAGCTGTATGTGTGCTGTACCCTGTACATGTTGGAAGTTCAGGACTGTTCAGTACATAGACCAGGCCCAATGTGCCAGAAGCAATCTGGTCAGACAGATGGCTTCAGTAACAAGGCTCATTACACACTTGTTATGTGGTCATCTGTTATCAGGGCCCTGTACACCAGGCAGACATGTACCAAGGACCTGGCAGCTAGATAGGCACACATCAGAAATCCTGCCCTCAGGAGATTCTTATCCTTACCCATGTCATCCACCTATACAGACACACATATGGAAGCTGTATATCAGGTATTAAACCACTCTTTAAATGTAACTCCAGAAATCTGTTCTGTCCTTCAGGACATATTGTACTGAAGCTTAGACACAGCAAACATGTTAGCCCAGTGACCTCTCTCAGTGGAAACTCTTCTGGGAACTGTATTGTGAGAACATTCATGATTTGAAATATGGTACATACGGGTGTACATTTCAGCCAAGCTGCATGTCCATGGACCCAGTAGTTGCTTGTTTATCATACATGTACCAGACTGGTCCTTACTTAGCATCTTACAAGGTTAATGATCAAATTCCTGTCAGATTGTCTCTTCATTCTACTGTTCTTTCATATGAATGATGTTGCTGTAATCTGATACATTGAGTTGTTTGCCAGAGAATAATTGTTGAAAGAAGGTTAATAACAAGCAAATGTCATCCCCTGCAATCTGCAGCCCTCATGCATTGATACTGGCTCTGTTATGTGACTAATATACAGCCGTTATATGCAAAGGATCCTATCAGTATATGTGTTATGGGTATTGTATGCAGGGCTCATTTTTTGTCTGGTTTTGCCAGAATCCAAACAGATTCCAAGAGCTTCATTTCAGAAGAATCCAAGAAGTAATGTTAGATTGGCATGTCTTCAGGGTTTTTGGTTTAATCACCTCTTTTCATGAGCATTGATACATAATTGTTATAAACATATGTATATGCATATGACTTAGTCAAAACACCACAAATTTACATGTCTTAGTCTTATATTAGGCCTGCGTATGTTGTATTTTTTGAAATCCATGTACTGATATGTAACAAGGATATGTGTACTTCCATACATCATTCTGTTGTCAGAGTAGAAGCATCTTTCACTGTTGATATACACCTCTTTAGGATATTTTTAGGCAAAAAATGTCAGAATTAGTCATGTAGCTTTAGGACATTTGCCAAATGTTTTGACACATGAAGTCTTGTGTGTGGGCATGGCTTCCAGACTTGGGTGATCTGCTTATAGCCCAGAATGCTTGGCCACCAAACTTCATTAATAATGGTCTACCTAGCTTGTGCTGGTGCAAATCAGCTATTTGTTAGGGTTAGAAAGGTCAGAGACTACCTGAGGTCTGCACCCATGAATATCCTAGCTTTCCCTGCCACAGTGACTGTATTTATAGCACACATGCAACCAGGGCAAGACATTATTATAGTTATAAAATGTAATTTATCACCAGTAATAACATCACTTCTTAAGTGGGGCTGATCTGATACCATATGCTGCTTTGATAGAAATGTTTCAGCTAGGAGCGCTTCTGAGTCAGTCACATGCTGTAAGAGTTTTGCCATGTTTGTTCACATTAGTGTCATATCAAATCAGTCATTATGATGTTTACGCTCTTATACCAGACACAACATACATATATCCGTTAAAAATAAACATATTTCACTTAATTTAAAATTCAAGGTAAACAGTAGTATTTGTCATAATCTCTTTATTAATGGTCTACATTTTGTACTTTGCTTTTGATGTTGAATTCCTTGTGTCAACTCTTACTTTTATTGGCATTTTGGGCTGGGTGAAGTGCAATTTGGTTTCTGAACAGACAGTTACCACCTTGAAAATGAAGAAGTAGTTAGTGTTTTGATGACGTGTTGACACTTGTACGGACAAAACATGACCGGGTGATCAACATGAACAAGTGCCATAGTAGTTTGCGATGGACTTACAACCTGCGATTGCAGTGTGGAACGGTGCCTTGAAGTGATCTGTAAGTAAATTGGATTTCTACGACTACATGTATAGTCCATGTATATTCAATAATAATGTTATTGCATTTTGCTCATTTCTCTTCCAGACATTGGCCGCAATGCCGTAGACAGTTTAGATGGTGTTTCAGAGTTATTAGAGTTGCTCAAATGTCAGTTGACCAATGAGGACAAAGATGCTGACCGACTGCGCGTGATTGCCTGTGGATTTCTACTGAACCTGACTAATACTCATGGTAGGTTAGGCCGGGCATACACAGCCGGCTGGAGACCTGCAGCATATGGACTGGGGAGAAGCCCTTTAAACTGTCCTCAGTTGTGTACTTGCTATCTATACACAAGTGGCTGTTAACACACCTTCCTATCTGCTAACTGGCTATCGGCCTGTGGGCTGGCTGGGTATCCCCTCCTCTCACACAGAAACAAACAGATACCCAGCTACAGGTCAACTGTTAACATATTGACTACAATGCTATTTCCGCTCACTTTATAAACAGTTATCACCTTCAAGTGATCTGAGGAGTGAGAGAAACCATATTTGATATTGTCCTGACTTGCCTGTTCCCATAAAGATAGACCCACTGGTTCTCTGGAATTTCAGGTCTTAAATGGTCATAAAATACATACACATGGGTGTATCGCATAGCTTCAGCAAGAGTTAGATGGCGTTCCATGAACATACATACATGTATAAATTTCCCGAATGTTTTCGTTCGCCATAAAAGCACACAGAAGTGTAGAACTGTCTCTGTTTTTGATCAGTGGTTTTCATCGACTGCTATTGCTGGTTCAAATACTCTGTTACTCAGCATGCCAGTTAAAAGTTGTAAAACATGTAAGCGTAGAAGCAAGAAAAGATTTTGTAACTATGTACATAATTCACAACTTTGAAGGCTTTGATGCCAACGTTGATGATCATTAAAACAAGTCCTAATTCATATCATGTGGTAGTGTGACTGGTTAAAATGTTTTCTCAGTAAAGTGACTGCTGTAAAGGATATTCTCATGGTCTGTTTACAGAAATCATTCAGGAAAAGGCAGTGGAGATTGGAGCATTAGAACTTCTAGACCAGTATTTAGAAACTCGTTACCGTGAGGATAAACTGTGCAATATGGTGCTACATTGTGTGGGCAGTTTGGCGGATTCAGGTGGGTGTAGAATATATTCACCGTTGTGAACAGATTTCATTAATATACAGAATGAACCATCTGTCCAGAATCTGATGGTGGATTGGTTTGTCCCATTGAGATATAACACTAAGAAACGTTGCAAAATCACACAGTCTGAACATAGAGTGATATTATGTTTACAATGGAAAAGAATGAAAAGATTCAAGCAAAGCTGTGATTCCATGTTCACATGTTAAATGTTCTCGTTGAAATCTGAATTAATCATACAAAATTATTTTCCAGAATTTGGCAAGGAGAAGGTAGGACAGACAGATGTGGCCAAGACTCTGGTGAAGGTGTTGCTGAGTGAGAAGGGTTCTAGCAACCAGGAGGCTATTCTGGAGCTCATGGCAACCCTAGCTGAAAGTGGTAAACAACTTTGGTCTCACTTTCGCTCGTGTGAAAACTTGAGCAAACTTATATTTTTGTCATAATGAGGTAAATTTACATGTGGCCATTGATTGATTTGATGAATTTGTTAATTTCATTGGTATTGAACTGTGTACTTAAGAACTCCCCCAAATACCCGGCAAATGTCGTGACATTAAGGCACAGCCCCAGTGAGATTTGAACTCTTCCAACCTTATTGTCAGAGGTTCAGATGATGTTATGTTAATATTTGAAACACACTTAATCAGTCTTATGTGATACATATTGTTTTCATTGTTCTAGACGAAGTCAAGGACCAGTTAGCAGTCACAAGTCTTCCAGATCACATGGTCAGACTCATCCAATCAACGAACGGCTTATCCGATCCCAGCAGTCAACACAAGGAGAAGCTGGCCTCTGATTTGTTGGTGCTCTTACTGACTGGAGGTACGTATTGTGGATCTAACTTGTGCAAGATACAGTAAGAGAAAACACCTTCACTTTTGCAGTTTGTATAAACATTAATTGTTAAATGTAGCAATCTACCCTACAGGAACAGTTAAGTTTAGGTGTTTTCATGGGTGTTAATGCATGGTGGGTAAACTTGAATCAGTCAGTAACTTCCCAAAGGTTGGAGTGTTATTGTGCTCTCCCAAGTTCCTCCAACCACAAACATGACAAAATCTATCATCATTTACAATGACTATGAGTGAAAAATCCTTGATCATGAAGTCAGTACAGTGAGAAAAATAAATAGGTGTTTGAAAGGTTAAAATTACAAGTCTTTGTTCAGCGTAAAAACTATTTTAAAGGGTTTAGTTTCCTAAATTCCATGTGGATGTTCCAGTATGAAACAAATCAATACTGAATATCAGCAAGTTTCTTCAAGAAAGGATTTAATGCTGTGCATTAACAACCAAACTTAACATTCAGTAGCATCGTATAATAGATGAAATTGCCTATCATCTAGAGGTATGACAGCATCTAATACATGTATTACATCACTAGCATGAGTTCACTTCTAGAATGTATCTGCATTATATGTATTCTGCAGTGACTCAGATTTTGATAGAACATGATCTTTACTTATAAACTGTTTACAGATTAAGTTACTCGTACATGGGACTGTTATCATTCCTTGACATCTGACTGTAAATGCCAGCAGCATGCATGTACAAGCACTGAAAAATAAATAATACTGTTACAGACAAAACACTCTTCTCCCTGGCAGAAAGTCATCTTGCCCAGGCATTGGGCTATTTGTGTTAAATTTTGCTGTCAGATAAGAGCACAGAAAAGCCACCTATACTGTGCTGTCGAGTTTAAGAATAATCTGTGATCCTAAAGGGAGTTGTATATCCATTACTGAAGTTCCTACATGGAGGTTAATGTACAGCAGCTGTATGGGTCTCTCTGTACATTTTCTTCTTTCTCTTTTTTTTTTCTTGTAGTATAGTCATAAGTTCAGGTAAATTTGCATTTTATTTTTTAACACCAAAGTATTGTAAGTAAAGAACATGTAAGTGTAGGCGAGTGATGGTACATGTTGGTTGTGTTTCTGAGTGTATTTACTACACACCAGGTGTGCGGAATATCCGCTGTAACAGACAGTGTTTATGTAATTAGAGGTGTGCTCAGTAGCAGGTATCAGCAAGCTGTTAACGGCACAAGTACCCTGGGCATCAGATGTTTGTATAAACAGAGTATAGTGTGGGAAACTAAATACATAAACACTGACACTAGCAAGGTTAAACAGGATATATCCATGGATATGGATGTGAGAAATAGATTATACTCCAATATTTACAGCATAAATATTGCTGACTTGGTCATTAATAATGACTCAGAGGTCAACATGGCACAAGCATAAAACAGGTTTAGTTTACAGAAAACAGCTATTTATTAATTTACTTTAGTTTTCAGTCCTTTGTATGGATGTGTAAATTATGTATGACCACTGCATATTACAGAGGATTTTTTTTGGCACTTGGTGATACCAAGTGATGTATTGGGGAAATGTCTTTGTGATTGTGTAAATTGGTAAGGAAATACTGGCAGTTAAGCCTCATAAACCACTGGTGGTTATGTTACCTGGCGTCTCAAGTACATCCCCTTCACGCCGGTTCCCTGTCACAAGCTGTGTGTATCATTGGATTTTGCAAGCATTGTTTTTCAGGAAGATATTTGCCTTCAGCTCAAACTAAAACGGAATTCAACTGCAAGCCACATTGTTAACTGCTTCTGACACTTGTCTCTTATCTTGACCTGACCTTGACCTGACCTCAGAGGTCACTGAATCACCCATGTGAAGGTTATCTTTCAAGAGTGCAGAACAGAGCAGATTGTGCCAAGACTAAATTACCTCTTCCTGTGTAAGTCTAAATTACAGCTTCTACTCTGCCACATGTTACCTCACACAGACTTATTGCCTTTCAGGTTTATAACTCTTATTTCCAAAGTTCTTTTGTGATACTGGGTGACTTTAATGACATTACATCAGAGCAAACAGTCCCACACTGTGTTCTGTTGCCTGATACAAACAGGGCTTATACCATCTGAAGAGAGGAAATACCTGCAATAAAAGGGATTGCAATCAGAAGGTTATAAAGTATGACCTTACATTTTCTTCAGTTTGACCAGAGAATGAACTCAACCAAAGTATATTTTCAATTCTTTACCACAATTTTTGACTTTAAAAAAATTATCAAAACTGAAACTTTAGACTTGTCAAATTCAGAACCAGTGAAAAATTACCCTGGGTTTGTGTGTGCTGTTGCTGGCTCAGCAGAAGTGAAACAGAACAGCTTTCTGACCTTTAACCTAATGTGTCTTACCTACATCTAGAAGAATTGATGAGACAGGGGCTGAAACCTTGTAGGTTATACCCACAAAAACATCTTTACCTGCTAAATGCCAAACTTGTGCAGTGTACTACATGTAGTATGTAGGTACATGTAGGTCTTAGTCTTTGGGATGTTATTGGGAGACCGTTGAAATCGAGTTTTACCCAGTAGTCAATGATAGCAAACACTCGGTAATATATACATACATATACATATATATATATATATATATATAGATATATATATATATCACTTCCCCTAGTAGCTGGTGCTCACATGTGTGGGCTACATGATCACCTGGTGGTTTATTCACTTGTACAGATTTACTAAGCTACCTATGTGGGATAATGAATCATCTATTTTGCATACTTTTGGACTAGTTTTACTTGAAACACGAAATGTTTTAATAATTTATGACTTATTACTTGTACGCACACATACACTGTATGTTCAGTAAGCTTAGGTAGTTTGATTGAGCCCTGTTTCATGAATCTATTTTTTCCACGTTGCTCAAAACTGCTTATCAAACACAAACCACATGTGAAACAGATAAGAGTTTGTGTTGAGTCTGATGTTAAGTGAGTCACCATATGCTGATCAACAGTGTTCAGTTGTTTTACTTATGTGTATTTGTAGATATAAATACTAGCAACTGTTACTACTCCATGAAAGTACAATGCTTTAAATTGGTGGAAAAGTTTATAAATTTGCCTTCATCATTTTCTTAGCTTGCATTGGTATCAGATCCCTAAAAAGAGGATTTATAAGTTTCTTTTCACATATGAAGAGATATTAACTCATATCTGGGCTATATCTGATCCCAGACATCAAAGGTTACATTGTGACTGAAAAGAATTATTTTCTTGTAAAATGCAAATCAAAATGATGCTCTCTTAGAGCTATTAAATCTGTGAATGATATATGAAATGTGGAATTTATATGAATACTGGTACCATTTTTTTTTATGGGAAAACCTTTAGGGTTTCATTTGAGTTGCATTTTATTGCATTATACACCCAGAAGTTTTGTGCCTCTGGCTTATTTAAGATTTTATTGTCTCCAATTTTTCATGCTTACATTTGCAGATGGTGTTATTACAGAGGGCAAGCACTGCAAATATTGCAGTCTTCTAATATCAGAAATTAAGGTTCTTAGGTACATGTCATTTACACCCATTTAATTTAATTTTTGGCATGAAAGTATATATACCTGTGTATTGACTAGATTAAATTAGCCAACAGTTTGGCATCAGTTTTTCTTCATACATGTTGCATGTAGTATAGTAAGGCTACTACCAGTATAATTGGCACTGATGTGTGTAAATGTGCATTTGTTTTAAGCAAGTTCCCTGCAAACCAAGATTACATAATTTTGCAGGATTTGCCACCAGCTCCGAAGATCATTGCTCTGAAATTTTTGAAATATTTTTTGTATTTAGGAGCCATTTGGCGAGTAAATATAAAGCATCACAAGTTCGCCACGCAAGTCTGCAAAGAAATAAAAAAAATTAAAATCCGCTGGAAAGTGTATGAATTTTGCTTTTGTCGGCAATAGCCTGGTATTACATGTATACCTGGTTCTCCTTTTGGGTGTGTTGCCGTACTAGAGAATATTTCACTTAGATGAGCATATATACTGCCGCAGATATGTGTACAGGTGGAGGAAGCAGACAGAGCCTGGAGAAGCACCTCTTCAGCAGGTGGACATGTAACTGACGAGACTGCTGCCATAAAGCTGCTTCCCCCCCAGCAAGAGGTGGATATGAGACGATGACCAGCAGGCTCAGAGGATAACATTCTTCTGTTGTCCCACAGTCATTCTACAGGCAACCCACTCACAAAATGGTCACTCCCAACTGAATTCAGTGCATGCGCCTAAATAATTCAGTCTTTGAAATCAGATTGCCTTCAACTGTTTTTCTTATGAGCCAAAATAATTACTGTTTGATGAGCTGAGTTAGTCTGTGTGACTAACATTTTCCTTTGTTTGGCCTTTATATAATGAATATTTCATGGTGTTCTCAGACCTTGTGCTGACTACACCCATAGCAGATGACCAGTCATTGTTATCTGAGACTGTACACTAGGCAGCTAAAGCTTTCCTGACTCTGTTCCAAGACTACAGCAGACAGTTTCTATGGCAACGTTTTGTACCAGAATCATTCATACATCTGCCTGTAAATCATTTTTGTACCATGCTTAAATTGTGTTGTGGTGGGAGAATTTTGGAAGATATAGTCGCATGTATATACTGATAAATTCTATGAGAGAACAATTCAAAAATGCCATGTATTCCAGTAATTTCATTTGTTCAATCAGCTCAGTATATTCACATGTGAAGTACAACTACTTGTAGTGCAACTGCTGTCCTTTCCCTTGTCCCAGTGGATCTGTGAATACATGTAGCTCCTTCTGTATGGCTGTAACAAGAGCCTTTCTTCTGGGACAGATCTAGGGGTTGTGCAAAGCTGTAACAGCCTGTTCTCACTGAATTTTTAATGGCCCAGTCGATTGAGTTTTTTTTTTTTATATTTCTGTTTTTCACCAAATACGGTAACATTGAGGTATCCATGTATTCTCTGGGCTCCACCCTCAAAATTTTCATGAGGCAGCATGGTGGCTTAATAATGACTCAGTTAAATCAGTTTCTTTTCTTCATAGTTATACAGTTATCGCTATTTGTTCTATAATAAGACTTCGAAAGTGAACATAATAGCCTATGCATACGTAAAGTATAGCCAGAGGTATCACAGAAAAATATTTGAAGTGCTAAATCGCCTTGTTAAAGGAGAAAAGTTTTGAAGGAAATGCATATCTTCCGAATATAGGCAGAAAAAAATCTGTTACAAACACCCTGTTGCATTCAGGAAATACCCTGATGTCTATAGGCAGGGTATAATGTTAAGAGCCGTGCAGGCAGACGAAGCTACGAAAAGGAAATGTGAAAGACTACTCTTTGCCCGCAGAGTTCGCCATAACAAATAGCAGATCTCAGCTAAAGTTTGGCTGTTTTGAAAACAAAACATTTGGAACTCTTGGACTGGAACCAGTGTATCTGTTTTTTTGGTTTTTATTTTTTCTGTATTAGATTTTTTGACCTTGTCACTTAAACTTGCGTGTAGTTTTGGAACCTTGCAGTGTTGTTTATTACCAATGTAATAGTTATGAGGCAATGTGATGTCACCTTATGTGGCTTACATGACAAAATGGTGTCATCTTCTACAATGATGATTTTGTTGATAGAGTTTAAGAAAGTGGTGACTTCATGCTCACTTTATTAAGACAATTTACTTGTATGCTTATTTTAAATGGATTGATTAAAAGTGGTAAATTCAAGCTGTTCAAATACAAGCTGTTTTCTCTTTTAATTTCCATGGTCTAAAATAAATGTAAGAGTGTCAATTAAACATACATGTATACAATACAAGGCCGCTGGTTCTGCTCTCTGAGAGAATGAAGAAATAGAAGTTATGTTTGGAGTAGGGAGTCCGTTTGGTGTTCGTATTTAGTGTTACAGTACAAAGGCCTTTTGTTTTCTGAGTTTCTGCCAGGTTTGAATATGCAAGACAGTGAGAAAAACACAGCCGGTAATCAGATAAACTGATCAAGTTCACCCCCCTGATAATGCCAACAATCTGCATACCATCTAAAAATACAGCTGTTATGTAATAGCTGTAAGTAAAATGTCTAATAAATCACTACACATCACTCTTAATGTGGAGACATGATGTCCAAGGGTTTCTATGGACTCAAAGATGACTGGAAATCCAATCTGATAAATGGACAGGGGCTACATGTAATTTTCAAATTCATTTTATTGGTGCTACTTCAAAGGTGAGTTTAGAAGCTGTTGTGATTTACAGGATCTTTACACAGCATATTGTGAGTAAAGTGCTGGAGATTGTGTATTTTGGCTTGCACTTCCTTCTGTTCTTACAGATAGAAGTATGGACATTCTCTATGGAAAGGGAGAAGGGCCAGTTTTCCTAGAGTCGGTGAAGTGGTTGCTTAGCGACAGTGAGCATCTGCAGATAGCTGGAGCATTGGCAGTTGGGAACTTTGCCAGGAGTGGTGAGTCTTCGCCAATTAACAATGCATGTGTATGATATTTTACTCCTCTCCTCTACAGTCTGCAACACTGACTTCATGTATGGTGAAACATCTGCACCTAAATGATTTGCAAGATAATTTTTCGCTCCTGTAAGTCTTGAGCGTGTCATGTCTACACAGTTACATGTAAATTCAGTGTACAAGCTCATCATCACTGACAATACTCTGAAGAAACTCTCACAAAATTTTCAGAGTAATATCAAACAAAGTCAAAATTATAATCCCATATCTTAAAGTTCACAAGTTTTTTTTATTGTGTAATTCTTATAATTCAGTGTTTCATGACTATTGCAGATGAGCATTGTGTCCAGCTGGTCAGTGAGGGTATTGTGGATAAACTGATAACCTTATTACAGCAGCAGAGCAAGAAAGATTCCAACATCACTCTACAACATGCTGTACTCAGTGCCCTCAGGAATCTAGCCATTCCCCGTGAGTGCCCTGTGCATGCATTGTAAATGTAATTTCTTTTGAGTTGTTGGGTTTCATCATTTTGGTATACAGTTACACTGCATAGGGTTGATCTCTTGTCTGTTTTTCTGTAGAGTATATACTGTAAAGAATGTAGACCTCTTCCCCAAAAATGTATTTTCACAGACAAGTAGATGTAAAATGTTACTTTTGGCTTTGATTATATGTTTCCAGTAGGACGTCATCTTTTTCCAAACAAATCTCAGTAAATACCTTTCAAAGGTTAATAGATGAAGGAAATTTTAGGACATTTACATTTCTGTTTCTATTTGGTTTTTTTAAAGAAAACTACCAAATTCAAAAAAATAAATGATTTTTATACATATGCCCTGTAGTTTCCATCATTATTTAATTTTAACCATCACCACCTTGTAAATGTAGATATACATATATGGGTCACAAGTTATCATAATGCATATGTATATGAAAATGACTTGATTTATCATCGTTCCATTAATGGAAATTTAAGTTCAACTTTATTGATTTTGTCAAAGCAATCACATTTTTCATTCAGAGGTAAACATAGATATGTCCAAGTCATTTTAGTGTTGTGCAGGAGTGCTTCACCATACCCTTAAATTTTACACACGAAGGGAGACAACTTTGCATGGGCTCCCTGTTTAGCGGTCATAGAGAATCTTAACGTGCAGTGTACAAACATATTAAATAATTATATGTACCTGATTAAAGCCTGGGAAAAATTGTTGTTAATAGAATATACTGATGTTTTGCCTTATGGTTTATTGACAGCGGTGAATAAACCTAGCCTTGTGAAGATGGGTGTAGTGGATACGGTGTTATCCCTCACCACCACAGATGTGTCAGCTGTCATCTTCAAACTCCTCGGTGTACTCCGCATGCTGGTTGATGGTCAAGGTGTGTAACATCATTGGCTGGTTTTTCAAATGACCCAGTTTATAAATGCATGGCATTACATATCAGACGTGATGATTTTGTGTACCTTGACCAAAAAAGTGTAAGACTGACTCCGTATAACCCTTTAATATAAATTGGATATGTATAGAGGTATACTTAATTCTTTTAGAGGCCATGGTGCAATTAAATGAGAGAAGCATAGCCTTACAGCCATTCGTTTATGTGTCATTTCAGAGGAAGCCGCTAAAACCCTAGGAACAGACAAAGATTTCATGAACAAGCTAGTTGACTGGTGCAATGTTGAGGAACATGCTGGAGTTAAAGGTGAGCAGAGAGCTTTGTGGTTAGGACAACTCAGTACAGTTCATTTGTGTATATGTCCAGATGTTATGCTCAACTTCATTGTACCTCTGAAAGATGGTGTAAACTTCAAAGATTAAACAAGTTATGCTAAGTGATAATGTGTGGAGTCTAGATCCTGATTTAAAGGTACCTGCTCTGCATATGTATGTTTTCAGGGGAGGCAACTCGCTTACTGGCCTGGCTCATCAAGAATAGTCGGTCGACAGACGTGATGAAGATGCTAGCGCGGGCTGGTGGCGTCCCTCACCTGGTCACTATGATCTCATCAGAACACATCATCATGCAGAATGAAGCTCTGGTCGCATTAACACTGATGGCCTCAACAGTTTTAGGTCTGAGATTGAGTTTTGTACTCACTGCCGTACAGTGAATTAGATTTATATGAACTGTTTATCATGCTTTTTATGTGCCATTACTGATTAAATTATCCACTGAATTTCTGGTCTTTTTGAAGGTCTTGGCAGAATGATAGTCCAATTTGACCACCCTTCCAAACCCGTGACGCCTGCCCACTGAGCCTCAGTGGAGATTTATTCTCAATAAGGAATTAGGAATTCTTAAATGGTCTCCCCATCAGGAGTTAAACAGATTTGATGCACAATTTGAGCAGTTTTAGAGCACTCTTTCAGCCTTACAGCTGATTGCTTCTCAAAATGTCTACTGGCAAACATCGGTGGATTGATATGCAAATAGCTGTCAGGAAGCCATGCAGCAGATCTTATCCTGACAACTATTAAATTGTCATGATGGTACATTATACCAAAATAAGATTTATACAAGGCCTTAAAAATTTGGACTCTCAGATCTCACTTGAAAGAGTGGAAATCAGGGAGAAATATAGAAGCAGCACAATAACAGTATGTGATATTTTTCCAACAGTCTGAATCAAATCTTTGCAGTAACCAGAGCAGAAATGGTAAAATACATTTATTATAAACATTGTGGGATATGTTCAGAAACATTATTCAAAAGGCCTTCAAATCCTGTAGAATTTAAATTGGTCAAGGTAGATATAATACAGGAATTAATTCAATGGATTTGCTATGACATGTATGAGAATATCTTACTCTACATGTTATAACTGTGCCTCCCCCCCCCCCCTCCTTTTGTAATTGGCAACTGTTCTGACGACAGGGCTGAACTGCTGTCTTCCTTTTAAGTGTGACATTTGTAGTTGTGAATAATTTGGTTCTTTTCATATGTGAGTGTTGAAATTGGCCTGTGTATATGTACAGGTACCTAGTTTCTGCCATGCTTCATTCACCCTGAAACCCGAATTTCATGTGCCAGTGAAAGTCATTAGTAAGAGACATCTTATAAAAATGAATGTTTAATGGGTTTCTTTTGTAGCCTGTAATTACTTGATGATTACAGATGCCTGCCTGGTGCCCCTACGGGAGTGTGAAGCTGTGGAGACGATAGGGGATGTTCTCAAGGACAAACGAACGTTACCAGAGATCCTGTGTAACTGTCTGACCCTCACTAAACACATCTGTTCCCACGGTAAGGAGCCATCAGGTGCAGTAGTAAGTCTTAGCTGGACATTTACTTGTACATATATTACTCGTGTGATGTTACACCTTTACTACAATAAAAACAGTATGTGCATTATTTTGAAAAGTGTGGTAACAAATATGATGTCTATTTTGAATGACTGTGTTCATTGCATGCATACAATACAAATGTAAAAGACTCATTGAAATGTACAAGTATTAGATTTAACTTGGGATGTGAATAAGAGTTTACATGTAGCTGTAGCCTTCAATTATTTAAGGCAATGTGATCTAAAGTAGAGGGAAGAAACTATACTTGCATGTTGCAGAGCTGCTTACTATAAACATTTTCATCATTAGCTAACCAAGGGGGAAAACTGGAGTTATCTCCCCTATACCCCCAAAACCTGAACTGTTTCCATCTGCCAAGATATCACTGATTATAAAACTCAGGAAGCTTGTTGCATGAGTACATATATCGCCACTTACCAGACAAACAACCTCTGCAAGTACTGTACAAACCCTTTTGGGTTTGTACAGTACTTGCAAGACTTTTGAGCAAATAAAAAAATACAAGACTTCTGAGCAAATAAATTTGAAATTTCGGTATTATAAAAACTTTATGTGGCATGAAACTTTTCTCTCTGAACTAATCACACACCTTACCGCCACCTGCAGGAAGGATATCCTTACGAAGTTAACCTCATAGATAGTACTGTATACAGCATAGATATACATCATTGTTAGTTCATAGTACTGTATGTAGTAATGAGAGTTATTCTTTAATCCCATTGAAGTGTATATAAAATGGTAGATTACAACTCTGACTAGGCCTCTAATTACTTGTACAAGATGAAAAAATGATGGGAAAAAGATCGCTTTCACCTGCATATACAACGTTGCAAACAGGGGAGGTAGTTGTGACTGTGGCAGTTTTTGGTGTGTAGGAGATTGTGGCCGTGCCTGCCCCTGGCCTCCTGTACTGTCCTGTCTCCTGTACTGTTGCTGGTCTGTGTGTTTCAGCCTCCCCCTCCAGTCCTCAGATGATACAGTGTAGTCTGCTGGCCTGCACAGGCCGCGGCCAGCCAGATAAGCGTAGGTCTCCTCCTCAGACACAGCATGACTGTTGTGCGGTCTACTTCCTCATGTCTGTGCTTTAGTCCTCTGCTCGTCATTGTTTTTCGTCGTGTTAATCAACATCTTTTACAGTAAAAGTTTCTTTGAATATGACCACAGAGTTTTGTGAAATTACGTGAACCTCAAAGTATTCAGTAGACAGCCTGTCCTGGCTTGTTCCTTTTGCTACTTTTCAGAGAGTACAGGGAAAAATATTTTTACATTTACTTGAGGTGAACTTACTGGTGCATGGGGAAATTTCCCATTTATCTGCAGTGGTATGAAGTACAACAAACACATTGCTTGATAATTGGACAGTTAATTAAAAACAAATCTCAGTTTGTGTGGTTCATTTTCCTGTGTGGAATATGCATGTTGATACATGTAGTACAGACAGATCCTTAGGAAAGTTGATATTGTGCTGATAACAGCGATAAGGCTATCACTAGTCCCACCAACATCATGATTGCATCCAACAGGTAACATGATGCCATCTTACATGAATGATTCCTGTTTGGTGACAACAAGGCAATAGTTCAAACAGTGTACTGTACCAATATAATGGTCAGGACATACATGGTTATACATTTGCTGTATCACCCAACCATCGGATGCTTGTGTTATATTCATTATACACCTTTCACGCTTGCCTATCCTACACCTTTGATTCAGTTGTGCTGCATGCATTTCATATTGCATATCACCATTAGCAACGTTCATATTACACGTTAGCATTGGCAACATGATGCTGTTCAGTGACGCCATGTAATTTCTGGAAAAAAATTTCTAAAAGGATTACTACAAGCTTTACTATGTTAAAATTTTCATTTTTGGCAGCTATATTGTTCCCTACATGTACATGTAGTTGAGCTGATAGATGTTTGGTGTATAATTTATAGATTAATGAATGAGGACCAACTGATATACCTGCCATGCTGAAACACTTCCAGAGTAGACTCAATCTATAAGTAATTTTGCATGGCAGAAGCGTGAACTTGTGACCTCGTTCATGCAAAAATTCAGTGCCACAGACAGACAGAACTCACCACGTCAGCCCATATTCCTTCAGTGGCCTATAAGTGTATAACGATGTACAGGACGATCAGGCTTGAGTTCGAGGTCCCTGTGTGCTGCATTGCTGTAATGTGACCATGCTCTGTAAATTACACGTACATTCTATACCCTTATTTATGTTGCATGTTAATGCACTGGTAATTCTGTTTCTAAAGTGAATGTCAGAACCAATTCATGTTATGTGTGATGCATGTATATAAAGCAGTGCAGTGCAATGAATCTATACAGTGTACTGTGCTGCCCTGTAAAATGTTCATGCATTTCTTTGCACTCTGCTATGCCTATGAGTTCTGTGCATCCTAATCTTGTATATATTATGATTAATAGTTGATTTCATCTTCACGCAATTTAACAGTTCATGTGCTCATATCACCTGGTTTCATACATTAGTTTTCAGTGACCAAAGTTGAATTAAGCCTATAGTTCATTCTCCTGTGACACAAGTAGGCCTGTGCTTCTCTCATCCTGTTATTTCTCTTCAGATTCCCTGCGTGAAGACGCCCTGTCGGCAGGCATCCTGGAGACAGCCAAACATCTGGCTCAGAGCGAGGACACCAAGGTGAAGGATGCAGCCACCGCCTTAGTCGCGGTGTTAGAACAGCCACCAGTGGAGAGATGAGACCTGGGTCACATCTCTGGTGGCCAGTACATACAAAATGAGAAGGCCAGAGATACAGTGACATCAATTATAGAGACCAAGCTAACCTGACCAACGATATTTGCTGTGTATTGTTTTTATAATGGGTGCTGTTGTTTAAAGAGATGCAAAAAGTGAGGCAGACGATGTGCGAATGAAAACGAGAAAGGACTGCATTGGATAAAGTGTTGGGATGAAATGCACATGGGAGTGAACTCTTGAGTGCTGAAGTCTGCTCTGACAATCAAGCCGCATTGAGAAGTTCATTTCATTGAACAAGTGCAGTTCATTGCAAAGTTGCATAGAGGTGTATGGACTGAATAGAATGATGAACTGGACACGGAGCAAATGACATTCCAAGATAAGCCATTCCTTTCCTTGTCAGTGACTAGAGTACCCTACCCGTACCTGTACGAGACTTCCTTTGCAAGCCTTGTTGTCTGACCCAGAGGGTGCTTGTAATACTTTGTTGGGAGTTGTTTTCCTCTCCTTAATTTATCTGATATTGTTGTGCTACAGTTCTGTGAGCCTCATCATTGCCATTTCTATCAGCATAGACCAGTATTATCAGATATGGGTAATCAACATGCTTCTTATCCCACACAGAAGTAACCATACATTGTAGTTTCATGCAGCCAAATGCAGTAAGCTTGCTGTTCAAATACTGTAATGGGACAATAATTGCTCATTTGGCCTAGAAGACTTCATTTCTCTAAGAACTGTTCATCACATCTAATTCCAGTGGCTTGAATGTCACTGAATTCTTTCCGTGTGTTGTTTCATGCAAATATATGCTGCTGAATTGATATGGTTAATTCATTTGAGTGCCATATTGATCAAAACTGCTATATCACAAAATGCTTTGTGAAGCTTCATCGCTTGCCTTGCACGGTATATGTATTTTTTAAACTTCATAAAATCAAGGTTAACCTCTTTACATATACAAATACATGTACATTATGAAAATTTATTTGATGTTTTAGTCACATTGTATTTATCAATTTATTGTTTTTTACTACTGTGTGTGTATCTTTATATTGGATATGTTTGGACATTATTTTTATACATGGTTGTTGTGCATTTAAGGCTTGGCCAGAAAGGGATATATAGATATAATTTAACTATTTGACGCATGTCTCTGAAACTGTTAATCCTTGCTGGCATAGGCGCTTCAGTTTATACATACATGTGCTGTGTAGAAGTCATCAGTTTTTGTTCTGTAAATGTGATTTAATTTTTCAACTTTTTCCATTGTGTAGAAAATCAACAAATTCAAGTAATGTTTCAAGTTATATAGCTGGAAGTCACTATCAGAGACCCCAGAGACTTCATACTCACTTTTTCATTGATGGGAACCTAATTTTGAGTGAAAAACTACTGCATGAATGTTCTAACTGCTATCACACATATCCTAACAAGTGTCACAGAACATGTGACTACAATGGGCAGACATTTTTGTTTCTCTCCATTTGGTCTACTGTGCGTGCATTAGTGTCATATGTATAAGTATTTTGATAAAATATTCTGGTCCAAATTTAAATAATTCCAAACCTCGATGACCCTAATTCTTCTAATTATTGGGACAGATATTAATCATGCTGAGAGAAAAATATTACATTTCTCTCACAGTTTTTTGAAAATGTAAAGATATAGATACATGTATGTTGGTCACCAGATGATGTAGCCATGGGGGTTTAAAGAAACTTTGTATCGGTGTTAGATTTACATGTATGTTAGCTTTAAAGGGCAGATCAGGTGACCTAAGAATTGGAAGAATTAGGGTAGTTCAGACCGGTTCTGATATTGCTTCATATAACAAATGTTTAAGATTTTGTAAACATACAGTATGACAGTTGTGTAATGTGGTGTATATTCCCTTTTCTGGGACTCCTGTGAGACATAAACTGGAACAGGTTAGTCGATTCAACAAGAGGTCTGTTAAGGGATTTGTTGACATACTGAAGCCTGTAAATGTAATGCGACTGAGTTAGAGAGGACAGGTTATGACGTACAGGTTAGCCCGGAGGACACTGAGGTGGACACTGCTGAAGTACAGGTACAAGTAAAGCCGGTGAACACTAGCCGCTTTATAAATCGGAACGGTCTCAGACATATTAAGGGTGTTCTCAGACTTTTGTGTTTCTTGAGACATTTTTCCTGCTAAATATGTATACTTGCCTGTGTAATAACAAAGGATAACTACGAAAAAACAGTTGTCAAGTGTTTTTTTATCTTATGTGATAAATGTCACCTACAAAAAGGAATGTTGGTGGAGGAGGGGTGCTTTAAGTTACTGAAAGGTTTACAGATCCATGTGATTTTGTTCACACGATGCCTACAAACATACAACAGATTTCCTTGAAAGTTTTGCATATGTCTTACATGAAGTCCAAATTTGTGTTTTCTTAATTTTCATGAGAATGAGTTTAATATTTAAAATGCCCCCCCCCCCCCCCCCGCAAATCAGGTAATGATGCTTTTTTGTGTATATACACATAGCCAAAAGGCAGGCAGCATGATGTGTGCATGATAGAGGAATTTTTTTTTCATGTATTATTTAATGCCTTGCTCAAGAAATTTTCACATATATCAAGACTGGTTTCCTCCACTCATAAAAACTTGGTGTAGTAAACCAATCACCTTTGGCAAGTGGCAGACTTTTGACGCATGAGCATTGTCAACTGTTTGTGACCAAGGTCCCACGAACAGTGAGAGCTGGGGGAATGTACAACCTAAGGGTCCATGGCTGGCTCTGACAGTGAGAGCTGGGGGAATGTACAACCTAAGGGTCCATGGCTGGCTCTGACAGTGAGAGCTGGGGGAATGTACAACCTAAGGGTCCATGGCTGGCTCTGACAGTGAGAGCTGGGGGAATGTACAACCTAAGGGTCCATGGCTGGCTCTGACAGTGAGAGCTGGGGGAATGTACAACCTGATGATCCATGGCTGCCTTTGACAGTGAGAGCTGGGGGAATGTACAACCTAATGACTCATGGCTGGCTTTTACAGTGAGAACTGTAGGAATGTACAACCTAAGGGTCCATGGCTGGCTCTGACAGTGAGAGCTGGGGGAATGTACAACCTAATGACTCATGGCTGGCTTTTACAGTGAGAACTGTAGGAATGTACAACCTAATGGTCCATGGCTGGCTCTGACAGTGAGAGCTGGGGGAATGTACAACCTAATGACTCATGGCTGGCTTTTACAGTGAGAACTGTAGGAATGTACAACCTAAGGGTCCATGGCTGGCTCTGACAGTGAGAGCTGGGGGAATGTACAACCTAATGATCCATGGCTGGCTTTGACAGTGAGAGCTGGGGGAATATACAACCTAAGGGTCCATGGCTGGCTTTGACAGTGAGAGCTGGAGGAATGTACAACCTAAGGGTCCATGGCTGGCTCTGACAGTGAGAGCTGGGGGAATGTACAACCTAATGATCCATGGCTGGCTTTTACAGTGAGAGCTGGGGGAATGTACAACCTAAGGGTCCATGGCTGGCTCTGACAGTGAGAGCTGGGGGAATGTACAACCTAATGATCCATGGCTGGCTTTTACAGTGAGAGCTGGGGTAATGTACAACTAACGGTCCATGGCTGGCTTTGACAGTGAGAGCTGGGGTAATGTACAATCTAACGGTCCATGGCTGGCTCTGACAGTGAGAGCTGGGGTAATGTACAATCTAATGGTCCATGGCTGGCTTTGACAGTGAGAGCTGGGGGAATGTACAACCTAACGGTCCATGGCTGGCTTTGACAGTGAGAGCTGGGGTAATGTACAACCTCATGGTCCATGGCTGGCTTTGACAGTGAGAGCTGGGGTAATGTACAATCTAACGGTCCATGGCTGGCTTTGACAGTGAGAGCTGGGGGAATGTACAACCTAACGGTCCATGGCTGGCTTTGACAGTGAGAGCTGGGGTAATGTACAATCTAACGGTCCATGGCTGGCTTTGACAGTGAGAGCTGGGGTAATGTACAATCTAACGGTCCATGGCTGGCTCTGACTGGGGGAGTGATGGCTGGCTTTGACAGTGAGAGCTGGGGTAATGTACAATCTAACGGTCCATGGCTGGCTTTGACAGTGAGAGCTGGGGTAATGTACATTCTAACGGTCCATGGCTGGCTTTGACAGTGAGAGCTAGGGTAATGTACAACCTCACAGTCCATGGCTGGCTCTGACAGTGAGAGCTGGGGGAATGTACAACCTAATGATCCATGGCTGGCTTTTACAGTGAGAGCTGGGGTAATGTACAACCTCACGGTCCATGGCTGGCTTTGACAGTGAGAGCTGGGGTAATGTACATTCTAACGGTCCATGGCTGGCTTTGACAGTGAGAGCTAGGGTAATGTACAACCTCACGGTCCATGGCTGGCTTTGACAGTGAGAGCTGGGGTAATGTACAACCTCACGGTCCATGGCTGGCTTTGACAGTGAGAGCTGGGGGAATGTACAATCTAATGGTCCATGGCTGGCTTTGACAGTGAGAGCTGGCGGAATGTACAACCTAATGATCCATGGCTGGCTTTGACAGTGAGAGCTGGGGTAATGTACATTCTAACGGTCCATGGCTGGCTTTGACAGTGAGAGCTAGGGTAATGTACAACCTCACAGTCCATGGCTGGCTCTGACAGTGAGAGCTGGTGGAATGTACAACCTAATGATCCATGGCTGGCTTTTACAGTGAGAGCTGGGGTAATGTACAACCTCACGGTCCATGGCTGGCTTTGACAGTGAGAGCTGGGGTAATGTACAATCTAAGGGTCCATGGCTGGCTTTGACAGTGAGAGCTGGGGTAATGTACAATCTAACGGTCCATGGCTGGCTTTGACAGTGAGAGCTGGGGTAATGTACAATCTAACGGTCCATGGCTGGCTTTGAACCTGCACCTCGTATAGCTAGGTTTCCTCCCACAATAATGCTGGTCGCCGTCAAACACAATAAGTGAAATATTCTTGAGTAAAACGCAAAACCCCAATTCAATAGATAAATAAATGCACCTCATGTGATATAATTTCTTCGAAATTTGTCCTCGCATATTAAGAATGTTAACAAATAACAATTTTTTTTAATAAGTTAGTTAAATATTTTATAATACACCACTTTGGACCAACCTGAGAACATGCACTCATTAGGCCCCATACAACTTTAGTACAACAACTGTTTTGCCTTCCAGTGGATATGTGAATATGCAATTCATCCACCTGTTATTTACAAAATGAGAAAATATATCTAATACTTTTGTATCTGTTTCCTAATCCATCTCTATCTTGCGACAATATACAATACTTTCATGCTACATGTTACTTTCCACAATAACAGTCCCTCAACATTGTAATATTGTGTTAAGTCCAGCCTTCCATACATCATTAAGTATCAACATGTATAACGTGCAGAAGAACATTTATTACCACTTTCATTAACTAGCACTTTTGAAAATGTACCCCACAGTGGAGACCAACATTTAATGAAAGTCAAATAATTTATACTTAAGCCAAACAGACACTCCGGTGTTTCTTGTCCATTCACCTGAAGACGTTCTCCATTCTATCAAACAATAACATTTTCAAGGCAAGATTTTACATGTTCACTGTGTTTAGCTGCACAGACTTGTATTCCATAGTCAACAAAAAAGGACATTGTGAAAGGAATATTAAATATTATTTAGTGGTAAGATATACAGGTATTACGAGAGCACCAAATTTTTATTATATCTTTGACACACTCAATGAATTTGTTCACCTAAAACCGACATATTTCAGGCAGATAAATCTAGGCGAATCAAAAATTTCATTCACAGCAATGTACAAATACATGTAGATCTATGGCAAAGTTGTGTCACACAATGATCTTGTCTACATGTACAGTTTCACAGGTCAATAATTCATGCTGTGCTCATCTCACTGGCCGTCACAGGACAAGGGAGGCAATTCATCACAGGTTTTATGCCACTTTCTACCTCTTTAACAAGTCAAATACTGGTAAAGAATAAGTTGCTTATAACATATCCCAGCAAAGGGCTACATTTACATGTAAGATTCTATACATGTGGACATACAAGTGACCCGTGCAAGTACGAGTATAATCACTCAACATACATGTATATGTAATTGCAACCATGCTCAGTAATTTGTGTAAGGTGCATATCTATATGCAAACATGGAACATGTACATTACATACTGGTGCTATACTTGTTACTATAAAAAAATATCAAATTGAATCCAAATATCATCAGGACATATTGTGCCCAAAAAAGGAGAGTAAACATGCATGCAGGGGAACCTCTACCATTGTAAACATAGGTTTATAATAATGTCAGATAAACTTTCTCCACAAGTTGCTGCATCTTTTTTTTTTGGGGGGGGGGGAATACAATACCACACATGCATGTCCATGCATCTCATTTTAAGCTAGACCTTGAAAGGACCTTTGTTAGAAGAAAAGACTGAAGATACAACCTTAGTTATACCAGAAAAGGGGCTGAAACAGACTTAAATGGACACAGCCTTTTTTTTCAATGCCCTTGGTAAGTCCATAAATGAGGCTTTAATGAAGAATTCTCATCGGGTACGCCATTGGGGTATGCCATATTAAACAAACCAGGAATTCAATGTCACATCAGTCATACCCCATTTACTTATCGCCAAAAGGCACAACAAGGTTCATATGAGGTCAGTGAAATCAGCTGGGCTCTAAGGTTACAGAACTGACTTACTCCTGTCTGATTAATCTGATAACGTGGTGGCGTGTCTGATTTCCTCATTGGCTGCAACACTGTTTATTTTGAGCAGTATTATCTGGCTTATACAACACTTCAAAAAATAAAAAGTCTGCCTTTTAACTTTATGTGAGATACTAGACACACACATACATTTGGTCTAGTGTTTCATTTCTGCTATTTTCTAATGTGTCATCAGGGTGGACACTATATGTGCTTTTATGCAGAACACTGTCCATAAAGAGAACATGTATACATGTACATGTACTTATTAGTGTCAGGTGAACTGTAAACTGTAATACTGTTCATGCTGAATGACATGCAGGCCAGAAATGTAACACACTGTTTAATGCAACAAGGTTTCTTCTTGGAAAACAAAAAAAGAAAGTGAACACCTCAATAGGTGTAAACATGTATGTATTTGCTGGCCACCGTGGCACAGCACAACCTCATAGCATACATGCCACACACACACGTTTTTTTCGAAAAACTGTAAAAAAATAAAAAAAGACACCACAACTTGTGAAATTTGCACGTTATTGTATAATGCTACTTGGGCCATTTATAAAGATTAGGTATATAATGATAATATCCTGTTAATCAATATCATGCGCTCTCATGAAATCTAATATCCCCTCAAATCACTGTAGAAAAAATCAAAAAGCAGATACTGAGAAGTAAATCAACAACTTAAGGTCTTGAAGAAAAAAAATCGTTGGATAAATCAAATATCTGGGATACATATATTATACCTGATTTGATATTCCACTGCACCATTATGGCCACTGTATATGTAGATCTACCATCATAATACATTTAGACCTACATGTATTTACCATCATTAAGTGTGTAAGGAATACATCTAACTGGAGATAGGTTTAACAAACGTTCTGATCTATCAGCCATTCTGTTATACCTGGGATTGGGGCAGCTTTGGGCGAACAACTGGGTTCAAGATTCAAGTCGCCACCATTTAACAACCATTTGCTCATCTCTGCTTTCTCTGACACAAGGTCTTTTTTTTCCAGATCAAACTCTTCAGGGTCAAATTTTGAATTCTCTCGGTTTTCACCACAATATAGTAGCCAAGATGCCGGTGATAAATTCTTATGGAAGGCCTCAAAGGTAGAAAAGCTGAGAGGACCGGCAGAAATATGGTTATCACTTATTTGCAGCTTCATCAGCCAGAAGTCCAGCTCATCAGGGCTGAACAGTTTGCTATCAGTTTCCATGGCTGTGTTATCCATTTCCATGGACTCGCTGGTTTTGAGCCAATCTGTGTAATTTTCAGAAGCCGTAGAAAACCAGGCTGCAAAGGCACTTTTATCTATATTCCCTGTACAATCAGTTGATTGGTTACTGGCCAGCCAATCAGAAATGTTCTTGGATGCATTACTAATGGGGGAGAATGCTGGTGGTTGTTTGTTGTCTGTGTGAGGCGCAGCGTTGAGAAGCCAAATCTGCTCAGGGTTTGTGGACATCAAGAACTCTTCCCCACAGGTGGGAACACTGAGGCAGTGGCCGTGACCCTGGCAAGGCTCATTAGCCTTACACACCTGGGTGACGGGTGGTACGCGGCTGGTATCCTGGAGCAGCCAGCGCTTGTGATCATCAGGATGATGTGTGAAGATGTTCCTGTCTGACACACACACCAGAGAGCCCAGACTTTCTATCTCCAAGGGCTCAGTAGGGCTCTGGCTGCAGCTCCAGCTGCACAGCCCCTAAAAACATCACAGGGCCTGAATTAAGTTTTTGTAATGTCATTCACACAAAGTCAATTTACACTGACAAACTTTGAAAATGGAAAATGTATAGGTTGATGAAATTTTGACCTAATCCAGGCAGTAAGTGTCGAGACAAACCTTACATTTTGGAGCGGTGAAGACAATTCTTACATAGTTTATTGGTTGATAAACACAGTAAATCCATAGTAAACAGCTTTCAGTTTCACTGGATATTTACATGTACTTGTTTTTTTTTTTCCATCCAAAGAATATTTGTGTTTCCAAAGTGTTTCAGTATATATGCACATTGCCATTTTCTGTACAGTTTGTTCCTACGCCATTTCAACAAGAAAATTCCACATCCACGAGGTCTAAGTGAGAACAGATGTGCATGCAACACAATCAGAAACTGCGAAACTATATCCATGAATAATCTAAATTGCTGAACACACACAGATAACAGCACTGAGTAAAACTGCTCTTGGAAAAACTGTGTATACTCAAGAAAAAATGTATCTTCATAAAAACATGTTGCCTTACCTTGTTTAACAACCAGCCATCTGTATCAGCAGCACAATGTTTGAACCCATGGAACAGTTCACTGTTGTCACCAAGATGACTGCAGGAGGGAGCAGCCACCCCACCACACAGCCAAGCACTCATTGTATCAGGGGTGACCTGTCTGAAGTGGACTGGACTGATGCCAGGGGAGACCACAGCAGGCCTACTACCAGAGGATGGGAGATCCATACCGGAGTCACTGGCATCTAAAACAAGAGCAAATAAAACATTACCATGAGTTTGTCAGTGATAACCCAGATGCTGGGGAAAATAGTATTACACTGAGGAATGTCCGTATTTAAAAAGGTCATGTGCCAGCCAGCCAAATATAATTTGCTTATGTTGATGTCTTTCATGACAGCTATACATTTAGATGCTGTGTATAAAGCCTGTGCTAATGTTATTGGTCTGTCTCCTACAAGCCAGGTAATGTAAGACTCTCTGGGATTTTAAGACTACATATTTCTTGAGGAAAGGCTACTGGATTAGAATCAGGACTGTACATGTAGCTCAAACAATGTATAGCAACTTACATTTGCATAAAATGTGAAATGCTGAGTATCCATGAATTCAGTATCTACTTTTTCTCTTTCTTCTTTCAAACATCTCACCACGATATAGCTGAGATATTGCTGGTGTGACCTTAAGCCATAATGATTCATTCATTCTTTCTCCTTTCCAAGTTATCTTTTTCACCTTTGGTTATTTCCATGATAGGACATCTAACTTCAACATGTTTTGTGTACCTCGTGATTAGAAACATTTGGCATACATTATTCTTCGGCTTATGTCACACTACAGCATGGCTCTACACTGGAGCACAGCGATACTCCCTACCTACCCGACAAAGTGACATGCTCCACAATCTCAAAGTGATCTTCTTCATCGTGGGTGTGGGGGAAGTGCTTGATCTGGAGCAGCCAGTCTTGTATACTCTTGTCCCGGGTTAGGGACGGTTTGGACTTTGGGGCAGGCCCTTTCCCGCCTTCAGAGCCCCCATCCCCTGACAGCAGCCAGTCACTGATGTTATTACTAAGGGTCGGGAAGGCTATCTTGGCTGGCTTCTTCTCAGTCACCCGTGCGCTACTCTGTGAGGGCTTGATTAACCAGTCTTCTGGCTTCAGGGCAAGCTTTGGGATGTTAACACGGATCTGTGGTAAGGAAACATTCAAACTTATTACTGGTACCATTTATACAGCAGTTATTTAACTCTTCAGCTATATCATGTACGAAACCAAACTGCAAAGTGTTTCTAAAAGTCCTCTAACCATCAATGATAGGTTAATATAAGCAGCATATATAAGCAGCAGTTTGTAGAAGTTCATGGAATCTGCACAAATGTGACCTGACATTGAATAGAAAATAGAGAGTGAGCAAAGCTGCCATTTCTCAATGTGCAATATATAAATTCAATATATTCCAAGATTTCTTCTGAACAAACAAGACCTTCCATCTACATTTACTGGTCAAGTATATCCTTTTACAGGGGCCACAGAAGACATTTAAGAACAAAATTTGCACCTAGATGTATGTATCCCCTGTAAAATGCTGACTTACACTAGAGCTGGAGGTCTTCCCTCTGTTCACCTCCTCCAGGGTTTTGTACAGCACATGGTGGTCAGCATCGTCATATTCCTCAAAACATTTGGGCAGGCTAGCCGAAGGAGTATACGTGTCAGCGAACACTTTCTGCAGTGCCTTGTTCCCAGCTTCAACTCGACCAAACTCCATGATAGTGTCTCTCAATCCGGCGGCATCAGCCTGGAAACTGATCTGGGGACTCTCCTCTGGCTCAAGATCAGTCAACTCCAGCCTGCAGAAAAAAGGCTTCATGTCATACCTATATCCAAACATGCTGTGTCGTTGTTGTTGTATATATAACTAGTGAAGACTTCAGTCTCCTATAAGACACACTACCCAGCTTATGACTTGGGCAGATCTAACCTGCCCGACAACAAAGGGAGGTCTGCTACCTTCAGCTTGGGAAGGCTGTTGGTCAACACAGCTCAGTCTTTCACACAGCCAACCTGGCAACTCACACAAGAGACAATAATCATCTACCTGTGCTATAATGCAAGTGATCCTAGAACATAGGGGGGACGTGAGGGGGGAGAAATGGGGGTAGTGGCAGGGGGTAAATAGGGGGAGAGGGGGAGTGAACCAGAATTAATTCCCTCCAAACTGTGTAATGTTACATGTGTACACTAGAAAACTCCAGCATTCAAAACTAACAGAAGTGCATAAAGGTGCCATCAGTCTGAGCTCAGTACATGTAACTCAATGGTACAGTCAGAAAGGTCCTGTAGTTCCTGCACATTGATTTTCAGCTTGTGAAAGCCATCAGGAATAGAATTTATTTGTACACTGGCTAGAAAGACATACATGTAGATATGCATCATTGATTACAAAAAAAGCACAACCTTGCAAATTAAAATGTATTTTGACTGCGAACAGGGAGGAATCAGCATGATCGCACAACATATTTTGGCATCAACCTGACTGTAGGTTTATAGCTACATGTAGTTCAAGCTGGTCTGTTTTCAGGCTTTACACTTATCCACTGTATTCACTTGAATCGTAAATTCTTCATACAGAATTATCAGGTGACACAAGGAATTATGCATTTATTTTCTACATTTTCTAAATATTTTGGGCAGTACATGTATGTACATGTAATCCATGCCGGCCTCATAATCACCCAAAACAACACTTCCTATTAGTTTTAAGAAGCGTAGGGTTCTGGCTATTGGGGTCCAATTTCCCTTTAGGTGAGTTGGTAGGTTTCTGATATGGTGATGTAAAGTTCAAATCTTAATTTGGACACCAGAGTACAGTGCTCCAGATAAGTATTTCTTTGTGACAGTATAGCACTCCCCCAAATTTTAGCTGTGGAGTACTGGCTTATATCATAGGAGTACTGCTAAATAGCATAAATAAACAAAGCACATTTATTTAGGCAAATAAATTAATTAAACTAACATAAGGCACTGCTCTCCAAATGAAACAAGCTTTTAATTATTTCTTTAAGGTCAAAATGTTTATGATTCAGCAATCTGTTCAAGTCAATGTTCATGCTGGGCTGATACCAAGAAAGCCACGTCTTACTCAAGCCAAAATTTAAAACCTTGTCTAAAAAGTCAGTTTTTGGGCCTGAAAGTAGAAAACTTGACACATTGTCTTATTTTTATTTATTTATTTGATTGGTGTTTTACGCCGTACTCAAGAATATTTCACTTATACGACGGCGGCCAGCATTATGGTGGCAGGAAATCAGAGCCCGGGGGAAACCCACAACCATCTGCAGGTTGCTGACAGCTGGACTCGAACTCACAGTGACTGCATTGGTAGGAGGCTTCGGGTCATTGTCCTGTGATAGCGCGTTAACCGCTTAAGCCACGAAGGCCCCCATATTTGTCTTAAGGTGATGCCAATGAGGTGGTCCAAATTTTAATTTCTAGCATCTCTAAGCTCTAAAATTCTATTTCAAATTTTGACTTCAGTAAGAAATGTGTTTGTGGAATCGGCTCCTGCACTACCATCAATTAAGACTCATGCATGTTTTTTTAATCGCCCCAACAATTAATCAAGCCAACAATGCCAATAACACTGGATTGCTTTTTTCCTGAAAAGTTTTACTAAAAGAACAAATCTCTTCACTTGGCTTTCCGAGTGAGACAAATGAATGAATGAGTACTATGGCTTAAAAACTCGTCAATATTTCAGCTATACTGTGGCAAGAGAATGTTTAAACCAGGAAGCACTGAATGGTTTTGGAAACGACAATGGGCATATTCAAACAGAAATAAAAAGCAGTAACAGAAATGTTTAAAACCAGTCAGCGCTGTAAAGTCCATCATGAGTAACAAGCTTTAGATGATTCTTCAGCCACTGCAGTCGTGTCGCGCCTGTCAGCGCATTTTGTGTATTGATGACAAATCTTTAGACTGAGCAGCAATAGTATCAAGAAACGTCCCTATGAGCAAAATAACTATACTTTTCGAGCTAACATGTGTTTGGGTTTGGAAAAAAAGACATAATTTTGCACATGTCCACCATGATGGCATTTCGCACCGATCGCTAGCAAGTGTCACAATGTTAAGAGTAGTCTCCCTTTGCACAGTTTTTACAGAGTTCTCTCCTATTTTCGATTCGCGACTACTTATCAATGCGAAATGACATACCACAGAATGGATACTTTTAGAAACTAATGCGTATTTTAATTTTTATTGGTGTATTCGGTACATCTATTTTCTAACATGAATGCTTATTAGGCATTTTCACAGGCATAAATTACACCGATATGCCCCTTATCTGGAGCACTGGAGTAAGTCCTTGAACAATAACATTACAGCTCAGCTTGTAATGTGCCAGACTTCACATGTGGAGACTGGAGCTGAGATCCTTCAACAATTACACAGGAATACTTACACAATCAATGAGATTTAAAAAACAAGAAACAAAAAATTAAAAAAACAAATTCACACGTCATTAACTGAATGGTACTTCTTTGAAAAATGCGTAGTTCACAGAGTGCTGACCTGGTCATACTACAGGTGAGCTCCTCCATGGGCTGGGCGTTGTCCGAGGTGACGTACTGTAGAACTTTGTGTGCACTGCCCAGAGCCTGGTGGATCTGAGCCTGCTGACCTCTCAGTATCTCCTCCTTGACATTCTGTAACAGGTCCACCTGGCTCAGTAGCCACACCTCACGACTCCTCAATGCCTCCAGCTCACGACTCACAGTGCACTGGATCTCACATTTCACCTGAAAAAACGCACAACCATCAATACAATGATCAATAATTTCATTAGACAGTAGAAAAAAAGAAAATGCCACTTTGTCCTTGTTTTACAGCTGCATTTAAACACAGAAGTTCAAATATGATCTTTGCACCAATATGTTTCTGGGGTTTTTTGTTTACATCTATTACACACACTCTTGGTTTAATAATTATTTCATTTTCTCTATTTTATATATAAAGTTGTATTTTTTAAAATCACTATAACAATGTATCCACATGATCAACATGCATTATGGTAATGTTACATCTGGCAGTTGTTCATGAAGCACTATACATACACTTGTACTGCATTTAATCAAAACTTTCATCCCAAACAGCAAAAGTCATAAAATATCACATTCAGAATCTTGCAAAATGAGTAACTTATTAACATACAAAGGTTCAGGTCATGTACTATGTAAATGTACACTAATGCCTGATGCATTTGATCAGAATGACCAAACATGCAAAACTGGCTGTCGCCTTGCATTTGATCAGAATGACCAAACAGGCAAAACTGGTTGCCACCTTGCATTTGATCAGAATGACCAAACATGCAAAACTGCTTGCCGCCTTGCATTTGATCAGAATGACCAAACAGACAAAACTGCTTGCCGCCTTGCATTTGATCAGAATGACCACACAGACAAAACTGGTTGTCGCCTTGCATTTGATCAGAATGACCAAACAGGCAAAACTGCTTGCCGCCTTGGACTTCTACATTTGATCAGAATGACCAAACAAGCAAAACTGGTTGCCGCCTTGACCTTCTACATTTGATCAGAATGACCAATCAGGCAAAACTGGTTGCCACCTTGGACTTCTACATTTGATCAGAATGACCAAACAGGCAAAACTGGTTGTTGCCTTGCATTTGATCAGAATGACCAAACATTCAAAACTGGTTGTCGCCTTGCATTTGATCAGAATGGCCAAACAGGCAAAACTGGTTGCCGCCTTGCATTTGATCAGAATGACAAAAAAGGAAAAAAAAATACAGAAACATATAATGTAGAATGAAATAATTAGTAGAACATTAAGAAATAAATAACACTGCCAGCAATATATGTACCAACCAGGGGTGTTTCTAGCCAACTTCTTTTTAGAAACTCAATTTGAACAAATCAGAAAAGTCAACACTTTTCATCAAAATTCATCAAAAACTCAATTTATTTCATGAAAATTTAATACAAAGTTTGTCTACAACTCAATCTTCCTATAGATCTCATAGTGGTTACCAGGATGAGGATGTGACCAGAGAAACCCCAGCTACTGACCCATGTACATGTGAGAAAGTGACCAGAGAAACCCCAGCCACTGACCCATGTACATGTGAGAAAGTGACCAGAGAAACCCCAGCTACTGACCCATGTACATGTGAGAAAGTGACCAGAGAAAACCCAGCTACTGACCCATGTACATGTGAGAAAGTGACCAGAGAAAACCCAGCTACTGACCCATGTACATGTGAGAAAGTGACCAGAGAAACCCCAGCTACTGACCCATGTACATGTGAGAAAGTGACCAGAGAAACCCCTGCTACTGACCCATGTACATGTGAGAAAGTGACCAGAGAAACCCCAGCCACTGACCCATGTACATGTGAGAAAGTGACCAGAGAAACCCCAGCTACTGACCCATGTACATGTGAGAAAGTGACCAGAGAAACCCCAGCTACTGACCCATGTACACGTGAGAAAGTGACCAGAGAAACCCCTGCTACTGACCCATGTACATGCGAGAAAGTGACCAGAGAAACCCCAGCTACTGACCCATGTACACGTGAGAAAGTGACCAGAGAAACCCCAGCTACTGACCCATGTACATGTGAGAAAGTGACCAGAGAAACCCCAGCTACTGACCCATGTACATGTGAGAAAGTGACCAGAGAAAACCCTGCTACTGACCCATGTACATGTGAGAAAGTGACCAGAGAAACCCCAGCTACTGACCCATGTACATGTGAGAAAGTGACCAGAGAAACCCCAGCTACTGACCCATGTACATGTGAGAAAGTGACCAGAGAAACCCCAGCCACTGACCCATGTACATGTGAGAAAGTGACCAGAGAAACCCCAGCCACTGACCCATGTACATGTGAGAAAGTGACCAGAGAAACCCCAGCTACTGACCCATGTACATGTGAGAAAGTGACCAGAGAAACCCCTGCTACTGACCCATGTACATGTGAGAAAGTGACCAGAGAAACCCCAGCTACTGACCCATGTACATGTGAGAAAGTGACCAGAGAAACCCCTGCTACTGACCCATGTACATGTGAGAAAGTGACCAGAGAAACCCCAGCTACTGACCCATGTACATGTGAGAAAGTGACCAGAGAAACCCCAGCTACTGACCCATGTACATGTGAGAAAGTGACCAGAGAAACCCCAGCCACTGACCCATGTACATGTGAGAAAGTGACCAGGGAAACCCCAGCCACTGACCCATGTACATGTGAGAAAGTGGCCAGAGAAACCCCTGCTACTGACCCATGTACATGTGAGAAAGTGACCAGGGAAACCCCTGCTACTGACCCATGTACATGTGAGAAAGTGACCAGAGAAACCCCAGCCATTGACCCAAGTACATGTGAGAAAGTGACCAGAGAAACCCCTGCTACTGACCCATGTGCATGTGAATGGACATCAGGAACATGTATATGAACACAGCAATATTTTAGAATCGTAGCCTTGTGGTACAAATACCTATATCTGTACACTTCTCAGTATAAGGTTTCCATCACAGGACATACAGAGGACTTACCTACCACAGCCCTGATGCTCACCGTCACAGCTGTATCCCGTACAAAAATGTACACTGAATGTACAGTCTGTCACTACTCGGTACCAACTGGCTCACCCTGCACTACACCACTGTTACCAATGGGGCCTAAGTGACAGTGTGCCCACCCACAACCACACATATACTCTTCACAAGCCAGATAACACCAGCATGGATGCTCCTGGCAATGTTTCCATGATACATACATGCACTTGTATCAGTGTTGGCTATCTGCCCACACCCAACTTCTATTTTCAGGCCTACAAATATGCATGTATGCTATAGGAACCCTCACAACTCATAAATAATGAGTAGCGCAAAGTCAATGGCAATTCCAATACTGATGGGCTCAGAAAAGTAACACTTCATTCTCATGCTAAAACTCATCTGCCAATAATCATTATGAGTCTAAATCATTGATGCCCATCTGGGTTTCTGGCTTATGTGAATAGTGCAGATGTATGTGATGACCTCATTACTGTATAGAGGCACGTGTACGTGATCGTAAGCATCCAAGTCACCTCTTCGGCATAGCCTATGTACACATGTGCAATGTTAGCTTGATCCCAAGCAGGTGGACCAGTAATCCATAACATGAATGACAGAACTTGAGCAATACAGCTGACTGCATTCTCACCACACTGCCTTGCATGTTGTCATTTTTTTTCTTTAATCAATATCTTCATGTAACACACTAACACGGTAATGGCATGCAATTTTCAGAAATACAGATAAAACACTGAGTGTTAAAGTTTAAGGAGATGAAATTCTACATTTTTGTTTTTAAAGAAGCCATATAATGAAATTCAATTTGACAGGACAAATTAACAGGTTAATTCAACATTCACATACTGTACATGTATACATAAAGATAAGTAACTAGCCTCAACAAAGTCATATATTACCAACACTCTTACATATACATGTACTTATGTACATCCAAATACATGTATTGAGTAAATCTACTAACCTTTTAACAGCTGACCACTGCCTAATAGTGATGAAGAAATTTTGAAGGGTTTTTAGAGAGGAATTTAGAAAGGTCAAGATATACACATCTTAGCAAAGTGAATAACAGCCTATGCAACTAGGTTTCTTGATCATGACACAAATACACTGAATGGCCCGATTTCAAACTGACACAAATATAGTGTTGACATGAAAAATCAATAAATCAAAAAAAGGAGCATAACTCCATCAATTTTTAAGCCATGTGACTTGTGCTCAACAGGATTCTGCTCTGGTGGTAAAGGCACCCCGTTAATGGGAAAGACCTTGTAAAAATGAATGTATGGTGAGCGAAAAGATCACTAAAAAATATATCGGAAAATACCTCCGCTGAATTTTTTAGACTTTTTTATAACAATAAATGCAGTTAAATGTTTTGATTGCAGGGTGGGTTTTATGGACCTTATTGATAATGTGGTTTAGCAGTGTTTATGTTTTTTTTTTCTGCCTTTAGTAAATCAAGAAAAATACTGTATGTTCTAAACACTTTTTAATTCACCTTCAATGAAAAATAAAAGCATCCATATAATACAAAGTACTTACCTTATGTGTATTTTTCTGGAGGTCTTTCCTGACTTGGTTCAGCTGTTCTATGGCACTCTCCAGTTTAGAGATGTTCACCATCAACTCCTTGGGCACTGTCTCTGGCACAATATCCGCAGTGCTCATTGTGCTTGCCAGGATGTCAACAACAACTGGAAACTTCTGTTAACCTCTGGGGCTCTGCTGTAATGAGAGGACAATCTGATTAGCCTAATGAAAACTGCCAAAGGTAATCCCCTTGTAAGGAACTTCCGGAAAACATAATTAAATATCAATAATCTTTCCTTGTGTCTGTCTACTTAAGGACATTAGGGTGTTTTATGCCCTGTACACATTTTCTACATCTCTTTGCTTTTCCTCAACCTAATTGGACATGGAGACCTACATTAAAATAAGTTTTTCTCTCCCAGCGATTCGAGATCATAACATTATAAAACTTACACCCACTTCATTTTATTCAGATGCCTTTCTGATAGGGAACTTGTAAGATTATTGTATGTACATGCTCATATTACAAGTACAGACAACACAAACATGAACAACCTTTGCCATGTGCACATTATACATGTATGTACCACTTTCACTTTTTAAACATTAGGTGATGTCAGCACAAGCTAGTATCACATTCATTGATACAATTTGTGCCTGCAATCCTCAAGAGACAAATCTATAAATGAACATGTTCTATAAGTTGGAATGTCCCACAGGAAATCTCCACTAAATGTACCATGGAATTCCCACTCATTAACATCTCTCATTTTGACATTATTGGTTTTAAACTTCACCATGAAACTGATCTGTCACAAAAATATTCACGCAGTTACGCAAGTACACAAAACAGCATGCACTGTACATGTACCTACAACAAACCTTTCATTTCACAAACGACATACTTGAAATGTACATTTCCACATGCTAAATCCCTCCTTAAGCACTGATTTCAAACGCCTCCTGTCCTGTGAAATCCCAACAATATCCAACTGCACAGACCTATACAATTATGCATGTCCATCTCTTAAAGAAACAGTAAAGATGAAAAAGTAAGATGCCCTAACCTTAACATCTGCTTATACTGTATGTATATATTTTATGAGCAATACAAACTTGTACAGTTTTACTTACACACCATTTTACTGTCGTCTATTAGATTTCAGCAATGTTATGAACGTGACTAAACTGATATGACTGAGATTTGGAAACAATGAGGTGAACACGGAAAATATGACAAATCCAAACCACAACTACTCTCAGACAGGCAAATGCATGTCCTTGTATCATCCACAAGGAAATGTCAACATAAAGGATCACTGATATTTATGTGTCTTTCAGAAATGTATGTTTGGTGTGAAATAAAAAATAACAAAAACGCTCCTTATTTTTCCAATTCTAACCTAACCGACTTAAAAGTGAATAATGGTTGAACTAAAAACCATGTTACATACAGTTCACTGTCACTTTTAACAAGTACCTGTTGATGCAAAATCCTTTGAATACCTGTTCAGAACCAGTATGATTATCTAGAAAGAAAAGTTCCCAAAATTCCAAGGAAGGCTTTCAAAGCTAAAGTCAAATTAGACACCATCTAAGAACATCCCAATCGTACATGTATGCAAACCAGTACATATACGTACATCTGTTCAAAAGTCATGGCTATTTTCTGATATGAGGACATGGCATTGTAAAGCTGTTACCTTGCATTGAATGAAAATATCACAATATCAAGGGAGATAACTCCAATAGCCTAGAGCCATAGACAGTCATAGACATACATGCTAAATTCAGGCTGTTTCGTGAGTATTTATGTTTATGACATCAACAGGGATAGTTTGTATTAATCGTGTGTTTTCCTTGCAGACATACCTTTAATCCTGGCTGACAGACCTTACAAGTTATCATATGCATGCGTCACAGTAACATGTATAGTGCATTTCAAATTTAAGATGACAAATGCCAGTTGTGTTGGCCATAAATTGCTGTTACCAGGTTTGCACCCCATGCCCACTGCGTGTGTATATGTTTACTGTCACCTGACAAGGATTACATGTGTTACATGGTGATAGACAGGAATGATCACAGTGCTCTTTTAAATGCAACTGTCATGAAAATACAAAATGTTTATGTACCTTAAATAAAATGCTTTATCAGATTTATAATATGTAGAGGAAATCTGTTAAATAGATAGTTGGAGCCTGGATGTGGCCATCAGTGCACACAAATGAAGTAAGTAAATTCACTGTTTATGTAAACAAAACTATGTATATATGCGTAATTGGAGTTACAGCTACTGATAAGAGAATCCTACTGGCAAAATAAACACAGAAACAAAGCAATAAATATTATCAATCATTCACCTGTAGCTACAGATGTACATGAAAAAAAAATTTACATTCACAGGTAGATTTATGAATACAACTTTTCATAGCATTCAAACAAAACACTCAAATATATCAACCATGATGTTGGAGCTACAGCATAGATCTTCATCTCTTCACAAGGTTCTAGTGTGATGATGACACGGATGTGATAAAATTTCAATTTAGTGTTTATCTTTGACCTTAAGTTGCTCGGATAATGAAACCTGAATACACCCTATACACACAGGGTAAATCAAAATGCCCCCATATACTCCAAGGACAACAATATAAATCTAACATGAAACATATATATATATATACATACATACATATATACACATCAGGGGTGTGAATGAAGTTTTTCTATGGTAACCTGTATTGGATCTTGCAAATTTACCTATGGTAACCCATTGCAGGTCTCGCCACTGAGAATTTATGGTAACCCATTAGGCTACCTTGAAAATTTATGGTAACCTGTTGGGCTATTGGCGTCCGTGCTTGCCTTTGATAAGTCTACTCCATTTCATTTCTGGACTTGAAGAGTGTAGTCGAATTTTGTGGTAGAAAATTTTTCCATGGCAATCCACATAGCCGTGGTGAAATACTGTGAGTGATAAATCCCATTTTTACTCAGGATTATCTTGTCAACACGCGGTTGACTGGCTGTTTGCAGAAGTATTGTCAAACCAAGTTGATGGATTGTGTATCCCCAGTTGCAAATTTACAGCAAGTTCGTGGTAGGTATATGGGCTCTAGCTGTTATTTCAAAATTCTGACATTCAAAGCAATCTTGAGTCCACCATCCATACCACAAGCGAACAGAGTGATTTCCCTTTAAATCGCCACTCAAATACATGGGAAAGATGCAAAGGTGCAAAACACTGTTCGAGCAATCCCCTGTTAAATAAAAAGTCTGTCTGACCTCAAACTAGCTCCAGACTGTTTGAACTCATTCTTCTTCCTATAACCAGGCTGAAAAGCATTTCTGGCTTGCCAAGAGGGTGGTTTTGGGAAAAACATTCAACGGCCACCTACTCCCCTATGAGTGTGCCCCACTCAGCTGTTACTGTACTCTTGGCGGGTCTTCGGGCCGTCTAAGGAGTCTTCCGAAGTAACTAGATCAGCACATCATACCAATTAGTTGACAAGCTCGAGTCACACTGGTGACCTAGCTACTTCAGGAGAGTCTCTAGATGGCTCACAGATCAGCCCAGCCTACCGTAACAGCCAAGTGGGGCGCACTTATGGGGATGTAAGCAGCTGATGAATATTTCTCCCAAAACCACCCTCTCAGCAACCCAGGAGCGCTTTTCGGCCCAGTTACATAGGAAGAAGGACGAGTTTAGAGAGCCTGGAGGTAGTTTGAAGTCAGACAGAGTTTATAATCAAGACAGGTCTCAAATGGCATTTCGCACCTTTCCATCTTTCCCATATATTTGAATGGTGATTTAAAGGGAGATCACGCCATGCACCTGTGTTTGTACTAAAAAAAAATCGCCGCAGATGTACTAACTCGAAGTCGATGGACATAAGAGGAACTCCAACTCACCTTTTTTGGCCATTTCTATGTCCTTTTCCGGTTGAAGCTCAAATCTATCTTCTTAATTCACCACATGTGCCTTTCCTGATGAAACTAATTAAATCCCAGTCTTGTGGTTGCTTTAACTGCGAGAACTTCAAACGCACCAAACGGCTCACTGTTGGCAGCAATTTTGAAAAGCTTCATAACCTATGCTTGGTACTGCAATGTAGCAGAGTACTGGTTTGAAAACCATCTTGAAAACTAAGATGTTTTTCATTGCCGTTTGTAGGCTGCAATACTCTTTTTCCTAATAAAACCTTGAAGGGCACAAAATTTTTCATTTTTGTCAATTCAGTTTGGACATAGGTAAGTTTGGGTGACACAAGCGTGGACCCCATCAAAAGCAGTTCCATCGACATGGAGTTCGGAGTTCTGTGTTCATTATTTTGAGCACAGGTGATGAACTCAGTGTTGCCATGAGTATCAAAATTTTAAAATAACATCCTGAGTCTATCTAGATGGACTATGGTAGGGGCTGGAAACATGTCTCTCTATCTTCGAGCGATGGACGTAATTAGCTCCGTCAACATACTGCTTGAGGCTGCCAAGAAACACCTGTGTAGTTATCGGCATGTCGCCTCAGTCTTTGCTTCGTTCCAATACTCACTACATGGTTGGCAAACTACACTGCAGACTTTGTCATCATCATTCACAAGATACGTGAAATTTTTTGAGAACTGCCACCTTTTGAAAGTTTCCTCATGTACAGTTTTACCATCCTTTTGGCACCAATCAACATTATTGTTTTCCACACTACATCATTACATGACTGTTTCACAGAAAGAAAAAAAATTAGTGTGAGAGGTTTTAGCAGTTTGAATTAAAGGTCGATAAGATTATAAGATGTCGCATTGCCATAGCATTAAATGAATTTGATTTGGGCTCGCTTTTTCTTTACTTTGCATTTATATTGTAAATAAATGTCATTTCATCATAGTTACTTGTTAATTACGTACTATTTGTCTGAAGTAGTGTTATCACCACCTGCCGGCCCTTTTCCCGAAAAATTGATTGACCTAGTTTCCCATTTGATTCAGTGTTCGCCCTTGGCGGTTAAAAGGTTTCGGTAGGACGCTTTGGTGTGAATTATGAACAAAGTAATTTGCTAATGTATTTGAAATTAATGTACTCTCCAAGTAAATAAACAACATTCCATGAGTAATTTGGAACAAAAACAGATGTTTATTGAAAAAAAATTTTGAGGCGAACGAATCCGATGACAGATGGCAACCTACTGCTGTTCCCACAAAACTGATTATGCGTAACCTTCAGGCGAACACGTTCAGCTGTTCAATCACACGCCTGTACATACACATGCATATTCAACTTGCTTCATTAACATGCATATTTTACATAACACAACATGTAAAGTTAATGTATGAACCCAAAACAATTTTAAATTTAATGATAAAATACTATCTTACATGAATAGTAAATGACCTCAAAGTCAAACCTCACAGTTCCCTGTCCATCCGGAAACTAGAAATTTTTGAATCAGGTTTCCAAATTAACTACTTTGTACTTATCAAGGTATTGTCCACCTGATTTACCACAGCATTTTGGTTTTCCCTGGAGTCTGTCAGACATCGTCTAGTAACACTTGCACTGGTCCACTCTTTGATACACCCGTCTCTGCATAATAGTAACCAATGATTTGTTCCTTATGAGACACTGTATTATTTCGTGCTGTTTACTTGTAAAACTTGCATGTTTTCCGAGCACATTAGCGACAATTCCAGTACAACTTGCACATTGTCTGGAAATTTACATTGACTGTATACGTGTTGGTGCTGGCAAGATACAAGATGTGCGCACTGCCAAGTAAATTAGGAACGTATTTCACATACTTTGTGGAGTTTTACCGAAGGCTTGCATCCCAAAAAGACAAAACAAAAGCGTGCCATTATTGAGTGGAATATACATGGGATGTTGTGTGTGTGGCCAAGCTGAGAGGTAAAACAGGTGTCATCTGTGAGAGGTGTCACAGATGACACCTGTTTTGGACAGCAAACGTCGTTCAGAAAGGACTTATCTGACAGGGACCTAATAGCAATCTGGGGCTATTGTTGAACATGTCTCACATCTCAGATATTGACAGCTCATACAAAATACAAAACTTTTGCGAGCAGTACTTCAAGTTCATGCAAAAAAGTAAAGTTTAAAGAGAGCCCATCATTGTGTCACTGCTAATATCTGATATGAGATCCTTTTTTCTTCATTTTTTTTTTTGTAAGAAGTTAAAACACTCACTGATGCAGTAGAATTGACACTTGAGGTATTGGTATTATGTCTGTTTCCTTTCATGCATTTTTATGCAGTGATAATTCATGACATTTTAAAATTTGAAAAACAAGTAATACAAAGTGTAAAGTTACATGTGACTAGAATAGCAGTTCAAGCCTAGAGAGCAACAGATTACATGAAGCCTTTAGGTCTGTTTTGGAGATTTCTCACAAAACCACTGTGAAGTTTTTGTAATGAATGTTTGTTTCATTTATACATGGAAACCTCACAATCAACCTGTCTTGGTCATGGCTAGAATTATGATTATGGACATTCGTAACTTTATGGGGGACTGCCAGAAATACGTACCTCCTAGGCATAATTATGACCCTAAAAATCCAACATATTATTGTTCTGGGGGCTTTGATTCATTTTATTAGTAATAATTCTGATTAAAGAATAATACTGAATCTTATGGAAAGGAATTTTCGTGGCCAGTGGACAGCCAATTTTTTGGTGGGGCAACCAGACTTCCAATAGTGCCTGCCCAGGGGACAACCAGTTATTTTGATATTTTAAGACCCAGGGTCTAAAATAAACAGCATTTTTAGAAGTAAAAAAGCTGTCATAAATTACTTATCCCTTATTCAGCAGGATATCATCCATTAGTACCTTTCAAACAACCCTCAAAACATCTTTTTATGATCAACTGCACTCTCAGATGGGCAAAATTTTAGGTCATTTACCATACACACATGCAGATCAAACAGTATTGAATATTCCATATACCGTTAATGAAATGGTCATCAATACTTGATATCAACACACATACACACAGACACATGTATAAGCAAGTGTGCAAATGAATTAAAAAACATCAATCACTAAGCTGTAAAGGTTAATCAAATATAATTTACAAATCCCTAACATTGCAGCTTACATGAGAATATCAGTGGAAACACAAAATTACAAAAGAATGCTGCATATTAACATAAACATGCCAAAAAAAGCACTTTCCTGACTTTGGCTCAGCTGAATGGATCAGCCCAACAGGTCAGTTCCAGGACAGCTTGATGTGAAATGTGCTGCTGGCTTCAGGTTTATAAATGGTACATCAGACAAACCCTGAATCAGAAGATAAGTGGGTGAGTGTTTGACCACTGCTGATAAAACTGTCACTGATCAGCTCAGAGAAGTGTCAGGTTTGTTTGCATATAAACAAACAAACCCACAGGGTGAAGCTCAAGTAGGAAATGAGGACAACAGGAAGTGGTTTTACCCTAGAATCTGGAAATATCCGAGCAGAAAATTCTACGGGCATGTCTGCAGCCACTTTCATGATAGAAATTACATCACATTTCTTATCATTTTGAATCATACCATATCCGAAGTCAAATTGCAATTAAAAATGCTAAAGCATCTACAGCTTTTTGTAAAACACTAAGACTTCATATTGCTTATTTAGTCCAAATCAATAGCTGACCAATCACTATAGCCATGGAATCGCAAGGTCTGTGGTACATAACTATTGGAGGATTTACCTCAGTGCTGGGTTCAGCCAGTGGTCATCCTAGATGAACTACTAACCTGGATACTGACCATTCTGCCAGCTGGCCTCAGATGACCCAGAATCCACACACAAAGCAGACCAGTGCAGCAGTTACCTAAAATTAACACAACTACACACAACATGTGGCCAAAATTAAAGCATATTTGACCCACATATACAATATTAAGGGCATGTTTGGTGACTTTGTGGAGATTTTTCTGTATACAGTTATTGAACCACAAACCATCTTCCACGTGTATACATGTACACATGTTGACCTTCCTCTCCACATTTACTGAAGTAAAAGATTTATTTTTTCCTGCAAAAAATATAAAAATCTCTCATGAAATAATAACACATAAAATAAGCTCTGCAGCTCTTGTTACATTGTCAAACCTCATTCAACAGCTTCCAGAAATACTGTATTCAACAACAACAAAATCTGAAATTTATACAGCTATGCAAGTTAAAATACATGTACTGTGTATAAATGTAATGTAAAAACATTACACAAGTACATGCAATGAATGCAAGTATAGTGTCTATCAGCAAACCTCTGCTAATTCAAGAACCCGCCCACAATTGTATACAAGCACATGTACAGCATATAGGTTAAAGTCCATGCAAACATGAAAGCCATAGAAAAACAATCCCTAATAGTTTATCCAAAAACAACAGAGAAATCTGACCATTTGAGGGATTCTTCATCTGCTCTATGTTGACAAAGACACATACACAGATGTACAGTACACATGTTACCTTCCAAAACAAACCTCAAGAAGTTTACAGTAAGGATTTTTCATAAATATTCAGTTGGGTTAACCCAATGAACATACTTTTAATGATGCCCTAATAGACTGTAACATTCTTTACTTCTGTAATCTTGAACAAGCACAAAATTTTCTGCTGTTTAAAGTTGACACTTAACAGTGCTCTCTGTTTACTTTTTAATTTGAACCACTGGGTAAAGTTAAAAGATGACGTGCCCGGCTATACATCAGCAACTAAACATATCCACAATACATGTATATGTGGAAAGGTGAAAGCTGTATAAAATATGTACATATATGATAAAAAAATTACTCTCTGCCCTTGTGCCTACTGAAGTGTATCCTATCTACATTATTTCTACGAAATCTGAAAATTAACGAACGACTATTCTTCTGTGTACTATAAAATACATAAAAGCATTAAGATGAAACTGCAGTCCGCTATTAAATTAAATGTTCCTATACATGTACAGTCTCTATCTATGTAAATCTCAAATAAGTTTTTTTTTCCACTAGGATCCTCCACCACAGACAAAAATGTCATTGGTGTGTTTTTGTGAACTGCCACTTAAGTACTAAACAGAACACATTGTCCAGCTTGAACCGGTTAAATAGGAAAAGAGGCAGTACTACCTGTCGGTATACTTGTCTTAGCAGTGGTAGTAGATACAAAAACTCAAATATTCAGATCAATCAATTTCAAATTTATTTCATTTTGCATCCAAATATTTACCGTGATAACTGATTGACAGCTGTCAATTTATTAATTCTCTATCATTACAATGAATTTTGCATGTACTTACATGTAGATTTTCTATCCAATTTCTACCTAATAGGAAGCCAGCACATAATTTAATCACTTGAGTGTGGGGTGATGTGGTGTGACGTGGTGTGAAGCAGGACCTTCAGCCACTGTTACGTCAACAACGGATTGTAGCTCAACATGTACATGTATAATGTTACCATGTAGTCTCCACTGTAATGTCCTGTCCTGTCTTAAATGTGACATTTTATCAGCTGAGAAAGGAATATTTCACATCAATAACATGCTGTTAAGGTCCTGCTGCCTTGTGTTTGTCGGCTACTTATTACATCTTCAACATAATAATTACAACTGATAATTACAACTGGTTGGAAATTAAATTATATGGGCATGGTATTTATTTATTTGATGTTTCACAGCATACTAATCATACTTTTTGACACAAATGGTGGCAGTCAGTGTCATGCTTGGATGAAACCACTGACCTTTGGCAAGTTAGTAAGAAACTTTCAAACGTGTGACCAAATACGTACACATATGTATACCATACTGGCGGCAGACAAGGAGTCTTCAAAAAACACTAAACTCCACAGTCACACCAGCATCATCGGCAGCTTTTTGTCATAAAGGCTCCACAGTCAATGGAAACAGGTAAATCTACAAATTCACTGTCCTAGGCTGGGTTTGTACCTGCGCCTCGTGTGTTCCAGCAAATGAAAAACAATTGCCTTGAACCAAAACAAAGTCCGATCCTAGGATAAAATTTAAATTTATTGCATTATGAGCCCTTTGTCAGATTTGCTGACAAGATGCAATCCTACAGGTATACATGTATGACAATGTGGTGGAGCATGGTCTTTACAATTTACACCTGCGTCTTGTTAGTAAGTAGGTCTACATGAACATGTGCCACAATAATTTTATCTACGTGTTGTTGTTGGGCCTAGATCTGTCACTTTTTAAACAGAGTTCTGACAGTTCATATCTATTATCATACAAAATGCTTACATGAAGTATACATGTTCATATACTTGTATGCTAGAATCCTGATTACTGTTTACATTAATAATTATACTAATCTCTGCTGAAGGCCATAAACTTAGAGTAATGTAGAGGGGGTTACGACAGACAGACAAACGCAACTCTGACATACATGGAAACTTCCTGCTATTCCTCTATCACTAAGTTTGCATAACCTCTAACAGACCCATCCAGTTGTTCTCCTTTCATTACATGCACACCTGAGGACAACATGCCAGGTGCCGAATTTATTCACTCAGCCATCAAGCAGCCTGGCGGGTTTTTTAAAACTTAATTTGAAGAAATGAGGAAACTCAATATTTCTCATCAAAATGTATTGAAAACTCAATTTATTTCATGAAAATTCAATACAAAATTTGTCTAAAACTCAATTTTCCAATCTTTCTCACTGTGGTTACCACGATGAGAAAGTGGTTATTGAGCAGCCATTGAGCAGTTGAAACAATAACATTAGCAGCTTACAGGATGTTTAGTGGCACCTTTCTGTTTTGCTTATGCAGACATCACCGAATGATACGTTCGATCAAAGTTTTTGCAGTTTATCCGAAAATATGGCAGTGTAAAGCATCCTGAGATAAGATCCATGTAGGCTGAGAAATCGATTGGTGCTATAGAAAAGCTGCTATCTCCATACCCCTGGCCAGAAATCAGAAGTGACCTGGCGAAAATGTACTGCTGCCCGTCGAATACCATTGTGCCAGACAAGAAAAAGGAAGGCTCCACATTATAGTGTCACGCTGCAGCATCCTTCTAATAAATGCCCCTTACCTAGAGCATCATCTCCACGGAAATCTGAACCTGGGTATTTATGCAAGTGTCAAAAATAATTTTCCTCATAAAATTTCTTAATTTAAAACATTTTTAACATTATATAATTTAAAGGTCTCTCATCCTAAATCCATTTTTCCAAAGCAAATATTTTCTCATGAGCTGTACATCTGAGTAAACATACATGTGTGATGTGCTACAGTACTGTTGTAACAACAAAGTCACTGTCAAGTTGTAGACATGTACCTGTGACTGCAAACCAAAAGCCACACATAACCGCATTACAGGCGCATGCATTGATGACAGAATCTCCACATACAAATAGGTCAAATGCAGACGCCTGTCTAGACAGTGCATGAATTAATAAGCCGAATCTGCAATGGAGCCACCTTGCGAGATTAACACTGTTTGGGCGAGACATGAGTGGGTGCTCTTGCAAACTAAGGAAAATAACGCTAAAAACTTGTGATTTGCGGTAGTCGGTACAAAAACAACATCCTAAGGTACATATGACTACCAGATATCATGTCTTCTTTTGCATTATTTTTACATAAGTTTGTGAGAGCACAGTGTGTGTCGCATACTGGACATTACAACACAGACATCATATAAATTGAGAATTATGTAACAAGTAAAATAGTCAGGTGTAGAGTAGGTAGCGGAGAGAGGAGATGGCTGACGTGACCACCAAGCCACACGCTGGCCAGCATAACCCGACACGGTGGACTGATCACAGGGGGCAGTGAGATGAGATTCCTCACACATTGCAACAAAACATACACTTACATAAATGTACAGTTATATGGTTCACTGAATCCAGGGAATGGCATTGTCAGCTAAAAGCATTGTTATGATTCACTGAATCCAGAGATGCTACAACTCCATAAACCTTTCAAGGCTCTATAGATAACTTTCTCAACGATAATTTTTATATTACCGGGTACAAATGTTAAGTAAGATACTACACGTACACCACCACATATAGCACTAAATTAAATGCATGAATATATGGAAGATGACACATTGTATCCTGAGCTTAACACATTCATCCACATACTTCAATGCAAAGGATTTGTGCCTGACAGAGGGGTCTCAGAATCTTTGCAACCCTCTGTTTTGATGCAATTAACAGGGGAGAGACAAGGGAAAAACTGCTAACTGATTTCAAAATCTGGCTCAACCTATTCTTCAGCGCCCACTTCCTTTATGCAATACTGTACATCTTGAACGTATCTCGCATGGAAGTACTGGCACAGGGTTGATAACGAGACATGTCCGGATAAAAGTAAGAATATATGATTCTCAAAATGACACTGAGAATAAAATTCATCTCATCCTTACTCAGTTCTCGTCTCACGCCTCGTCTTATCATTCCGTATAGGCGTCCCTCAACAGTATAAACTGTGTTGACAGTGACATTCGAAGAACCGGGTAGATTATATATTTCGTAATTTCCCCCAAACATATGTGTAAAATGTAAATGAAAGTCATAAATATCAAATGAATACTTACGACTGGATGAAGCGACGTGCCGTCTTCTCTTCTCCAAGACCACAAGGTGATTGACATAACACCAATGAAAGCTTTGGAAAGCCATAAGTTGGTCCCGCAAGTTATCTGTTAAGCCTTGTGTCATTGGCTATCTGTGACCATGACGTCAGAGGGAACTTCACCAGGGAACTTTCTGACAAACTAGGACTGGGACAGAGTTAGTGTCACGAGTGTTTGGTTAGTAAGCTTAGGTTATGTTACCCCTCCTTGTGACAGTTGTATTAGAAGAGGATGCTTAAAACTCTGTTAAAAAAGCGAAGATTTCTGTTCACCTGATGTGCCGTGGATATACACACTTCATGTAGGAGTGACAAACTTTGCATCCACACACGATCCGGCATGGCTGCCTGTGGCCGTCTTGGTCAACCACACTTACTCCGGCATCAATCATATTATTCATCTGGAAATTTTAACGTTAAATGTACTTTCCTCCGTGCACGGCTGTGTTCAGAAACACATCATCCAAATTCGAACAAACAACACAGCCCATTAGAATCAATAAGCCCACATATAACACACCAGCATGTACATGTAGACAACAGTGGATTACTCTGCCTGCATCAGTAATGTACCTGTAAGATTTCGTACACATTTGAAACTGAGCTGAAGAACATCGTCTAATGAGTGATAAAGTAAATTCTGATGGAATAAAATGACATTGTATATGGCTTCCTCCAGCCATTAAATCTACTGTACATTTACTATATAAATTTGTCCTGTATTAAATGCAGCCTGGCTGTTTATAACATAATCATAGTAAAATCATATGTCTATACAAAATCTAGTACACTGCAATAAAACATCTGTCTCGGTATCAACAGCAATCGATCAGCATACACACATATTTATTATTTAATGACTATGTTCACGATTCCTTTATGATTTGGTTGAGTTATTCATCCAAATTAATGACAATTGAAAATCATTTCAACCTTGACTCATTATAATTGCAGGTCTGACATTATCACATACGATAGGCTTTAGCTGTTGTGAAGAATCATCAACATTTAAATTTGAACGTTAAGCTTTGCAAGATGTTAATTAGTTTACTTTTCTCAGTGAGTTTTGTTTTGCTTGTTCTGTTTTTCATGTGAGGAAGAAGTACATTGTATATTTGGCAGTTGCCTCAGGTTATGTGGTCTTCAGAGTTCAGATTTTACCTGATGCAATGAATGATTTGGCAGTTAGTGTTGCCATATGAAAATGCTTAGACAGTTTAAGATTATGATGTTAAAGGTGAACAGCTGCTGACTGTTGGGTACATTTAAATGCCACATACATGTACAGTTTATAGATTGCTTTTAATCCCACAACTACCAGTATTATATGAAGGTTAGACATTACGTAGGCAGGTAAACAAGATTCTCTTCTTCTTTCAGGGATCAGCATTTGTACATGATACATGTAATTGTCATTACTTCTGTTAGGCCCTGTCTACCACTGAGGACATGTTGTGATATCAAAACTATGGGTGCATATGCGAGTAACTTCCAAACGGATGCAGAGGGCACCGTGGCCTCCTTCACAAACCCGGACGAACCCAACTGGATTGCAGCCCATGCCATAGCAACAGAATGTAAGTGTAAATCAAAAACATTTACATGTACATGTGGTACATGTATCTGCACATGCTTCTAATATTTGAATCATTGTTTTCGATTCAAATAGACGAGAGTGGAATGTAACTGAACATGTCATTGTTTGGTGTGCCAACGATGGCTTGCATTTATACTTACATAAAATGACATTGTGACTGAGAACCTAAATGACAAGTAATAGGCTTACATGAATCCCAAGAATTTGTAACAAGGACAACGTCCATAATGGAACATACTGGGGGAAATGCTGGTTGAAGAGCCAAGAGGACAACATGTCACACCCCTGACTAGACAGTGGAAGTCACTCAAATCCGCCTTGTTAGGTTATTAGCTGGGTCATTCAGAGAATTGTCACTTCCTTCTGTAAGTGAAGTGGTGTTTTACACAGCTAGACTTTTTGCTTTCCTCCATTAGGTTAATCACCACCATTGAATGGAATATTCTTGAATTTGTGAAAAAAAAAACAACAATTGTATGATTAATTTTTCGTTTGATTGGGGTTTAACAATGTACATAAGAGCATGTCACTTTTATACATTTGAGGGAGCCTACTAGCGATTACCGTGCTTGTGCAATACATGTACTTCAACCAGGGAGCCTATCATCAGTGTTGGAGTCCAGCTTATGCTGGCTTCCTCTTTGGCCATATGTGAGAAGGCCTACCAGCGACCAGCGGATGGTCCTGGGTTTCCCCAAGACTCTGCCCCGTTTTCTCCCACCATAATGCTGACCGCCATCGTATGTGGAAAATATTCTTGAGCATGGCATAAAACACAAGACAGACAAATAAATAAATATACACAGTTGATGTGTTAATGGGTAGAGGGGACTGGACTTAGCCTGGAATAAACCTGTACATCTGCCCTTAGCCAAATAACGAGCAAATCTCCTGACATGATATGCTTGCATCATCCATATACCAACCATGCGTAGATGTTATGTAAACCAATGTTGTTTATGGGTCCTTATTTCCCTTGTGCATATTTCCAGTAGCTATCCCTGAGGTGGAGCGATTATGGCAGAGATTCCAGCAGCTGGGATGTGACAAGAACGGAGTCTTGTCTCTTACTGATCCCCTCCCTCCACACATAGAGAAGGATGCTTTAGTGGGAAATGTTAGTATGAAGGAAGTGTATATATAATAATAGTGGATGGTAGGTTCATGCATGGGAAGTGCATATGTAGATGTACACTGTATATCCATGTACTATATATGTATAACTGCCTGGACATGAAATTCACTTTATATTTCTTTAGTGTTTCAATGCCATACTTACATGCAAGTATTGTTCAGCTATATAACAGGAGTCAAGTTTAAGGGGTGGAAGACACTGGAGTAAACCATTAAGCGTTTATTAGGTATATGTGACAGACCTGACCTAAAGTCACAGCCAATACAGCATTAAACTGGTTTCGGCATGTGACCTCAATCAGTCAGCACCTTCAAAATTTTAGGGGCAAGTATTTTTTACCACTCTTTTCTGGCAGCATTGGCAGAAAGGGTATTCTCATAGCCAGTTACTTATGCCATTGTACATTCAACTGTCCTTTGCTAATGTTCTGCTCATAATTTTTTTTTAATTTGTTTATGACCAATTATGTCAAAACGGACACTGTTGGGCATTGTTTTACTGTAATTCAACCTTCTTTAAATTTACTTGTGAAAATTCATTTTTGGCTTCCTGTTATTTTATCTCTCATCTCATTTAATCCCTCATGCGTATGGGTCTTCCAGACTGTGTTAAAAACATGGCCAGTGCAGCTACGTGTATCTGACGTTAGACCAAATTTCAGTCTTGTCACAGATCATGTGTTGCTTTCCTTGCCACAGCCTCATGTTATTGTTCTGTGATTTAGATTTGACACAACTTTGGATGGTATGACATACATGTATATTAAAGTGTTATTCTGGCCCAGAAACTTGCATGTGTAATGTCTCCCAAATATTTTTTCTGTTTTCTTTTTTCTATATTTTCAGTTGCTTTTTGATGAAATCTAGTACTATATAGGATTTCAAGTGACAGGTTGAAACACCTTACACCTTTTATATATCTCCTACATTGTATATGTAGGTGACTGTTCCTCAGTTTTCTTAAGGCAGGGGTTCTGAGTGAGGTTACTAAAGTAGACCCTACTTTAGCCACATGTACCTGTTTGTAAAAGCTTGTCATGCTCAGGGCTCAGAGCCAACAAGTTCAAGGTCGTCCTCTTCACATTTAGGTCATTGCCTGGCCTTAGTGCAGATAAGTCAGCTGTTCTCAGTCAACCCTGTACAGCACAGTTTAAGTAGTTGTGTGAGAGCATCTAGGTCAACTAGAGAAGCAGACAGAGCAGATGTTCATGTAGTCCTCATACCCTTAATACATTTCTGCAATTTAAACATGCCAAAAATATACAGTACTGCAAACATACATTCTCATTCCTCAGTTTTTTGCATGTTTGTAAGATATGTATTCAGGCATATTTTAAGGGCATACATTGTTCAGTTGAGACTGATAAAATTATTCTTTTTGTGAAGCCCTGAAATTGTTGAGCCCAACGAGTGTATTTAGTTCGGTCTCCAGTAACAACAGATCAAGGTAAATCACATTGAAAGTTGCATTTTCATGTGTGAAAAGGTTGACTCGCGAATCATGGTACATTCCCTCAGATGCTTACTTCCTCTGTACAGTTTGTCAATGGGCAGCATGTTTTATAGAGGTGCTAAAAGGAAGAGAAAATAATTCATTATAAAACAATTGCAGTGCAGTTTCAACTATGCATGTATTGGAAGCATTCATACACAAAATAATGATCATGTGTACAATCACAAAGAAATGTTGATCACATGTGAGCTGAACAGGATGCAATTCAAAGTGTTTTAAAATTATGGGAGCAGACTCAGTGTGAGAGGACTACTGTTCATGGCTACATATACGTGATAACTCTCTAATCCTGAGGGGAAATCAAATAGTTGGGCCCAAATACTCAAAGTGACATCAACTCTAAAAGTATGAAAACTTCAGTATGCCAAAATTGATATGGTAGGCATGTAGGGTTGTTACCTCAAGAAATGTAAGTTATTGTGATTTAGTTTCAGGCCATTCAAAGATCCCCTTTTAAACAAGTAACAGTTAAGAAATGGTTAATTTTGGAGCAGTAAGGGGGAATGTTTTTTTTTTTTTTTTAATTGTGTGGCCACAGTCTTCCAGTGATGTGATTTCAAAGATTTGACTGTCACTGCATTGCACAAATTGATAATTTATCAGATACATCTATGTGTATCCCATTTACCAGATATACGCCATACCCCCCCCCCCCCTCCACACATACACTTTCCTTACATACTGTCTTCATCATCTACTGGTCACTTTTGATACTTTGCACATCTAAGGAGTTCATACTCAAAGATTCATAAATCTTTTTATAATTTGAGCGTTTGTAAAATTGTTTAGTTTATGAAGTCATGATCATGCCATTTTTATGATCCCTTAAGGTGTAAGACAGTGTATGTTCAATGTTCAGTTTGCCAAACAGGTTGGACTGTATTATGCTCATTTCTGTAAAGTATTTTTTTTTTTCTAACACTACTACGACAGTGGAAATTGGCATTTGACCGTGCTTCGTCGGCTAACATGAAACACAGCCATTGTGTGTGGGCTGTGACGTAATTGTTCCAAACGCAGAAAACTTATGTTATCTGATACTCTTGTAAACTGCTAGGGTGTTGGTTGAAACTTATGTGTATATGTAAATTTATAACATGAAATGATCAAGAGACTTGCTCCCGCCATAACACAATGGCCTAGAAACACTTTGCAGGGTTGTTCACACATGTACTTGTTATAATTAAAATATATAACATTAAAACCATGCCTTGTCCCTATGCTATTACATGTTACATTGACAGTCAAATTCCAACAGTTATGTCACAGCTTAAAAACTGCTGATGTCTCCTACATGTAGCTCTCTGATTGGTCAATCTCCTAGAAGCTTGAAAGCATGAGCATCATCAGATCATCAGTCAGCAGCAAAATACTCCACACTTCAAAAGAAAATTCTTCAGCAACGAATTCATACAAATTCAAACAGTTCTTTGCATTTAAGAGAGAATTGTGTAATCTTTTTAATGAACAGTGCCTTGGTCATGAGCTGTCTTTTACTTTAACCAGGGCTGATCTTCATCTGGTGATAGTTGTCTATGAATTTCACCTGAAGATAATGGAGCATGAAGCCTTTTGGTTAAAAAAATTAAAACTCTGCCACAGGTTTATGTAAAACCCAAGTGAATACCCAGAGCTCAGAGCAATTTATTTACTCCAGCCCTAAATCTTGCTACCATCATGTAAGGGAAAAAAAATGAGTACCTCATTAGACACTAATCAGATAAATGTACACCTTATCTCAATAACTTTGTCTCTTAATGGAAAATGTTTTTGATTCAAGATTTTTTAATGGCTATGATTTAGTGTACAACTTGCATGTACATGCCCTCGAGTTTGATGTCATTTTGATCCAGTGTATAGCAAATATATGTGCGGTATGATTGTTTGATAAGGTTATTACAAATCCTTTGTTGAAAACCTTGCCACAGATTTTAAAGTCAATGAAGAGTCAAGATGGCAGGGTGAGCTTCCAGTCTTTTTTGATGGCCCTGAAATGGATTGAGTGTGAAAGTGTAGAGAAGAAAGTGAGGGGTAAGACCTGCTAAGAGAACATCACAAAATGTTTGATTTTTTGTTTTATTCATGGGAAAACTTTTAAAAACTTGGCTCTAAAGTGACCTACTCAAGATAACTTATTTCGTTGTCCAATTACAACAAATTCATTCCTGCCATTGTTACATACAAAGGAAACAATGCGATCAGTTTATCGTCATAATAGTTTTACTCGAGTAGATCTTGTGAAGTTACTGGCTCTATTATACTTGGATTATGTGCCAGTGTGGAATTAATCCTTAATCATTAACTCCTTCACATGATTTGGACAAACTTGGCTTTAGTAAAAAAAAACAACATGGGGAAATGTGGAGGCAGTTTACATGAATTTACATCAACCATGAACTGCCTTTTGACCTAGATCTCGTGGAATACACATTTGGTGAATTTCTGGCAGAAAGTGGTATGTGATTGATACCTAGCTTTCATGGTTATGCATGGTTTCTGTTTTGCAGCCTTTCTTGGTACTTTGCAAGTGGTATAAATGTGGATGAAGCATTTGACTTAAAATATTTGCTTTTCACAGCCACTTTCCATCTTCTGAACAATGGGGATCCCTTGGATAGGAATCTGCTGACAAAGATTTTGAAGAAAGTGTATCCAGAGGATAGTGATGTGAGTGAGTGCTGGAAATTTTCTAATCCATGCTGTAATATCTGCTAACTTAGCTAATTCATCACGGACCAACTCCTAGCTCTTACAAAGGCTGACAGTGTTTGGTACAGCCATACATGCACCCTTATACCATGCAGGTTAAGATTTTTATACAAATGTAAAGATTTTACATGAACATTAGATTGAGTTTTGAGTACTCTTGCTGATTCATTTAGTGATTTGGATGGAAGTTGAAGTCTGGCACACATGCTTGCTTTTCATAGGTTATTTGAGTGTTTGGGCTGAAATAATGCTGAAGACTTCTTTTTAAATGGAAGGGAAAGTTGTTATGATGTGGAAGGAAAGAAATATTTTGGTATGTTCATTTTGCTTTGGCCTCAAATCATTTGAGATAAATGTTAATGTTAACAATTTTTATATTATATTAATAAAAAGACTGGCTTCCCATCTGTTGTTCATGTATTTAAACATGTTCTGTCTGACTTTGTTTTCAGGCCACCATCTCTAGACTGGCTGATGTGTTTTTGAGCGAGATGGATCCATCTAAAAGAGGTTTGTAAGCATTTGTCATTTGTCCAGTAAAATTCTGATTTTAAAAACTCACCCAAAATAACCCCTGAATGAACTGTAGGTCCTCATTGCAACAGTGTTATCAACATTGGCAGGTTATATCAGTGAGGAAGAGTTCATTGACTGGGTGAAGAAGATGCCTCAGGAAACCATAGCTCAGTTGATGGAGTTTCACATACTGCCCTATGACGTCAGCCACCAGGCCAGTGAGCAGTTGTCAGAGGTACATGTTATGAAAAACTGAACTATTGGCTGACACAAATATCAGAGGTTGCCTTTTAATGTACGTAAGATCTTTTGCCTTTTGCCTGATTTGTTATCCCCATTTAGTCATATCTCACTTTCATCTATGTATAATTTCGGACAGCTGCTGACTTTTCTTGCATTTCAGTATCATTTCAGAGCTTTATATGTGAACATTATTAAGCAGTAATTAATCATTATTAATGCACTTTGTTTTCGGTACCATTTCATTTGTTAAGTTGTTGTCTTACAGTTCAGAGGCTCAGGACACTCAAGTAGTAGACTAGGACCATCCAGCCCTGGCAGCATAGTTATTCCCCCTGATGAGTTGCTGGCTCAGGTTTCAGAGAGAATCTGTCAGAGAGACTGGGTTCTGGTAGGGAATAAACTAGGTCTACAGCAGAATGACATGGACAGGATTATCAGCAAGTTTGCAGGAGAGCCTCAGCAGCAGGTGAAACATATGTAGAGAATTATGTGCCTGTAATTGTTTTTCCCCGTCTATTTCAGGGTTGAATTGTTTGAAAACTTCAGCCATTTGGAACGTGAATCATGTTTTTTAGATGTACTCTGCATGTTGTATCATTTAAATAATGTAAAATTGTCAGTTTAAGATTTTCCATGTCTCATGGACTGGAAATTCCTGCCGTGTGTTTCTGTCCATGAAGAGTTGTAAAAATATAGAAATCATTCGGATTCTGAGTAGCAGTGTCAATAATTTAAACAGATCCTTTAAGCAGAGTTACAAGAAGATTTTATAAAAAGGTTTGATGTAGGAATCTGTGTCCATGCTATGATTATTTTCTTTGAGAGACTTCTTTATGTACTGATGGTAAAGCAGGATCTGTGATTTTCAGGCTTACCACATGCTGCTGGAATGGAAGCGTCAGTATGGAGAGGGGGCTTATATTGGCACGCTGGACAAGGTGTTACGCTCTTCCTCAATGGCTGATGTAGCCCTTATGCTTACTTCCTAGGTTCTGAACAGAAACTTTCAATTGTTTGAGAAATTTAACACATGAATTGATTTCTACATGAGTACATAAGTATGTGTGCATTTAAAGCTGCATTCACACATTACAATTTGGAGTAGTCTAATCAAATAAATATATTGGAATGATTGGAATAGTTATATCAATTTGTGTTTAAAAAATTGATCTGCATTACTAGTGAAAATGTAGTTGTGTTCATTAAATACAAGTTCAATTTCATTTTAAACTCACACTGAATTAAAACAGATTTACGTACATACTGTATGTATTAGTAAATGATCTTGTTTTGTTTCTCCAGTAGCTGTTACTATTGTTATAGTATTTCTTCGAAGAAATATTCATGGTATACACATTCTGTATATGGTGTGCACTGTGATACACAACTATTTGTCTTATCTGCCTATATTTGACAGTAGGTGTTGCAAGATGTTATTGTCCCTTGAAACAAATTTCAGTCAACTTATTAATAATTATCAAAGTTGTATTGTTCAGTTGTAATGTTTTATTCTTTAAAATAATATAATAATAATATGACTTGCTGTTACTATAGTATTTTAAAATGTTTACATTAGGTATATTGAACATGTCTCCTATTTTATCATTAGATATCTGACTGTGATAATTGTTTGCATTTATTATTCAGTGTTGTTAAATGTGATCTACTTGAAACTTCTCCCAGGTGGGTTTAATTTTTATGTTCAGTCAGTTTTAGTTGATTGTAATTTTCTTTCACTCTTAGGACTCAAACAAGTTTAGTAATCCAATTTATCACCATGATTATTCATATGCTAATCTGGTCATTTTTGATTGTTTGTTACTTTCATATTTATCTTGTTTGTATGGGTATGCCAAGGAGTCTTAACATAGATTTTTTATTATTTGTTACGCAGCATTTTTTACTTTTGTCACATCATTCCATTCCTTTGTATGATTCTCTTTTTGTAACACAATAAAAGTAGTCCCAGCAGCTTTGTGTTTTCAGTGATCAAGGGTGTGTACAGATATTACTCATTATGTCAGTTATTATCAGTTACATTTTTGTTTGTATTAGATTAGTATTTCAGAGGTCATTTGGTATAAAAAGGAGGAGTCTTTCAATTTTATAAAATATATCTAGTGTGGCAGAGACAATAACAGTGGGAGACAGTTATAAAGAGTGAAAAACCTGGGCTTGATTTTTATTTTGGTACCAAACCTCATGACCTCAACCAGCAGTGCATGTCTGAGGCACTGAGCACCTTCTGGCCAACAGACCATGCCACCAAAATGTCAGTGCTTTAGACAACTTGTATATGGAGCTGCCAACAAGTATTTGAAAGCCTTCTGAACACCGCTACTTCATTACATTATGTAATTAACCACTGTATTTTATCTGAAGTTTGGCTGTAAAATTTCACTTTCAGAAGGTCATTAAGGCCTTAAATATACACCTTTATCAGGTTGGTGTTTGCCAAACAAAGGTTTTAAGATTTATAAATGGCAGCTTAATATAGCAGGTTATTTAATAGTCTTTTGATACAAGCAGTCAAGTTTGATAACTGTTAAGTGGCCCTCTAAGGAGGATGAATTGGTCAGAATCAAGCAAAAGTGTCTCAAGACAGCTAATCTTTGGTTGAATTGCAGTAATGACAGCAAATATCGGGAAAAAAGATAATCATGAACACATCAAACCCAGTGTGAATAGAATGTGTACCATGTCATTTGTGATGCAAGTGTTCCTGGTAAAGCTTAAAGGGAAGGCCTGCCAGCAACCTGCGAATGGTTTGGAGTTTCCCACTGACTCAGACTGGTTTCCTCCCATGATAATGCTGGCTGTCGTCATATAGGTGAAATATTCTTGAGTATGGCATAAAATCCCAGTCAAATAAATAAATAGACCCTGATCCAATATTACGATACAGACAGCAGTCTAATGACAGATGTGCATTATGATATCTTTGGCTCATTTTGTTTTTTAAGTCTGAGTAACCAAAATAATTACTCTGAAGGGAACCACATGGCAGAAAAGTGGACTAATGAGGGCTGGTAGGCGTGGCAAGCTCATGTAGGCTGCTCAAATCACAAGACATTTTTTGCATGATTCAACTAGTAGTATACACCTTTACCAGGTTGGTGTTTGCCAGACAAGGACCTTTATATAGAGGGCAACTTAATAAAGCTGGTTATTTGATACCTACAGAGCAAGCAAAGTATAATAATATCTGAACATTTCCTTTGTGTGTATAGGATATGTTACTCTAAGAACACTAGGCATTTATCCACTTAAGCTGTTTACGATTTGGTGACTAAGTTAACAACCCGATCCTGTCTCAATGTAATTAGGGGGAGGTTTTGGGCAGGAGGGTTGAAGGGTGACAGGTATAGTAGTGTTGGCGGAATTTACTGGTGGTTTATTGTAGGGCTCTTTATAACACAGACCAAAGTCCTTATACAGCACACTAGGCTTACACGCTATAGTGATCGAGTTATTACACTATATGGGATTCTCGCGAATGGTAGATCCCACAGGTCAGGTAGCTTGTGTGTTCATTTGGGAACACCTGCGAGTGTCTGCGTGAGGCGGTTGCCCCGTAAATCAGGATTAATCTTCCACTTATACTATGTTTGTTTATGTCACTTTCTTTAGAGACCATGCTGATCGACCACGTCCCTATACCTCTCCACTGCAAATAGCTCACTACGCCAAGTGACAGCGACAGCAGTATATGTATATACCCATAAAGCAAGGCCGGTCACCTCTTGCAGAAAGAAATTTTAGGGTTTACGTATACTTGACATTACCGCGTAATGCAATGGGATCTCAAATGTCGATCGTAAAAACAGGTGGCAGTTTAATTCTTGAACCTACGCCTGGGTCTTCTCCTGAGTCTTGCGCTTCATGCTGAGGATGGGAGCTTACGGCTCGAAGATGCGGGAGCCCCAAGAGGTCTCTCAGAATCCCAGAGACCCGAATTGGATTATTTCTCATGCCAAAGAAACGGGATGTAAGTTCATTAGGAACTGTCTAGTAAAAGGCGAATTATATTATGAAAATATACCTGCAGAATATTGCCTCCATGGCTTTGTATATAATTTTTCATTCATCAATTTATATTCTGTGCAAGATTACACGTAGTGGTACTAATGCCTGTATTCTGGGCCTATATGTTAACTAATCTTAACATTATGCTACAAGTTAACATAGACCGTTGACTGAAACAAATGGTTATGTTTGCCCCCAGGAAATTTACCCCAATTTTTTGACTTTCCACAGCTAACCACAGCTATCTGGGATAGTTAATGATTGCACCTTAATGTGTGTAATTGTACAGAATTAGCCATATACACGGTGGCATAAATCTATTCCAACTCTGTATGGGGTTAATTATTTAAAAAATATTTATTATGTTTTTCAAAAGACTTAAAACCTGTTACATTGCAGAGAAAACAATCTCTAAGATCCAAAATACAGGGTGTATTTGCCTATTTAGATTAAAGCCCAATCGTATTTATACCGAAGTGCTCGAGAACAAAGTAACTGTTTCTGACCGTTGAGACAATTTGGCTTTGAAATCACTGGAATAGCCTGAAGCCTGTACCACATTGGTTTTTCAAGTCTTGTTGTCTCTGTATACACACACACGTTCGCAAGCACACGGCAGCAAATCCTTTGTGATTCGATATGTTATACAGTGGATATTCCTGACATAGAACGCTTATGGAAGAGGTTTCAATCACTGGGTTGTGATAGGTTCGGTGTCTTGGCGATAAGCAGCGACTTGCGAGAAGTAACCGCCAATTTCGGCGAAGATGCCTTTGTCAAAAACGTAAGTTAAGTATCACCTTTGTCTTTGTGAAGATATCATCACATATATACGCCTACAAATTAAGAATACATAAAGACTCTTGTTGATCGACCATAAACATAACATAATGCAGAAATACTGATTTCCCGCGAAAAACTGAGACATCACACATTCGATGTTTAAATATTTTAACCTTCATTGGTTTTTCACTTTGAACATTGTAAAAACATAGATGAAATCGTCGTTCTGTGTTCATATTGTTTTTAAGGGAGCCAACCCTTGCGTGTCTGGCCATGCATGTATTCATTGAAACCAAACGTGGATCTGTAAGAGCAACATGCCTTGCATTAACTGATGTAGCAAACATCAGTTTACGAAATTACATCATGAAGGTTGCTCTACGTACCCACCTACAGATCTACAGTATTCTTGTCTGGAAATTAGACAGAGCATATAAAGGTGTTTTTGTGGCTACAGATCTTGCGGAACCTTAAATCCACCGGTGCCAATGGGGATGTGACGTTTCTAACATTCCTTAACTTAATGAAGTTTTCTCAGTCTGCTCATCTCAACGAAAAACTTCGAGGTATACATGACGGTGTCTTTCGATCTGGTGTTAATTAGTGGTTTGCTAGGTATACTGTCTTTAGATTTAAACGATCTCCTATATACAAACATTTACACCAAATTAATTATGAAAAAATGAACACAGAGCATTATGATAATATATAATGAATTTATATGTTATACCGTACCTTATTACCTTGCATTTATACATTGGTCATATATATCTATGGCAAAACTTCAATAATCATTCTATTTATCGACAATTAAAACAGGGGCCTTCGTGGTTCAGTCGGTTAGCGCGCTAACGCAGCGCAATGACCGAAGCCTCCCACCAATGCGGTCGCTGTGAGCTCAAGCCCAGCTCATGCCGGCTCCCTTGCCAGCTATAAGTCGGAAGGTCTGCCAGCAACCTGCGGACGGTCGTGGGTTTCCTGTGGGCTCTGCCCGGTTTCCACCCATCATAATGCTGGCCGCCGTCGTATATGTGAAATATTCTTGAGTACGGCATAAAACACCAATCAAATAAATAAATAAATAAAACAATTAAAACTAATCACAGTTGCATTTTTTTTTTTTTGGGGGGGGGGGGGTCAACTTATTGACTTGTTCAATATCGGCTTTTCTACCTGAAGTCAAGTTCTGCACTGTAATTCTTCTCTTGAATTTATCTTGCAGCAGTCTTCCATCTATTAAACAAAGGGTCACCACTTACAGAAGAAATCCTGTTCAGAGTGATGAAGCACGTGTATGGGGCAACGCCAGAGCATGAGGTATGGCCACCGAGTCGGTCATAAAATATAATGTGCCAAAGATTACCATAGACGACATCATGACAGCCATTTCAGTTCATGGCTTTTTAACGGCATTTCTCAAACCATCTGTGTTTTACTGGAATTTCTCCTACCACTCGAGTTTTATTGGCATTTCTCCCATCACCTGAGTTTTATTGGTATTTCTCCTGCCACCTGAGTTTAATTGCCATTCCTTCTCCTACCATCTGAGTTTTATTGGCATTTCTCCTACCACCTGAATTTTACATGCATATTAGCATTTCTCCTAGCGCCTAGTTTAATGCCATTGTGTTAATATTGGTGTTGCCAGACCGGAAATGGCAAAAAAGAACAACAACAATTTTCATTCGGTGTGGTTATTGTCTATTTTAAGACACTGGATAAAGGTTATTGCTTTTCATGAACTGTAGGATTCAATCCGAGCGCTGACGAAGGGGTTGGTGAAAGACATGACCATAGGAAGCCCTAACACAGGTATTGACACGTTTTCAGCTTCACACTAAAACCCATGGCATCATTTCGGAAATATTCACAAAATTTACCAAACAGCTGGGAATAGTTGTGTGGAATTATCCGCTACGGACAAAGAGTAGATTTGTTTGTTTAATCATGTTTTAATGATTGCCGTAAACTTATTTAGTACGATTCTTTTTGGTTTTTAATAGAAACCGTGACAGAGGAAGCTTTTATAAACTACATGCAGCGATTTCCTAAGGAAACATTGGAGGAGATTCTAACAGTTGACATCATTCCCATAACGGTCAGACGAGACATATCACGTGAGCTGGAGGCGGAGAGGAATAAGGTAAGGGTTTCATTTCTGGCCGATATAGTTCGATAATATCTGAAGCCTGTTGTGTTACAGAGAATACCTCACACAGATGAAACGCTCTAGGTATATCAAGCAAGCATGTTATGAAGGAAGCCCGTTATTTTTCATTTCAAACATGTTCTTAATTTGCTCATTGGGTTTTCACTTTCATCTAACATAGGTTCACATTTTTATACCACACCGATATTAGGCCCTACATGATGCAAAGGTTGCCGAACGGGAAAAATTGGTAGCTGAAATGCAAGCAGAAAAGGCGAAAGAAAACGAGGGCCGGGCGGCATCCCCAGTGGATGTACCCCCAGTGTCGCCGATGCCTCGACCAGTTCCGAGCGGGAAATCATTAACTGATGAATTACTCCTCAAGGTGGTACGAGCAATCCCGCCGAAGGCTGACTGGCATCTGCTGGCCAATCGTCTTGGTTTCCTTCAAAGAGAGATAGAGGCCCTGGAGGTCAACTATTCAGAATCGAGAGAGAATATGGTAAGATTTATTTATTTATTTGTTTATCTGACTGGTGTTTTACGCGGTATGCAAAAATATTTCACTAATACGACGGCGGCTAGCATTATGGTGGGAGGAAATCGGATACAACACGGGATATGGTAAAATATTGTTTATTCATTTATTTTTATTTATTGTTTCCATGAAAATTCAAATAATTTTTGCTTTCAACTATCCTTTCCAAACGTTGATTTGAACTTTATTTAAGCATTGTGAAATATATACAACGGGGAACGGCCATGGTGATCAACTGAGTCTGAAAACTGGCAAGTCTTAGATTGCCGTAACTACCAAATAAATGTCTGGGACATTTCTGTGTTGCAGTTGCATTCGATGTTGCGGACCTGGCGTAACAGGGGACAGCTATCGTCGAGCGCCCCCACACTACAGAGAGCCTTGGAGTACTGCCGCATGGATCAGGCCGCCAAGGCTTTATCAGGTCCTGGTTAGAGGGCAGTTATGTTCTGAAAGGTTTTAACCTCGTTCTTCTCACAGGCAAAATTTGACATTCCCAGCCGATTCTGTGGAAATCTTCAGTGGTGATGTTCACCATCTCGCTGAATTGAACCTTCATCTGGGGATATCAAAAGAAGCCTAGTCAACCAGCTACTGATATATTCATCAGCTGGTTATTGGTGCCATGCATGGTGGAACTTTCATGGATAGAACATTCATGGATATTTCACCCGGTGGTACATTCAACCCTAGGATGGTCATTTCTGAGGGACTTGCGGATGGTGGCTGTTCAAGGTGCATAGTATTGACCATGCCTGTGATTCCTAACATCCATACAATGACCTATGCTCTCAGATGCTATTATTGACAGTCACCATATCTACAAGTACCATCCCTCCAGGACCTGGAAGACAATTCTCCCCCAGGTTGATTGTATGCATCCAGTATCAGCGAGGTGTGTCCAATCTGAAACAAACAGCGGGGAATAAATTGTATCATTTTAAGGCATGGTTTTAAGGACACTTCCACCTTCATAGAATTACAGGATATCTGTATAATATGGACCTCATGTACAGCCGGATTTCACTAACAAGTCTTAAGTCATAAATCTTGTTTTAAGTCCAAAGTTTTACCAATCAGTATACAGTAAAGCATAGGCAGTATTGTTTTGTGAAACGGTCCTATGTCATACAATTTAACTTAGCACCCAGGTTGCAGCTTATGACATTTTTCCTGATGTGGAGTTTTCCTGATAAAACCATGCATGAATGTACTTGACAAGTCTGATATGTAGTTCTGGTTTCTGAAGGAATTTGCTTTCTCCTCATGAATACTGACAACCTTTGTAGGTGATATTCTTCACACTGCCTTCACATGTGTGATACTCTATGTAAATCTGGCTTAAGCTGCCTTTATCAGACTGAAAATAAAATTGTAATACAGTTTATGCCAATTCAATTATGGTCAAAAACAGCCTTAACCGAGAATTCCAGATCTCCTTAACATTTCAACCAAAGAATAAAAGATAACAACACAGCCTAAACACTTCTTTGTTTTTATTGTGGTACAAAATAAGACCAGACAATCTAATCACTGTCATTCATGCATGTCATATGACTAACATTCATAACAATTCATCACATTTAGAATTGCCTACATTTACATGTATGCAAATGCATATTTTAAAAAATTAAGCTGGGTATAAATATTACTTTATCAAAACATGTGTTATGAGGCAATTAATTAAATGAGTCTATATAATAGTGTTTTTTGTATATTTGATGGAGCATGTAGGGTTTCAAATAAAGAGCTATAAATACATCAGCAGCTGTTCTCCAGGTTTGATCATACTGAAACCGAAGAAAACCTGTCGACTTGTCCTAAACTATTACAATCCTCATAATAATGCTAAATGTTTTCCAGTCCAATCTATGAAAGGACTTCCTGACATGTTTCATGTGGTGATGAAGAAAGAGTAGAGTTGATAATGAAATGATAGCTCTTGCATCCAAGCCCATAGGCTGATTAGAAAGGATGTACATGTGTATGAGTTTGATTCTAGGTGATGTCTGTATTAAAGCTATCAAATGCATGATTCAAAGACTGTCTCTGAAATATCCTGATACAGATCACGCATATTCCTTGGTGATTATTTGTAAGTAGTTATTTGCAGTCCCTGTTTGCTACCACAACATTGGCTCGCCACTGATGTTAAAAGACCTTAAAACTACATTACATTTTGGTAAATGGCCTAAAAAGTTCCTTCAAAAAGCATGTTTAGAAGCAAATAAACTTAGTAAAACATCAGTTTTGGTTTTCAAACTGCACTTTCCCGGTAGGACAATTCCCTACGTTCCATGCAAACTCTGAAGCACTTTTCTAAGACTAATAGAACTCTTAAAATCAGGTAAAATGTGAATTTTCTTATCAAGCACATTGAATTACATAGCTGTAGCATACATGACTGTATGAATCTTCAGGCAATCAGCCGACTTCCAGAAATACCATACTGGGTGATCCATAGCAAGTGTTTTTATAGGTTATTACCCAGTTACGCCCGTAGGAGGCAAATGGCCTGTACGTTTCAAGCCTGCTAGCAGTTGAATACCTCATCAGTTTTCTTCGGTCCTAAATCGTCATGGAATACGCTAGTCTTCGCTGAAATTTTAGGTCATTTACTGTGAGAAAGTGATAGGCCTACTGTGTGATAACACACTGATATCAATACACCACCTGTTGATATCTATACGATCATAAACCCAATACATGATACTAATTACGGGCTAAAAAGAGATAATCTCAAATACAGTTGATTTGCCAAGGTTATATAGCATTGGGCTCTCTAAATGTACTCAGCTTACACAAAATAGTTGAGAAAAACTGTGGAGTGCATGTATTTTCTCAATATGTTCACAAATTCAATTGTTACCATTTCTACACTAAAGTAATATTCCTCCAAAAGGTGTCCAAATTCATAGGATTCAATTATAATTTTACACCTATTTAATCACAGATGTACATGTACAGGAAAATACACAGGGGTGGGAAGTTCAAAATACAAATCATTCCTAGGGGTCTATATAAAAACATGGAATACAGCACATGTAGAAAGTGAAAAGGATCTGCTTGTTTCATCTTGTATATAAATTCATATACACAAATTAAAGTGACAAAATGTCATGCATCGTGAGGTAACAGTAACAATAATCTACAGGGAGATTCCAGCCATAACACTGAACGGCCAGAAGTCTCAACACTTGTCATCCATCATGTACTTCTACATATTTTGACCAGCAAATAACAGCAGCACCAGGAAGGCCACTGCTCAAATAAAGCATTATTTACATATACCACCGTAACACGTAGTGATCTGAAAAACACTTCTCAAATAAAACAATTAAAAGATCTGTGACACAAAATGTTTGTTGCAAAAATATGATGGTAATACACGCTTCTGATGGACATAACAAAGCCACTGCATGAGCACATTGTTAAATGAGCATAACTGTTCAATCTCGTCATCAGGATATGACTTGCATTCATTTCATCTACTGACAAATAGCACCTGAAACAATGTGTATAGCTGACCATACAATACGCTTCTTGCATAAATAGCTTTCAATATGACTTTCTACATGTAGGAAAGGAAATGGATTATACATGCAGATGTACAGTTCATACAGCTATCAGATCGTGGCTTTAGCTGGGTGAGCCATGCAGTGAGAGTCCTGTGACAGAGTGATGCCAATGAACTTTACATTGAGCACTGTGTACTACAGATCTATAAACAGCGGTTTCATTTATTAAGTTTCACACTTAATTGTTGCACTGAAAACTATAAACGTATAAATTCCATAATAATCATTAAGAAAATACTAACCATTCAATATTACTTTGTTTCTGTAGCTGTCGTTATGGGTAACTAATGCAACACCACTCCAATACAATAATATCCTCCTGGTCGAACAACTAACCACAGGATGACACCTTTTCATATCTAATAAAGGCTGCTCCATTGTTGTTTAATTTTGCACTCAAGAACATTTCACTAAATTATAACATCAGTCAGCTTCATGGCCGCAGGAAACCAGAATTGCTCAGTGTATGAATTTATCCAGCCATTGTCAAGTAACTTCTCCAGACACCACAGACACAATCTCACACAGAAAGTGAGCACAATGTAAATCAGAGAACTGGAAGACAAATGATCCTAAACAGGCTTCAAATAATAATGGCTTCAAATGGGCTGAAACCTGCTGTCTCAAAAAATCTAAAAAAAAATTGTCTCAAAAAATTCCCTGTCCAGGCCTGGGGTTAAGCCCCACAGTTCTTTTGTCTGTATGAAAGACAAGCATTACAACTATACTGTTACACCCTGGCTCCTGTGTAATGACGAGGCTTGGTCTGAGATGTTCATACTTGTGTTATTCTGATGTGCATGTGTCCCAGTAAAGATTGTTATATAAATTACCTGCACAAACAAATACTATGATACAAACCATTAATTAACCACTTGTATAGCTAACTGATGCCACTCGAGCTTTGATGCCAAATTAACTCAATGCAATTTCTACATAGTATATCTGTATGAAATTAATAAAACAAGCACAAATGCATTCAAGTGTTAAAATAAACCTGAACATAGAATAATTCACACAGAAACAGCAAACAGCTTTTTCCAATGCCTGTGTCTGAAGACCTCCATGCAGACATAAAATGTGTATGAAACATAACCGTAACAGTGTAGGGGGCCTTCACGGCTCAGTCGGTTAGCGCGTTATCGCAGCGCAATGACCCGAAGCCTCCCACAAATGCGGTCGCTGTGAATTCAAGACCATCTCATGCTGACTTCCTCTCTGGTTGTACGTGGGAAGGTCTGCCAGCAACCTGCAAACGGTCATGGGTTTCCTGTGGGCTCTGCCCGGTTTCCACCCACCATAATGCTGGCCGCCGTTGTATAAATGAAATATTCTTGAGTACGGCGTAAAACACCAATCAAATAAATAAATAAATAAGTAACAGTGTATGAGCTGTACAAAAATTGACATTCACAAAAACTTGACCAATGACAGCTAAAACAACAGAATGAATTATATGAAGTTTCATCTAGTTTAGTTTTGTGGACATAAACTTATTCCCCATCACCTCTCACAAACCACATGCGTCACAAAGTACACTTCCTCCTCATGTAAACAGGGGAGACAATTCTACATTAACAGCTGGAATTTTCTTTACGTGGACTTTACTCTATTTTTATCTACACAGATTTCTAATATGACATTGAATCTTTTGTATTTAAGTCCAAACAATAAGGCTAACTCAGGCAAAATTCCAAACAAACAGACACACCAAAGATTGGAGCAGGGTGCTAGACACTGGAAAAATATACCTTTTTGTGTAAGAGATTTACTGTGTGAAATTAACAAATGAAAATGCTGGAGTTACATGAACCCATATGTTGTGTTGGATGAAGTGCTACATGTTACACTATAAACGGTTTCATTTCCTTGTCATCCATGATGATGATGACTGAGTGAATACTCGGACACAGATGATAACTCTGATGGAGCTGATGATAGGCACAATGATGACTTGCAGTCTAATCCTGTAACCAAAGGACAGACATGACCAGAATGAAAGTGACTAGTTGTCAGCCTTGCAATTGGACTAGCCACTGGTCAATCCACCTTCACCTGTTTGGTTTGTAAGGATGGAATGGCACTGTTCTGTTTTGCTGTAAAAACAGAAATCCAAGCATGACATAACACATCCTAATGCATATAACAGTCCAAAACCAATGGATCAAAGTACTGTAAATGACCTAGAATTTCATCCAAAAATAAACCATTTTGAGAGGCAAATTAATGTTATAAAACATTATTTTTGGAACTGAAACTTTACATTTTTGTTGTAGAAAATCATCCAACTTTCTAAGAAACCTCAAAACACTTTTGTTAAATCAGCAGAAATCTCAGAATCATGAAAAATGTGCAATTTAGTCATGGACGAAACTTTAGGTCACTTAGGGTGTAATACATGTACGGTAAAATGTTAACTCCTATTTGTTTAGTATTCACCATGGGTGAATTTACACAGCCTTGACACATCACATACTTCTGCAGTGGATGAAATCAGGTCAGGCATGTCAACCAAACACGAAATTGAACAATGGAACAAAGTTTGAACCACTGCTACAGGTACATGTAGCTGTAAGTAGGGTTGTGTGTGAAAACACACTAACAAGCATGTATTATGAAAGAGTGTGGGCAAACAAAATTTAACCCCAAATCACGAAATATTGATGAATACATTTACATACATATATACATGTACAAGTAAAGTTTATTTACAAATGCATACACGTGAGTAGACCTACACAAGTGTAAGCCACTGCATCATAACACTATCATATGGTGGCCTCATCCACAGGCCACTTACTAACCAGTCTCCAGTTGATCAGCCGAATCCACTCTTCCATCTCCTGCTCGGTTGGTGAGAAGAAGTAAAATGTCCTCCAGTCAAACACCAGCCTACAACAACAATGGCCATCACAATGAACTACCTGGGAGATCACTAGTAGGCACTGGTAAAGGAGAGAAATGGTGATTAACAGCAAATAATGAATGAATGCTTATTGTTTAGTGCCTTACTCAAGAATATTTCACTTATACGAAGGCGGTGTCTCCTTGGTGCAGGATGGATTTCCATCGTATCTTTTATCTGGTAATGCCTAACCGAGACGACTTGCCAAAGACACCCAACAGGCTCCCTCACCCAGTCACATTATACTGACACCGGGCCGACCAGTTCACCCTCTATCCTCTTATTGCTGAGCGCCTAGCGAGGAAGCAGGATGTACCATTCTTTGAAGTCTTTGGTATGACCCGACCCAGGTTTGAACGCAGATCTCCCCGTCCAAAAGCGGGCGCTCTACCAACCTGAACAGCAAAGATGGTGATGCCTCCAGTACCCATTCAGCTATATACACCCATATTATATTATTTGCTATAATGTGCTCATATGCTGTGCCCTTTTCCTCCTCTTCTTAACTCTCATCATTTTCAATATACACCATGTATAAACTTGTAAAATGTTGTCCATGAGAAAGTTGCTAATTTTTCCTGATTTAATGCCTTACTCAAGAATATTTCACTTATACCAAGGCGGTGTCTCCTTGGTGCAGGACGGATTTCAACCGTATCTTTTATCTGGTGCTGCCTCACCGAGACGACTTACTGAAGACACCCAACAAGCTCTTCTTAACTCTCATCATTTTCAATATACACCATGTATAAACTTCTAAAATGCTGTCCATGAGAAAGTTGCTAATTTTTCCTGATTCTTTGTGTTCTATAGATCTCAGAAAGGTGTTTTAGGGTTTGTCCGGAAGGTAGGCTGATATTCTACTGGAAAAATGTCAGTTTGAATGACAAACTGTAATATTTTTTTACATTTAATTGCTGCTAAAAATGCACTTTTCTGGAAAATTTTAGGTCATTCACAGTATGCAGTCACTAAACCAAACTCTGGAGTCAAGTGGAACCATTTCTTACGAATATAATCTGGAGGCTGGTGTTGTATGTTAAAACAAGTAATACATAATGAACAAATCTGCAAATACACACACAGAACATGTATAAATTTAATTTCACTTATGCTCCAATACATTTTTATACCAACATGGGCAGCGGATCTCTGTGACTTAAATGTCATATAACGTTTAAAAGAAATGTGGACCTACTGATAGTTTCCTGACCATAGTGAGGTGTTGTGTATAGGTGTGGTACTGTATATACGTGAATACATACCTGAAGACATTGGCCTTATTTGGGTGGGACACCTCATCCTTCTTACACTCCACGCATTCATTCAGGTCCAACACCCGGATTGGAGTCTTCATGTTCTTGTCCTTAAAATACTTCAGCTCATTCTTCTGCAGCACAAACCATCTACTTCTCCATGTCTGCAAAATTACAAAACACACACCTGTTTAACACTGTCTTGTCACACCCTAATACTTGTATGTAAATCAAGCATTCATGGGTCTCATTTATTAATACCAGATATCCGCCAAAGGAAAGGCAATATTCATTGACAGTTATCTGTTTATTGGCACAATTTACAGTATCATCAGACATGAAGCCCCCAGCCTCCCCCACATTCAAAATTAACTTGTTATTTTGCAATATCTTTAAGGTTTGATTGCAAGCCTGGCTCTCTGATAAATGATCCTGTGCTTCTGTTTGTGCCATACAGCTAGTGTTATGCGTGTCTGGCTTGTTACATTTTCACCCTCTTGGACTTGGGCCCTTAAGATGTGTAAAATTCTTATATGTAAGCCCTGATAAGAAGAAATCTGTTATTCTGTTATATTACATCATGCTGTTAACATCATGCAACAAAGGAACACCTTCTAGACGATGAGTGTTGGGACCTTCTATTAGACAATACAGCCTCAATCTCAGCAAAAAGCTGCCTACATAAACAAATACAGACATGGCGTGAACATTCCATTCATATAAAACAGTCAGCGTAATTGAAATCATCAATTACCTGTAATCCATTAAGATAGAGCACAAAACCAGTATTTCCAGAATTAAAATTATGAAGATGAAAAACTTAGAGCCAAAGGTAAGTATGCGTCTGTCTCATGTGCGTCAGAAAAAAAGATTACGTGTGAAAAATGTTGGTCATTTCATGATTTCTCAACACATGAATAAACTTGTTGATCTGTGAAACTGACAGAAAACAAGGCTAAGGAATGAATGGTGATCAAATAAGTGCTTAACAGTGCATGCTGTCATGAAAAAAGTTTGCCTTCATCTCTTTGTGTGATACTCTGAACTGAACACTAAAATCTGAAAGTTTCAATGCTCAAATTATGACTAAGAAATTACAAATAATATGTTACTGTAGATTTGGCTTTAATTTTATTCAAGAACATATATTCAATACATATATGTGCTCTAACAGTTCTGATGCACTTTTTTCCAGAAAAGTTCTTGTTACTTGACCAAAAAGGCTCTACACCTGCAGGTATTTTTTTCAAAAATAAATAATGAAAATAATTTAAATTGAATGATATACAACACAATCATGCTGTTCCTTCAATAAACCACCTATCTCTGCCAAAGACTGACAAGAACTTTCCACATGATACATGATGAAACATGTAAGATAAGGTTTAAAAAAAATAAGTCCATACAAAATTATAATAGTGCGAATTAATGCTAAGACTGAGGAGAAGCACATACACTCAGTGACCAACATGTAATCATCCATTATAATCCTCTGTTATATGCAATTTGAGAAATCCTTTAGTTGACCTGAAGTTTTATCCATGGATTGAATGACTCTGATTCTGAGAGTTATTCTGATTTTAGAAACATGTTTTGAGGTTTGCTTTTCTACAAGAAAAATGTGTTACAGCACCAAATATAATACTTTATTACTTTTTTTTGCATCTAAAAATGCACTTTCTTGGGAGATTTTTTTGGGGGGGTCAAAGACAGAAGCATATTATGCCAATGAAATGTTCTCATTTGATCCCAGGCCAGGATTTACAGTGCTGATACTAACAACTGTATGTGAGTGTACATGTATATATCTGACAATACATCATGCATGTGCAAATTAAGGCCCCATTTGACGAGGCGCACATACCACTACAATGTAACAATGTAATACCGAAAATACTGGTTGCCATGGAAGTTACATGCATGTAACGCGGAATGCTTCTGGCGAAATGACCCCTCTAGATCTATCACCCCTCTTATTACATCACCTGGTCATTATCCTGGACAAGCATCGCTGCATGTGATAACAATGTGCTGAAGCAAAAGCCCACCTCAGTCACATACTGTATCAAGCAGACACTGAAGCTCACCCTCACAGTATTACAGTGTAAGTACATGTACAGGTGCCAAATGAGATATGTCTATACCTACAATACTGTATTTAACCTAACAATTCTGGCAACAAGTGCATTAATAGAGGCAAAAATATCTCACAAAATATCACTTTTTGGCAGTGAAGCCTTAGTTTTTCCACAAGAATATATAACCTATTTTTCCCCAAAACCTTAAACATGTCAAAAGACCTCAAGTTTCTCAGATCAATAAAACTCTGAAAACAAGACAAAACACAAGTACAGCACCCACTAAGTACTTTACAGATGGATGAAATTTTACCCCATATAAAGTAAATGACTTCATTTTCTAAGCTATTATGTCTACCACAAAGTGCAGGTTTGAGCTTAACCACTGAGGATTACAGCAGAGAGAGAAAACACCCTACCCCAGCTCAGCTAAGCAATCAGTAATTAGGAGGGCAAGAGACAATAAGCCACTGCTGGTATATTAGCACAGCTGGAATGTGATTACTTCCACATCCACACGGTCTAATATATTCAGCCTGTCAGGATATTAACTTAACAATCCTTGAAAAGAATTCTGTAATTTCTCTAAAAAGTTGAACGTGCTGGCGAAAGTCATGTAAGAACTGGACAAACTACAAGCCAGATTGTACATTCCCTAAAAGAAAGCCAATAACAAGCCAATATCAAACCAGCAGACATGTGCTGAACATTTTACACATTTACATGCACCTTCAGCACAGTTCCTTCTACATCCTTTGACACTTTAACAACATTTTTAAAATGCATGCTACTATTTTAGCCATCCACGTCTCAATGTAAGTGACTTCCTGCTGATAAACTTGCACACTGACAACTACACATATCACCTGGAAACACATGTCTGTGGCAAACTGTGAAGATCAGTAATGTTGGCAAATTGTTAAGATCAGTGATGTTAATAAATGGATAAAAAGCTGTAACAATACACAATCCATCCATTCAAGAATTATATGTATAATGCAGTACTGATTAAACTGTTTAATGAAAACAGATATTAATGACATTGCTATACGGCAGCCATAAGCCAAATGAAAACTTGAAATTAATTAAGCAGGTCTAGTGCAGATGAGTTAAAACTGGGCGAAACTGAAGAGTTTACAGTAAACAAGGATGTTAGCTAACATGAAAAGGTTAGGATTATATGAAGATTATGTAGCTTGATGTTATACCATAAAACTACAGCTATGGTGACATTCCAAAGTTCAAGGTTACATTACAAAGTTCAATGTTGCTGGAAACAGAACATCACTGGACATCCAGACAATTGGACAGGTTATTGCAGCAGATGGACATGAGATTTCTCAGTGCTCCAAGGAAGTTTGTCACAATCAAAAAATTCCCAGGTCATGCCAAAAATTGTAACACTCAACCTACATAAAATACCTTGAAATGCAGTCCAAGTTTGGTCAGAAAGCCTTCTTTGGAATTGACCTGTAAATTGAAAAAGGAAGGATATATGTACTGACAGAATATTCTTAATGCGCTAAACATAGAAACATACAGCATGTTATCTCGGCTGGGTTAATTCTTTGCCATGTGTAAAATGTTCACATTTCTTTACTTATTTGGTTGGTTTTTAATGCCATGCTCATGCAAGAATTTTTGACTGTATACATGTATATAGCCACGGTCAGGGAACATATCCTGCAGAGGAAAATGGGTTACCTGGGCTTTATCACCTGTATACCCACAGCCAGGAACCTGACGTTGATAGGCACCTCCTGACTAAAAAGCTGCGGTCAAAGCAGTGAGAGTGGGACTTGAACACATGACCTCATTCGTCTAGGGCCTGACAAGTCACAATCAGTCAGCACTTAAGCCCTCTGAGATATAACTAAAATTGTTTTGAAATAAATATTTGTTGATTATACTGACTATTAACTCATTGATGACACCAATCAAAACTGATGTCTCCTGCCTCAAATCAGTCCTGTTCTTCAGGCCAACTATTCAAAGCTAGTGCTGGCATGACACCACAGTGACCATAACTGTAGAGTATTAGTATAGTCTAGATAAATGCTTATCAAACTGGATACTTATATACATACTGCAGCATGCTAATCCTGAGAGTTTCACATCCTGTATTGCTGTTCAGTCTTACTTTTAAGTCTTTTACTTTTATAAAAAACAGATTTTTTGCAAACATATGGGTTTTGTTTTGTCATGTGCTCTCCCACCTCTATTTTGCAGACTGCCACAGGGTATATGAAGCCTACTGTGTTCCCAGTAGAAGACCATGTACAAGAGTAGGGTAAATCCTGTAATCAAAATGATTACAATTGCACAACTCACAGAAAAATCTACTTTCCTCTGTGTTTCATCACCAATATTGAATTCAGCATGGACTTTGACAGTGTCATACTCATCCGGTTCCTCAACTTGTCGAGGGTAGGCCTCTCGTAACAGCATCAACTGACCTGAGCAAGGAAGGCCAACATATATCAGGTAAATCACAAGGTTTATACCATAACTATAATAATCCTTCATTTAACTAATTTGGTCACAGATGTATATTATGAGCAGATGTGTTGTTCTATCATCCACAGGCACTGATCAAGAGTTAATGGCTTCAAAGCAAGTCTGTGTATTCACACGCGGTCACCATGAGTTCCAGTCCAGCAACCTGCGGAAGATCGTGAGCTGTCACCAGGATCTGCCCAGTTTCCTCCCACCATAAAGCCAGCCGCCATCGTATAAGTGACATATTCTTCAGTACAATGTAAAACAATAATCAAATAAAATAAATTAGTCAATCATACATGTACGACCATTACACAACAAACAAATACATATTTATTTATTAATTTACATGTATTCATTTATTTGATTTTGTCCCCTTACAGATTTACAAGGAAAAATGCCATGTTCAAAAGTGACCAAAGTTTTAATCCAGTCAAGGGAGTGCAAAGTTATCTGTACACGTACAGGTATATAAAAATCTATGCTTATAAAGTTATCAGTGAAATAACTTTACTTCACATGTACTGCAAATACATGTAATTAAATTTATTTAATATTTATGTAATTAATATGTATATGTATGCATGTACATGTACACTTAAGCTTACTGCATACACCACAATTTTTCAGTTATATGACAGTGAGGTGTACTTAGAATGTATACATATACTGAGTTTTCTTGTGGCAGGGCGAGTCCAAGCCGCCGCCAGAACATCATGCCGAAGACACGAGTTGCTGACCAGTCCTGTTTCCTAGCTTTAGCCTATCAGCACTCAGTGCCAGGCGAGGCAACAACAAATTCCATTTTGAGGTCTTTTGAGGTATGATCCCACCCAGCATTAATCATGGATCTCCCGGCCTCGAATATAATTAATAAAAATTTTAACATAATGCATCTTGGTTTTAGTATAATGATTGCATTGTGTGATAATATAATATGAGTCAAAATCTATATCCTGAACAGCACTACAAGTTATACTAGCGTGTCGCGTGGGTATACCGCCTGATATTTCATAAAGAAGATTGATATTTTCAAGAGCCCGAAGGGCGAGTGGAAATATTGATCTTTGAGACAAAATATCAGGCCGTATACCCATTCAACACCCTGCTATAATGAATTTATCACAATGAAGAGCATTCTAGGTGACTTTTAATTGAATTAATACCAGTATTACGGCCAAAACATGCCATGTTTTCAAAGATGCTTTGCCACTGACTGTAAGACGGAGACTGATGTCACGGCTCGCACAACAACTCGAGTCGGTGCACTGAAAAACTACTATCGTTCAGTTAACTGCTAGATTGTCATTTTTGATTGTGTTTGCAATTTGATAGTCTCGAAAGCATGCTACGAGAAACATTTTCACTTGTTGTTGTTCACTGCAGAGTCCCTTAGAACTCTTTGAAAAATAAAGGCAAGAAAAGCTACTGAACTACTGTACATTGCGGACAAGCATTGCTATCGAACAGTGCAAGAATCCTTGACTCTGCAGCGATACAGAGAAATTATCAAAGGCACGAGACTCTTTATCACTTGCCTATTTCACAAATATGGTAGTCTATTAAAGGCTGATAGACCAATCAGAGACCTAAAATTTTTTCTGAACTCTGATAAATGTCGTCACCTGATTCTCCGCTGATCAGTGGTTTGTTGGCGAAGTGATGAAGGAAGTCAGCCATAGAACTGAAGATACCATGACCAAACCGTAACTCATTTCCTTGCACGGAGATTGTGAAATGTTTTACGGAATCATTACACCTGCATGGAGGGGACAGAAAAGAGGGAAACTACCTGTTATCTTGAAAGAATAAAACAAAGACAATGTACATTATTTGATAAATTCATTTTCCTTCGTACAGTATAAAATTTAATGAACCTCTGTTGTAGTCACAAACAATTCCCATAAACATTTGCATTTTTAAAGACTAACAAGTTCACAAAATATTACTTTGGTGCACACTGTAAACTTATATTTTACCAACAGGATACCAACAAACATGATGACACATTCCAACATGTAGGATCAACAGAATTCTCAAAATCATGTAAAAAAAGAAAATCATCTTGAAACAAACTTTATCCCATTCAGATTGCTAATCTAGTAACCCCAAAACACTATGGACTTGAAATTCGAAGCATACTGCTATTTGCCCAGCAGATTATGCCAAACATATGATACAAATGGCCGTCTATGTAGCTAGCCTGATGACTAAGCATGCCTATTGTAAGGTTGGATGGTTTCACTCACCTGACAGACAACGCATACTCTCCACGTTTAGAACTCGGGCGTAGCAGGTAGGTGCCATCCACACCGTTGTGGAGAAGTAAACTTTCGGCCACATGGCGATCAGCATTTGGGTGGTACCAACTGAAAGAAGAGCAAAATACAGTGTGAGAACTGAAACAACATCGACCATGCCCACTGTTGATACTCAGGTATGCTGCCCAGTGTGGTAAACTGTTCACTCATTACTGTACCAGGTCAGCTTCAATATGTTGGATTACAGCTTTAAAATTTATTTTGCTGCATGTGTTTTGCTCAAGAATATTTCACTCAGATATCACGAGAAAAAAGACTGAAACTACATCAAAAACATGTGCTTCACTCTGGTTGACATGCACATGACAGCTACATGTACATCATGCTGTCAGACTGAACAGAGCATATCATTAGAAATTTTCTGATAAACTTCTCTGTCACGGCCAGAAATTTTGCATAGATGTGTAACAAATGCATACTAAGGATGGATGAAGTTATTACTGTAAACCAGAGTAATACATGTATATGTAATTTATAGATATATGAACATCTATACTGACGTACATCGTGTGACCTGGCACACTTACGAAATGCTAAATTAAATAACTCGTCACATTATCTGTTGATCAGTAACTTCTGCTACGACAGCTATAACTCATTACAACATCACGATCTAAACTGCATAACATATATTTCAATACATATGTGAGCCCTCATACATGTACACTTTTCAAACACAAATGGCTGTATTTGCATATTCCAGTGTATGTACACACCCCATGCCTAAATACGATGTGAAATAGCCTTCATTGTGTACATCAATGTGCCAGCAAACGGGATTGCAGAAAAAACAGCAAAACTTAGTATATCAGAAACATATAAATGCTTTGTGTCAAAATATCTGCATCAGGTAATTGTACAGTCAACTCTCAAGATCAAATGCAGATGTACAGATGCATGTAGAGATCTTCCCATTTCCATTTTCAAGTGCACCAAAGGCTGTTACATGTAACTCGTTTTGGGCAAGGTGACATTAGAGATTTAAAGAGCTACTGTGGTGTTAAAACATCTAGGTCCTAAAAGCAAGGTGAATTGATAAAGACTGGGCGAGTCTGAATTGCTTTCCTAAATTGTGAAAATAACGCAGCATGTTAAAACGTTTCGTCAGAGTATAAGGAAACAAAATAATTCTGTCCTTTCGACTTTGCCTGGTGTGACGTCAGCCAGGAACACACAACTTCACCAATCACTGACGTGTATCCACAAGTAATGGTGCCCGTTCAAACGCTCTTCATGTCATCCTAGCATAATGCCTTACTAAAGGTCACATCTGCCTGATTCCTTGTCACACAAGGAATATTATCACGTCACATCAGGAAAATTTTACGGACACAGCCAAAGATTTTGTTACCAAGGAATCTTCATGCATATGGGTTAAATAGTGTTATTCATAAAACTCCTTTTGAAACATAGTGTTAGGCTCACTCTGTAGGATTTCTTTCACATCATTGCAATATTTCTATGCAATTTGTTTTCTGACCTGACTGGCACTTTAGCATCATGGCTGTTCAGAAGTGTAAAATAAATCCTTATATACCTAACTGTGAGTGTATATTATCATTGCAAACTGTACTACCAGTAGTATTTAACAGACCTACATCTAGCTACACGTAGCTACACGTAGCTAGATGTAGGTATAATTACAAACATGTATCTTTACAGGTATATGTACTTACAACAGCCTATAAACAGTGCAGCAAAAGTAACTTCCCCTCAAAATGTTGTTTGATATCTCCCGTGATATGTACCAGATCGCGATGAAATTTTGCACACACTATCCCAGTAATAAGGCGAACGCAGTATATCAAGGATTAACGTGCAGGCGCAGTTGTGCGCTAAATGAGTCAACCAGATTTTTCACCGCCAAATTTTAATTTCATCACAGAATTACTATTACCAGTCATAAAATATTCGTGCGGGTGGGCATTAAGGACATGACATACACCACAAGAATTTCATGTGGATAAACAGGGCCTGCATCGGGCCCGAAACGGTCAATAAAAGGGTCTCAGACCTGAATCACCCACATTACTGTCAACAAGTCTTGGACAATCAACGTTGCACGACCATGCGTCGATTATCCAATACGCATAGGACGATTGCAATTGGCCCTTTGGAGGCTAACACCCCTGTAAAACAGGTTGCATGTCGAATGGTGGTGACACCAAATGCCATTCAGAAATTGCGAGCGAAGCTTCTCACATCGGATGTTAAGGACCTGCCGAGACGTGGAAGGCCCAGGCCAAGATCGTCGAATCGTAAACGTCACACTAAGGAACAGAACGGCATCAGGTATAAGGGTATGAGTGTGCCACAAAACAAAACAAAACAATGCCATTTTCGACTCTAGCACAGATTCAACTCACTCATCATGTCACTTAACATCTATTCTGAATTTCAGCACCAGAGCTCCGAGATCATCTTAGAGCAGATGCTGGTGTCGGGGTGAGACGGATAAGTGCCCAAACAATCAGGAGGCTGGTCAAGAAAGCCTTGTTGCTACGCCGTCATAAGATCGCGCATCTGCAGTGGGCAACAAATCACATTCAATGGACAAGACGGCAATGGGGCAACATTCTTGTCACCGACGAAACGCGTGTGTGTCTCCTGCACGTTGACTCCGGGAGACCTGTGTGGCGCTGGCACGACGAACAGCATGCAGAGTGCTGCGTGCAGCCAGTAACGGCCTTTGGTGGTGGCAGCGTAATGGTCTGGGCAGGCATCAGTTTGACAGGCAAGACCGATCTGGGTTGAGGGAAACTTGAACGCTGCTGGCTGCGCTGCTCAAGTTCTCAGACCCCATGTTTTGTCCTATGCAGCCGCCGTTGGAGATGGATTTGTCTTCATGGGCGACAATGCGCGTCCACATTGTGCAAGGATTGTGAATGACTTCTTCCAAACTGAAGGTATTGACCCGATCCAGTGGCTTACACGTTATCCGCATCTCATCCCCATCGAACATCTTTGGGACCAGTTGAAACAATCAGTCTATCGCAGAGTTGGGATGGAGTCCAATCTCAACAATGTGAGACGCCTCCTCCTGGAAGAGTGATTTGCCATCCTGCAACGTCGGGTCGCACACCTCATCAACACGATGCGAGCGCGTTGTGGAAATGTGATACAATCTCTTGGCGACTACACACCACATTGATAATTACTGGTCACTGAGTGAAAGTGATCCAATTCTGTGATGAAATTAAAATTTGGCGGTGAAAAAATCTGGACGACTCCTTTTATGAAATTTTCAAAATTGACCCATTTTCAGTTTGTGCATGCCCGCTGCACCTGCACATTAATCCTTGATATGCCATGTCTGCCTTATTACTGGGATAGTGTGTGCAAAATTTCATTGCGATCTGGTACATATCATGGGAAATATCAAACAACGTTTTGGGGGGAACTTGGAGGGAATTATACACAGCTGCACTTACTAACTGCATGTACTACAAGTGCTTTATCTGCAACACGCCTGATTTAGACATCCAATTTCCTTAGGATAAATTCTTCAGAGTTTTATGCCTGAAACAGCTGCCACAATCACAGACCTTGTACAGATAAAATGTACAAATATGCATATGCGAGACATGAATAGATTTTCATTAATCAGATACATATAATGGTAGTACATGTACTTTATTTTTTTTCCACAGGATTTCACGAAGCCCACAGACTCAAACACTAATGTTCCAGACACAATTAGGGAATCATCGGACATACATTGTAAAACTGTTGGCCAATCTAACCATTGGCCAGTCAAATTAATGTCAAATTGCGTTTTAAATATCATACTTTAGAACTTTCCAGTATAACCTTGTACTTTTGTTTACGACTTTCACATGGGAGAGAACCTTTATCACTGATGACACAGTGTAAATTGTGTATGATGACCACCCAGGCAGAATCTCAATGTACAGCAAACACTAAAACCCAGGGTTAAAAATGGGGTAATCCACATGTAGCCTGAGTAACAAAAGACGCAACACTACACAACAAAGGCAGGACAAATAAGGAAGAGATGCACTTCCTATTCAGAAAAGCTTATGCAATTTTTACTTCAAATACCGGAAATGTAATTGTAGATCTGGAAATGACTACCAGTATAAGAACTACAGTTCTTTTATCGGTAAGTTCTATAGCAGCAGTGCATGTATGACATGAATACTGGAGTATAAGGGTGTGGTCCCAGGAATATACAACTGCTCTGCGACTTTTTCTTAAAACTTTACAGATGAGTTACAGGAAGAACGCACCTAAGTGTACTTATTTATGTACTGTCTGCAGGACATGATTGGTCTGCATTAAAGTTAAGTTAAGAAAGTTAGAATGTTGTCTTGATTGTAATAAAGGTGACTGGAAGTACAAGTGCATGTAGAAAACCCAAAGAATGACCAAAGATGAAGGAGCACTTACTTTCCTTTTAATCTTAAAGGCACCTTCCAAATGGGGCTATAAACATTTATTATAAAAATGGTCTGACATAAAAGTCACAAAACAAACAGAAACAAAAAAATGTGTGACAGCTGTTGAAAAGTTTTCAGATGTCATGGTCAAGTTGGCATATACATAGTGTTTCAATAGGATGGACAATGGATATTTAATGCATTATTTTGTCCTAACCATAAGGCACAAAAGAAGCCGGTTCAGTTCCGACCTTGGACTCCGACCTTGTGAATTTGTAGATTGCCCAGCTCTCATTGTCCTCACTGGGCACTGGTCTGACACAGAGAGTGGTCAAGCACTATCCCATGCCCATCTGTGCAGCACGTTTACCAATCACTGAAAACACCATTATGATGTGCATGCCTGTGCATCACAAGTAGGAAAGTTTGTTAAATAAATTCATTTTCAGTTTATTTTGACTGGTGTTTTGTTTTGGACCAGTATTCAAGAATATTAATTCAATTGCAAAATAAAAGGGATCACATCCGGTTACAGGATAATGGAGGAGAAACAGAAGTGGAACGTCCCAAAGTAGGCAGATGTATATTGTAATACAGTAACCATCTTGATGTATATGTAGCCATGCGTGTCCATGAAATGACTTTTTCCTTCATCTCTGAATAGAAGTTTCAATAATAGGAGAAGACTGATTAATGTGAACTCCAACAGTTTAAGGAATGCATTGCATGTACCTATACAACCAGATATCAATCACAACCACAAGTAATAAGGTCTGACATAGGGCGCCCTTATTTGTCCAAAGTCATCCATGCGCGTAACATGTTCATGTCCACTGATTGCTAAAAATACAGAGATTGCATGTGGCTTCAATAAAGATGTACAACTGTATGAACTGGACTGACATGTACATCTACCTTACATGTCCCTTTAAAGCTGAAACTTCATTCTGCAATGTACATGTATGTATGTAGATGTATGCTTGGGTTTCATGTCCTGTCATGCCGAAGACATAAGACATGACACCCTTCCCAGCCACATTATACTGATACCCGGCCGACCAGTCCTGATTCCTTGTTCTAGTTACCTCATTGTTCTGAGTGCCAAACAAAGATATGACACAATGCTTACTGTACATACTAAAGCTAGTGAATAACTGTCAAACAACGATATCTCATTGCATCCAGGGCCATAGCTAGAAAAAAAAATGATCAAGGGATCTGATCCCAAAATGTAAATTTGGCGTTGTGAAGGTACAAAATGCACATCAAGATGATGCACTCTGGAAGCTTTTTTGTCTGTGAAGGAGAGAACTGTGTATGAAAAGCTATCTTTTTATTGGCAAAAGATAACATTTTTCCTTCATTAACTTGTTAGTTTCAACACAGCTTCAGTAGTATGGGCTTATACATGTAACAGTTTGGGAGGCTAACTAAACTGGTTGCAGACATGGCTGGGCCATGTTCATGCGATTAGGCCTATACATGTACGCTGCCTTGTACCAGTATTAATTACTAATGAATTATCAAATCTCTATGAGATCATTCACTGTGTACAGGATAAGACGGTATCTCTGCCCTCATATACAGTTAACTTTGATGCAAACATTATTTCAAACTGTCAGATCAATTTTCATCTCAACCACCTGATGGCCTCAGCTTAGTCATGTCACAAACAATTACCTGTACCAACTCTTCATTAATGCAAAGTCAAGTCATCTCTGTTATCTGTCATGAGCTATGTGTCAGCTAGCGTGTATCTCCTGAGAACATCTCTATTTCAAATTCGTAACTTATTCTTACTTACACACGTATCATCTAGTCATGCTATGGACATTAGCATTTACTTGCTCTAGCAATACATACACACAGAGTCCAAAAAAAAAGCCCTCACAATCTAATGAGTCACGATTAAGGCTTCCCCTCACATGATGACATGGTCTGTATTCGCAAAAAGTCTTCATATCAATTCACATGTACTATTAAAGTACAAAACAGTCATGGCAGCTGAAATCTGGCAGATTGGAAGCTCACCACAGAGGGACATCACAAGTTTTTTTGGTGGTCACAGGGTGGTCACCCCTAAGTGTATTCTATCCCAATCACACCCTTCCAAAATGCATACACATGTAAAACAGATCTGCAATCCATCTACTGGTATTTATTTTCGGTATATACACAAGCTTAACATTTAATACACTGTATCCTATCAATAACACATGTACCATACATCTATTTTGACACAGGTGCATCAGTAATGACACATCTATATGTATTTCTAATAAGTACATGTAAATACCTACATACAGTTGTATTCCACATGTAAATCAACATTCTCCAGTTTAGTTAAATTAAAAAATGAGTGAGAAAGTCTTGTAAATAGACAACATTTAATTTAAGTGAAACTACAAGTAGCAATGGTCACAGTCAAAAGGTTGCATAAATACAAAGAATACAAGTACTTACTCCAGTAACTCAAAGCTTTCAGTGGACAGTGGGTAGGCAGTTGACATGCTTGGTCCTGGGTATTAGTGCGTAGAAGAGGAGTTCAGGTTATCTGTACCTGTATATCACATAGCACATGGTGGCGTCCTCTGAAGGAATGTCATTAGCACTGGTCAGCATGAATAAATTAGTTCAGTAAGTGTCAAAGCAAGTGGCCAAATCTGTAAAGTATCAAGCTCACTTAGATGCCCTGAGACATAGTGACTCTTGGCCTGTTTCTGTAGACACACAGGTGATTGTACAGATATGTCCAGCCGTTCCCGTGTCACAGTCAGATGTCTTCAGCCAGTAGGCCTACATATACACAGTTTCACGCAGATACACTGATGCACATCGGCAAGTATCAGGCAGCACAATGTGCCTTTTTTTTCCAACCAGGTCTACCTCTAGGGTCAGGAAGTAGAGTCAACAGAGAATTAGCATGGCGTTTGAGAAACCATCAGATGAAGACCACGACGCTTGTCAGCTTTACACACTTGTGAGCTGAGTCTGGCTGCAGATACAGAGATGAAGAACTTCACCCAGACACCCAGCTTATCTCCCTACTCACACAGTGGCCTTCAGGCAGCAGGTTTCCCCCTACTCATTAAACAATCTTCAGAGTCTGATCCAGATCTCCAGCATTCCTCAGACAGCCTGTAAAGGTATTAAAGCTGAGGTCACAAATCTGGCTTATTCAGAGGGCAAACCTACATGCAGCTCCCTAAGACAGTGGGCTTTGTGGAAAGTCATCCACTACAAGGGAAAACAGAAAGTAAACAAACAGATATTAATATGACAGAAAATGCATGCACATATTATACACGCAACCACACATGAATAGAATGATCCCATTATGATATTTCCTCTACAATTTTCACATCCTACGATACAGCTATATTAGCACAAACATAATATCATTACATCTACATCTATGTCCTGAAGGCAACATGTACCAGATCTGTATAAAATCTACACCCAATGGAGAACAATCACAGCTTTTACATGGTTCTCAACCATTACTACTTACATGTACAGGTAATTTAATTTTTCAACTTTCTGATTGGTGTATATATATATATATATATATATATTATCCCTAAATTAAACTAAAATAAGCATTGCTTTAAATTTGTCACATATGATCACAGAATGCACCAGTCTCAATATCACCATTTATTGACTTCATTCATATATGTACAAGTGCAGATAAACGTGGGTATCATGGTCACTTCATAGGTATACACTGTATCCTGGAACTTTCACAAAGAACTTTTCAAAAGGCAACATAATGTATGTATATATTGTATACATGCAAATGCATGTAACAGTGTCTGGGAATAATGTACATGGCGACTATACACGTACATTTCCTCTGTCTCATCAGGGTAGTACACGGCCACAAACAAGCATACATTAGTGCCTCCTATCACACCACATCAAGTTCACAGCAAACTGCACAAAGTGTTTCCAATATTCCCTTGGAATGTGTACCTAGAGACTGTCACAACAAACACACTGTTCACTGGTTCAACACACGACACACACACACATATATGTATACTTTCTCTACATTGTACATTGAACGTCTCATGCCTACGTGTATTATACCTAAATGCTACTAAATGAGAGACAGAAATTCTCTGAGAACATTGACATTTGCAGTGCATGTATGCTGTGTCAGCTTAGCCTATATGTTCACAAAAAAGTCTTTTTAACATAGCTTAAATATAGAAATGTGACATTTGCTCACTGTAGGCCTATATTTTAACATACAGATCGAAGAAGGCATAGATGTATATATGTCCATGTACATGACACATGATAGCATGACAGAAATAACTAAACAGTTCACTTGAATAGACAAGTTGAGAAAAACATGGCACGAACAATATCTGTCATGATTTAAATCTGAAATCATCACTTACATAAAATATAGTAAATGTACATGTATGTACATGTTTGACAAATGCCACCAAATTTAAAGTCACAGCACTGCAGGAACTTCATTTGATAAGCACATTCATGATTTTGTACATACAGTGACACAGCTACCCTCAATCCAGGGAAATTTCACCCTTCAGGCATTAAAGAACTACCGACGCTTACATTGGTTTGCACATGCATACAAGTGAGAAATCAAGACCTAACTTGGACGAAGCAATCACATACATGCACATGTAGGCACAATACTGTTCTGTTGGACATGTTACATGTGAGAACCCATACAAATACATGTGCCCATACAAATACACTAACATGAACGTTAAATACAGCCAATTTACCAACAGGTGCTTGCACAGGGATCTTGATCATACAGACCTTCAGATGTCCTTCATGTGCCGTGGTTGTCTCGAAGCCACAGCATATCATAAGCGTGTCTGAATGCTACGAGCTGGCCCTTATCAATGACAGAGAGAGAACATGTACGTGCCAGGGCTGGATGATAAGTCTAAGCAACAATGTCCGTCCTCTCCCACGATTCATGACCTGTTAATTGTGACTGTCGCACAAGGCCATGAAGTGTGTCATTTCCCAAATCTATTAATAGTCAATATCTCATGGTGAACTTGGAGTTCATAACAAGTCTGTGGATGGGAACAGAATAGCTCTTTGTTCCCAAGTCGTGCAAAATCACCTACAATTTTTATGTTACAAAAACAATTCATGTCCATGTAAAAGTGTCCACATTTCTCAAGTCAGGCATGACTGTACCAGGCAATCTGATACTGAAGTGAGATAAACATCAACAAACAAGGAAAAGTTTTCTCGGACATCCTACAGGGTGTGTTGAAAGCTGAATTTGTCTCTGCGTGCACAATGCAAAATTGAGATAAAACCAACTCATGTCTAAAGCATGCACATGTGCATCTATATCACATACACGTACATCTATTAAACCTGGCCACAAAAGATTTCACTCAAGCCTCTCTTCCACACTGTATATGCACATATGAACTTCGGTCAGGACTCGTATATCTGCAGATCTGGAGATCCATGTTTAGCACAACTGCTGTCTGCTTAGTGAGTGTATTTGATTATTGTCTCCATGTAGGTTTACATATACTCACACAGGTACACTGTACATATGCATGCTGTTTTAAACACCTGCTGTTTGCTATATACATGTACAGTATATAATGGTATTGGCACCTGTCCAATTACCTAAAAAAGCTTATATATGCACTGATTAGATTAGAAGCAGCTGGTAAATGGCATCAAAAAGTTCTACATGTAGATGTCACTTTTGGTCGCTTAGAAAGTCTCATATTCTAGTTTATGAAAAGAATATACAGGGCTTATGTGAGAAAGTTTGTGACAATTATAATAAAACATTGTGTGAGTATCTATATATCACTATATTAATTTCAGCATCAGCTGTTTATTTAGCTGCAATTATTCCGCAAAACAAAACTGTTCTCCAAGATGTGGGAAAAAAGGTTATTAAGCACTGATGGGTCCTCAAATTTCCTTCTGCTACATGTTGGCTGTCATGTTGCCAAAGTGGCAATAAACCATAAGACTATCCTTAAATATACGGTTGTTGGGCGTAACCTGACCGACCTTTCAAAAACAGGGCTTACTCAAAAGTTTTTATTTGTATTTTGATAAAAGTTTGCTTTCTTTCTCCCCATGTTAATATCTAGAAAATCCCTATATTTTTCAAGAGCCAGAATATTTTAAAAAAAATTCCCTATTCACTGACCCTATTTTTTCTCATAGATTTGGGTCAGCAAACAATGCTTTAAGGATGGCCTAATCATTTATTAACATGAACTTTGAGAATGAATGAGCCATCCCACTCTCCAAGAAAGTCAGTGACCTAATGACCGGGATGCTAATTCACAAATTTATCATTCATCTTCCTTGCCTTAATATTAAAGATATTGTTAAATCTGAGAGCTCTGGTGATAGAAATTTTGTAGTCACAGAAAAACATATAACCTTCAAAACTTTTTTAAAAGTATCAGAGGAGGCGTTAGCCAAACAGCTGACACTAGCAATACATGTGTAGGTACATGTATGAGTGCATACATGTAAACAATCAAGGTGAGCTACACGGCACAGTAAGCCGTGTCATTAATGAAAGATGTGGTGGTCAGAGGTACACCTAAGTGAGTGTCATCATGAAAGCTGTGGCGGTCAGAGGTACACCTAAGTGAGTGTCATCATGAAAGCTGTGGCGGTCAGAGGTACACCTCCGTGTGTGTCATCATGAAAACAGTCGTGGTCAGAGGTACACCAAAGTGAGTGTCATCATGAAAGCTGTGGTGGTCAGAGGTACACCTCCGTGTGTGTCATCATGAAAGCTGTGGTGGTCAGAGGTATGGCTAAGGGTATGTCATCATGAAGGCAGTCACTGTCAGAGGTACACCTGAGTGTGTGGCATCATGAAACTGTGATGGCCAGAGCTATGGCTAAGGGTGTGTCATCATGAAAGCTGTGGTGGTCAGAGGTACACCTCTGTGTGTGTCATCATGAAAACAGTTGTGGTCAGAGGTACACCTTAGTGTGTGTCATCACGAAAGCTGTGGTGGTCAGAGGTACACCTAAGTGAGTGTCATCATGAAAGCTGTGGTGGTCAGAGGTATGGCTAAGGGTATGTCATCATGAAGGCAGTCATTGTCAAAGGTACACCTGAGTGTGTGGCATCATGAAATTGTGATGGCCAGAGCTATGGCTAAGGGTGTGTCATCATGAAAGCTGTGGCGGTCAGAGGTACACCTCAGTGTGTGTCATCATGAAAACAGTCGTGGTCAGAGGTACACCTCCGTGTGTGTCATCACGAAAACAGTCGTGGTCAGAGGTACACCTTAGTGTCATCACGAAAGCTGTGGTGGTCAGAGGTACACCTAAGTGAGTGTCATCATGAAAGCTGTGGTGGTCAGAGGTATGGCTAAGGGTATGTTATCATGAAGGCAGTCATTGTCAGAGGTACACCTGAGTGTGTGGCATCATGAAATTGTGATGGCCAGAGCTATGGCTAAGGGTGTGTCATCATGAAAGCTGTGGTGGTCAGAGGTACACCTCCGTGTGTCATCATGAAAACAGTCGTGGTCAGAGGTACACCTTAGTGTGTGTCATCATGAAAGCTGTGGTAATCAGAGGTACAGCTGAGAGGGTGTCATCATGAAAGCTGTGGCAGTCAGAGGTATGGCTAAGGGTATGTCATCATGAAGGCAGTCATTGTCAGAGGTACACCTGAGTGTGTGGCATCATGAAACTGTGATAGCCAGAGCTATGGCTAAGGGTGTGTCATCATGAAAGCTGTGGTGGTCAGAGGTACACCTGAGTGTGTGTCATCATGAAAACAGTTGTGGTCAGAGGTACACCTTAGTGTGTGTCATCATGAAAGCTGTGGTGGTCAGAGGTACGGCTGAGGGGGTGTCATCATGAAAGCAGTGGTGGTCAGAGGTAGCCTACAGCATAGCCACAATGAGAGTGTGAGCAGCTTACCAGCTGGTATTTTGAATCAGCAATCTCTGGTTTACAAGTCCTTACCTCTACCACTAGACTAAAGAGAAATTCCCCAGCATGAAGGTAGATATCATATTTCACCCTGTTACACTGGCTTTTTGTGGCTTTACAGGAAGGAGAGTCGAACATACACAGAATCCACCAAAGCATGCTACATAAGCACCCCTGCTTGCAGCACCAAGTGTGACCGTGCTTACCAGCTGGGGATTTGAACCAGCTATATCTGGCTTACAAGTCCTTGCCTCTACCTTTAGACTAAAGGGAAATTCCTCTGTTACAAAAGCATTGGTGGTGAGAGGAACAACTGGGGGGGGGGGGTCCTGGTGAAAGCAGTGATGGCTAGTACAACTGGGCGAGGGGGGGGGGGTGAAAGCATTGGTGGTTGAGGTAGCCTGCAACGCGGGAGGGGCATGAAAGCAGTGGTGCTCAGAGGTACAACTGGGGGAGGGTGGCATGGAAGCACTGGTGGTTAGAGGTACAGCTAATTACAAGCCATCATGAAAACAAAGATACGGTAGACTACATGTCTCGGGTGATGCCGATACTGGTGTACTTGGACAATAAATATGTATCGGTCGGCATATAACTTTGCTTTCGGTTAATAAATTTCTCTACTTTTTCTTATGTTTCACATTTGTTTATGCCATTTCACAGAGGCTCTTATCTACTCGCAGGCCCAGTCATCAATATATTCGTCCCAGGTGGAAGAGAGTTCTAGGCATACTACTTTGCCCGGGAATTGTTGATGAACAACATAGTCTGACATCCTAACCCAGCAAATAATACGCATATTTTGTTAACTCTTAAACAAACACAATTATGAGAAATTTTCGTGAGATACAAAAAAGATATCTTTTACAAAATAAACTTGCTTTGACAAGTCTGAAAGTTCTTACCAGTTAATCCAATCATGAAGTTGATACTAAAGTGGCAGACACTTTACTTACTAGATTTATTTTCTAGATTTATAAAATCCGGCAAGTTGGATTTTGAAGTAAATCCCAAGGTCAAAACAGTTAAAACGTATTTTATTTAAATGATAGCTATTTTCTACCGCTACTGACAACGGTGAGAGTTAAAATATAATTTTTTCTTCGTTTTCAAATTATGCTTTAATATAACTCTTTGTTTGTTTTCGTTTCAAGCCCTAGTCAAAATTTTATACCAGACGTAGAAAATGGCGGAAACGGACAAAAAGAGTGGATTTCAACAACATATACGAGTTTCAGTCAGTCAGAGTAATCCAAGTTCCTCATTACCTACGGAAATGGACCAAGATAAAGATGGAGACAAAGCTAGTGTGACCGATGGTGGCGATTCAACTCCAGGAATCGGAGATCATTATTTGGTTCGGAGGTCGGATAACTCCTGGCGTAAGTTACAACAACAACACAGGCTGGCTCAGATTCTATGCTGCCTTCGTATTGTTATGTTAGTCCGAGATCGTTCCGACGTTGGGATTTGCATTAGAAATGACGCTATCGTTCAAACCCACGTCGGAGAGTCTTAGTGTGAGAAACGTGGTAACTAACAGTTGGCGCCCCGAAAAAGCTTGCGCGTACGATTCTCCCTGAATTCATAGTTTCCAGAATTCGGACACTTCGCAAGGAGCGGAGGTGATAAATAACATTTTGCTAAATGGGCGAAATGCTGATTTTTGATGATTTCTAACGTTTAATGAATTGCTGGTCTCTGAAACTTTCATATTTGAAGGCTAGACAAATTCCGGTTACCTTTCCAGAAAAATTTCTTGTCCAAAAGCTTTATTTTTCATTTTTATGGTAAAATCTAAATCAAAGCCTTTTTCGCATGGGTTAAATATCCTTTTGTTTTCCCCTTGCCTGCTGAAGCCTTGTGACCAAAGGCAGTGCTGTTGATTGGTTCAGAACTGCAATGGCATCACTGCCAAACTATGAATACACATAAAGTACCTAAATTCTGAGAGTGGAAATATTTGCCCACATTTAGCCACAGTCACTACTTAGCATTACCACGCCATTCTCATGTAAATTTTAGCCAAAGTGAAAGATACAGTCAGTTGGCGCATGCTGCCATGTTTTGTAAATGTGTGTCAGGTGCGCTTGCTCAGCGCAGGTTGACCTTTCCCTGACATCATATCTTGATATTTACAATCATACTAAACAAATCTACGCCTTTAATCAATTTGCATAAAGGTCAACCACTGATGCACATGCGTATAGAGCAACAAACAGGTTTATTTAGGTCAAGTTGTTGACAGAGCATGTGGGTGTAACTCACAAATGTGAATTATCTTGGATTTAATGGTAGTAAAGGGTACAGAATGTGAAATATGTGATAGAGGAACAAGGAATGTCTTGGTGAACATAATTTATGATTTCTGCCACTTGTCGGCTCTGATCTGTGCCTAACCCCATATTAATTGTGTCATAGTCCATAAAAAGATTTCTTCAAGCAACAGCAAAGCCTTTGTCCACAACTTTTGCTGGCACTTGTACTTTGTTTTTAAGTTCTTATTGCCATAGAACACTCTCAGCATGTTCAGGTTGACCTGAAGGACCTGACCACTTAGGCCATATGTTCTTGGTATGATTACTGTTATCATTTGTGTGTGTGTGTGTGTGTGTTTGTGATAAGTGCTTGAACATGATGTATGAGTATCTGTCAGTTAAATTTGATCATGAATTTATAACATTTATGGGAAGAAATCATAAGAAAAATTTACTTTTTCAGGCATTGTACCCAAACTGCTTTGGGTGTGCCTGTGGAGTTGATACTACAGATATTGGCGGATATTGTACTTGTAATGTGGTATTGTGTGGCAGTTTTACCAACTACATGTACATGTATTTATTAATTTATTTATTTGACTGGTGTTTTACACTGTACTCAAGAATATTTCACTTTACACGATGACCCCCAGCATTATGTGGGCTGGAAACCAGGCAGAGCCCAGGGGAAAATCCACAACCGTCTGCAGCATGTACATGTAAGATTCATTGCAGATGTACATACATGTAATCAACTCATATCAACTTACAACATTTAAAATTACATAAAGCTATAATCTGTAAGGTACAGCACTTAAGTTTGTACTAATTTCATTTAAAATTTTAAAATTTTATTTGCCATTTCCTTTACAACTCTTTGTTAACAGATGCTGCAGAGATCATTCAGATCAGAAGTACTGAGGCAGGAAAACTGGAATACTATGTTCACTATGAAGGATGTGAGTAGATCTCAGTCTGAAAATCAGCATGCTGTTTTGTGAATATCTGGAGAGATATTCTTTTGATGTATTCTCTCTGACCAAGTAGTTCAAATCACAACACTTTAAAGCAGTGAGATGACGAGGTTGTTCCAGTCAAGTTATTTGATTGGCTGGAGCATTATGTGTTCTTGCATACATGTTTGAATGCTTGGGTTTTATGTTGTACTCAACACTTTTTCAGTTATATTACGATGAATATATTTATTTATTTGAATGTATGTACACTGTGTTTCGTGTCAGACGAGTCCATCTCGCCAAAGTGCTGCCGCCACTGGATCATCATGCCGAAGACACCAGACATGACACCCCACCCAGTCACATTATACTTACAGCAGGTTGATTTGTCCTCTGTCCATGCTCTAACCTCACAGTGCTGAGTGCCAAGTAAAACATTTTGCATATATGTTATGATAGCATAAAGAGCTGAGAAAATATGGAAAACTTGTAGATGATGGGTGGAAATATTCATTTTACATGAAATATAACATAAAATTGTAGAACTATCAGATGTGATAGTAGATTTTCTGTTAGGGTATAGTGAACCCAATTGATATTGTATCCATCTTATACCACCAGTTAATCGTCGTCTGGATGAATGGGTGGAACAAGACAGATTTGACCTACCCAACAAACTTGAGGACCCGCAGAAAGCAATGAAGGACTTGTCCATAACACTGACAGATTTAAGTGATGGAACAGATAGGAAAATTACACGAAACCAGAAGAGAAAACATGATGAAATCAACCATGTTCAGAAGGTTTGAAGCTTTTAGAGAATTGATCCTTTGGAGCTATGGAAATACACAATTGAGTGTATTACTTCAATAGTCGGGAGCCTCCGTGGCTCAGTCAGTTAGCGTGCTATCTCAGCACAATGACCCGAAGCCTCCCACCAATATGGTCGCTGTGAGTTCAAGACCAGCTCATGCTGGCTTCCTGTCTAGCCATAGGTGGGAAGGTCTGCCAGCGACCTGCGGATGGTCGTGGGGTTTCCCCGGGCTCTGCCTCGTTTCCTCCCACCATAATGCTGGCCGCAGTCGTATAAGTGAAATATTCTTGAGTACGGCGTAAAACACCAATTAAATAAATAAATAAATAAGTAAGTACCTGAATAGTCACATTTGACTTTAACTGCAAACAAGTAAAGTCATACCATACTAAGTAAAACAGTAAATGTAAAATATTTCCAGATTATTTGATGTGGAAATGCAATGGTAGGCGGTTGGTATGATTGAACCTCTACATAGAATAATTAGATCACCAAATTATAGAATCGTGTGTTGCCATATACATCTCTGTTTACTGCATTCCAGACCTATGCTGAAATGGATCCCACCACAGCTGCGTTGGAAAAGGAGCATGAAGCAGTAAGTCATAAATTTATTAAAAAGTGTTATTCATTTAGATAAAGGGCCTCTGTGGCTAAGGCGTTAACGCGCCATCATGGTGTTATGACCCAGTGCCTCTCACCAATGCATTCACTGTGAGCTCAAGTCCAGCTAATGCTGGCTTCCTCTCTGGCCGTATGAGGGAAGGTCTGCCAGCAACCTGCAGATGCTTGTGGGTTTCCCTCTGGCCCTGTCCAGTTTCCTCCTACCATAATGCTGACCGCTGTTGTATAAGTGAAATATTCTTGAGTACGGTATAAAACACCAATCAGATAATTAAATAAATGAATTATTCAGATTATGATTAGTTTTCCTCAAATGTTCACCATCATTATATGTGGTCTGTTGTTTAGTCCACAGATATTTGCCATTATCATCTCTTGCCCAGATTGGTCAGTGGGCATTATCATGATGATTGATGGTTATCTTTATGGTGTTTGCTTGGTTTCTATTTTTGTAGAATCACCATCTTGGGATCAGTGTTTATTATGCATTGAACTGAAACTTGGTGCATGGTTTCATCATGGCAAGTGAAAGATCAAGTCGGAAATTCCATGTTATTTCATCTATTTTTATCACAATGATGATTTCCAATATATACTTAATCTGTTTGTCAAAATGGTTCATTATTCTGAATTGAAGCTTGGTGCTTAGCTTCACAAAGACAAGTATCAAACAAAGGTTTATTCAAGTTACAGATTGAATTTTGGTGTCTGGCAGTTTCGTCCATGTCGTCCAAAGTGCATCCTTTTTTGTTCTGTTTTGTACTTTAACCGACATATCATTCTGACTGCTCACACTTTTAGGTCACATGTATTGTTTTCAGAAGATTTCCATACTGCTTAATAAAATTAAATTTAATGGTGGTACGTGTACGTCTTTCTCTTTTCAGATAACGAAAGTGAAGTACATTGACAAGGTACAGATTGGCCGGTATGAGATAGATGCCTGGTATTTCTCGCCTTACCCTGAGGAGTATGGGAAGCAGTCTAAACTGTGGATCTGTGAATACTGCCTCAAGTATATGAGACTGGAGAAGTCCTACCGCTATCACCAGGTAATACATTTCCTAGATCTCACTTTACCTCCTTCAGTGTTTATCAGCTGAAACAGTCTGTCAGTATATCAAAGTCTAACTCTGTGTAGATTATTGGTGCCTCCTAATAGCTTCAAGAATATTTCATCGATCTGGTAACTGAGAGAAGGAGAGGCCGTGGAAAACCATTACATCTTGCAGAGACTTAGAGATTTAGTTTAATGTTCTTGATTTCTCAGTCAGCGATGCACTCATTTGACTTTGTAACAAGGTATGTTGATGAAAAATTGTAAGGCTTTTCACAGTAAAAGGTTAAGTGTTTCATAGTGATTTACTGCATGTATTCTGCCTTGTCACAGCATCTGTCTGCTTCTGTAACAGAGTCAGTGTTTCTGGAGACACCCACCAGGCAAAGAGATATACAGAAAGGGAACAATATCAGTATTTGAAGTGGATGGGAAAGATGCAAAGGTAGGATGGCAGATTTATAGGTTTTGTGCAGTAGAAATCGTGCATTGCAAACTTTCTCTGTCAGAGCTGCATCTGTATTCTGTCAACCAAGGAGGTATACATAATGAAGAATTTTACTGTAGCATTTTCTTTCAGATGTGCTTGGAATTGTCCATTTGCTGCATAAATACCTGATGGTTTGCTGTGAAATTTTTGCTTCATCAGAGCCTGCAATATTGCATGACAAAATACTAGATATGTTTGAAAAATTGTTTCTCATGGTAGTATTTTAAGTGAAAAATACTGTTTGGAACTCTATCATCACTGTGTAGTCACTCTTTTATCACTGCGTTGTCACTGTATGTAATCAGAAGGACAAAAGAATCGACATGGCCCATGAATTCATAAGCTGTGCTTTGATGTTGGCATCTTCCTACCAATAAATTTCATGAAGGGAGAACAATGTAGGTCAAACATGAGAACAAGGGAGATAATCCAGTAAAATTTAGCTCTTCGAGCATTTTTTGTCTGATATGATCAAGTTTAGTGCATGTTTGACATTACCTATTTGTAATGTATTTGTAATGCTGCCAGGTCATAGAAACTGACAGATAAAAGTAGCTGAAAGCCTTTTTTTCTGTACCACATGCTTTGTCCCCACAGATCTACTGTCAGAACTTGTGTCTACTAGCCAAGCTGTTTCTGGACCATAAAACCTTGTACTTTGATGTGGAGCCCTTCTTGTTTTACATCCTCACAGAAGTGGACAGACAGGGATGTCACCTGGTTGGCTACTTCTCCAAGGTCGGACAGCATACGACCAGGCTGGGGTTACCTGGCAAACAACATAGATAACATGAGTTCAGACATGAATAGCCTAAAATTCCGTCCATGACTAAGTTGCTAATTTTTCCTGATCCTGAGAGCTCAGTTAATTTTAGAAAGATGTTTTAATGGTTAGTTTCAGCACCAATGGTAACATTTTTAACATTTACTTGCCTAAAAAGAAATCCTCTCTTATGGATGAAATTTTAGGTCATTTACTGTATATGGGGTGGCCTGTGCAGTTCTTGCTATTTTTTTCAAGTTTCTCAGATTCTGTCAGGCAAGGATGGGGTGTTCAATCACAGGTTATGAACAGGGATGAGAATTTTCAGCTGATCTTAAGAGATATCAAGATTTTCAAAGTATCTAATCTTTGACCAAAATGGCCCGAACTAATTGTTTTACTAAGTAGGCTAATAGCTGTTTTGGATGCAAAAGATTCTCTTACCAGTTGTATAAACCTGGTAAAGATGAAGAAAATAACTTGTTACATTTATCTGATTTTAACATCATTGCTCCGCTGACATTTGTTGTAATATGACTGCAGATTTTGAGGGCTTGATAGATACAGCCCTTGTCATATGGGAGGGAAGAAGTTGTCTAGTTCATAACTGAAACATAACAAATAACTCAGATTTATCCGAAAACCTCCAGTTTTGAATTAATTTGTCCTTTCAGGAAAAAGAATCTCCAGATGGGAATAATGTAGCTTGTATCTTAACCTTACCGCCATTCCAGAGGAAGGGATATGGGAAGTTTCTTATCGCCTTCAGTAAGTTTGAGAGTGTATGTCACAATACATTTTATTCATCAGTTCAAGGATTAAATCAGAGCAAAAACTTTTCTACAGTAGCAGGGGTTTTTCTAACCGTCTTCATTTTAGAAACTCAATTCGGACAAGTCAGAAAAAGAAATATTCTTTCGTCACCAAGGTATGGAAATCTCCATTTATTTCATGAAAATTAAATTAAAAATTTATCTAGAACTTAATTTTCCAAGATTTTTCGTTGTTGTAACCACAACAAGAAAGTGGCTTGAATAACCCCTTAGTCACCGTCACCTGGCGTGCTTGACTATATTGCAATAAAATATAACCCTAAAATATGATTTAAGAGTATCATATTTGTCGCCTGTTTTTACTTGTAGGAAAATGGTGATAAAAATACCATGTTTTTGCGTACAGTAACAACGGTATAATAGCATTTGATGTGTTACTCCTGCACTTGTAAAGAAGGAACATGTAAACACCAATTAAGTCAATAAATAAATATAAACATGGTGTATCATTCGTGCTGCATGTATTAACTTAGATTATTGTGGTTTGGCAAACAGTCTGTCACACTGAAGGCTTTTGAGGTTGATCATGTTGGTAACATATGCAGCACTTGAGTCTGGAGCCTTTAACAGGCGAGTAATGTGAACAGACACAATGTACATGGCAGAGGCAAACAGTTTTTCTGCTACAAGGAAATATGTCAATATGGCCAACTTATGTCAGGCATAAAAAAAAATAACATTTAATCCATTAAGCCAATAAATATTGCCAATGGTAAAGTTTTGACGAGTACCGGTATGACGACAAGCATCTAGTCCTGTGTTACAAATCATCTGTGTTCATTGTGCTTCAGGTTATGAATTGTCCAAGCTGGAGTCTACAGTGGGCTCCCCAGAAAAGCCGTTGTCAGATCTGGGTAAACTCAGCTACAGGAGCTACTGGTCCTGGGTGCTATTGGAAATACTGCGAGACTTCCGTGGAACACTGTCAATCAAGGACCTCAGGTATTTTCCAACCCTTTGCCAAACAGAAGCGCCACCCAAAAAAATCTACCCTGTACTCTTGTCTTTCAGAGACAAGTCCAAACGAAATGGGAAATTTTGTTGTTCTTCAGCAGTTGTGTGTTTGGGGTGGACAGTTATTTTCTTATGGTAGCCGGATTTAAATAATTGTTTATTGCCTGTAAAGTTATTGGTCTAAGTTGTTTTCTTGCTGGTTGACTATTGACTACTGGCCATTGGCTCTTTATTAGGTCCAGTTCCTGCCTGTTTGTACCCATATGTGGTTATTAATCAGCATGTTTGTTGCAAGTTTCTGTGGTTTCTTCTGGGTTCTCTCCACTCATAAACATGACAGCAGTCATATACACGTACGTGAAAGTTTCATTAGTGTAAGGTAAAACACTAATCATATGAATATTAATGTGATTGTGAGCAAGATGTAAACTGTGAATTGCTTTATCCCGCCAATAATTCACATTGACTTTCTTGTCCTCTATACCAGTTGACCATTGCCTACATATTGATATACAGTCTGTTGTTACAGTATGTCTTACTGCTGCTGTGTTTGATGTTGACAGTCAAATGACCAGTATTACCCAGAGTGACATCATTAGCACCCTGCAGTCTCTGAACATGGTCAAGTACTGGAAGGGTCAGCATGTGGTCTGTGTAACCCCCAAGCTTGTAGAGGAGCATATCAAGAGTGCCCAGTACAAGAGACCAGTCCTCACGGTGGACACCTCCTGTCTACGGTGGGAGCCGCCCAGGAAAATCCACATCACTAAAGCGGCCAAAAAGTGATGTGTTCACAACGCAGAATCAGTGTACTGATATTTCGTCCAAATGTCTAAAATCTTTCTCATCTGTTCCCAGCGTCCAGAATGTGACAGGTTGCATGGTTGAGAGGAGATCAAATCTACCTGTCCTTGTGGAGAAGTTGCCTCAGTCTGCAGTTCTGTATGTGGTGCTTATGTGGCCTGTGCCAGCACCACTACACTGCAAAATGATCATACCAGTTTTGGGACCCATGCCTTTCTGTAAGCATTCTGTTCTCTGACAGAAAGTTTCAGAAGCCCAAGGTCAAGTGGAGTTAATTCCCTTGGTTTGTTCTCCTGTGAAATTTTGAAACTAAGTACAGACCATGCTGTCCAGGCAATGTAAGCCTTGTCCTCTTTGTCAGCTCTGAATGCAGCTAAGGGGAAACATGTTCCCAGCTTTGCATGACAGACACATCAAGAAAAATGTTCATCATAACTTGTTGTTTAATGGCTGCCCAGATTAAGCACAATTCATGGGTAAGTTTGAACTGGAGATATTATGCTGTGCTGCTTTTTTCTAGTGTCAAGCATTGTCACATTGATATATCTGTGACTCCATTCAATAAAAGGTAAATGTGAGGTCAGATGCACTTGATTGTAGAGGTTGGAAAGTGAAAATAACGTACTGTAATCAGCGATGATGCTAAACAGACAGTTTTACTAGAAACTTGGTAATTATTACATATTAATGTAAACAGGTCTCAATGAGTTTGTATTCTGAAATAATCACAAGTAAATACTGGTGGAGAGAAGCATGCTGTTTTCCATGCACAGCCAGCTGTACAGTTCGTTTGTCCCACAAATAGTAATCAGAGGATAAGGCAAGCAATCTAGGTCCCACTACTGGGAGGTTTTACTCATTCTGTATGGTCTGTATGATTTTATCATGAATAAAGTGTTACTGTTACTACTCCATTTATTTTCAGTTTGGCTTCTGGTTCGCTGATGTAAATGTTCTACTGATTGAGTCAGTTAGATGGCGTTCAGTGCTGTAATTACTCAAGGCTTGTCTCTCCCTTATACGGGTTCTGGCAAAGCATTACTGTTACCTACATATTACTAACCATGATCTCCTTGTTGAAATGTTGACAAGCTTGCAATAATTTAAATACAAAATGAAAGTTGATTTATTTACTTATCCATTCTGACATGTATTTTGTAGGGGTTGGTTCATTATATAAAAATATGTTGTTTCACGTACACTGGCATTTATTGGAGTATGCATTTTCAATTTATTTGAGAGTTGTGCAACACCATACTCAAGAATTTGTCACTTACAATATCCACAACTCGCCTCCTATTTTCGGAAACACATGTAACTACCACATGAAGTAAATGAACGAAATGTGAAAACGTGGCAGTAAAATCTTATCGGTCTACAATATCTGACTGGGGAGACTCGTGGAATGACAACGGATGTTGCTTAAAATGGCGAGAAAATGCAAATAGTTGGCACACCTGTGCTTTTTCCTGAAGATAACCATTACTTTATAGTCAACATTTAGTATAAGGACGTCACAACATGCATGCGGTCCATAGATTTCACTGATAGTGCGATGTTTCACAGAGATGGCAAGTATAATGGCACGCACCGCGTGATGTGTAGGAGATACAGATACCGAATAGCCTTCGTCCGTAAAAGCTTGCGCGTGCAGTGACTGGTCACGTGCATTTGAACCACCTCATTGCTGTGACCGGCAAACATCTCTTACTCGGAAACAAGTCTTCAACTGTTATTACCTTGACAGGTGCTTGTATTCTAGAGGGACTGTGTGTTGTTCACGAACCCCGATGGCGTCCTACGGTGACCCGGTGACATTGGCCAGTCTGTTCAGTTCGCTCGCGCACAAGTATGGGTGCATGGCCGCGCTTGACAGTACGGTAGGACTACCTCCTTGCTGATAGCCCCCATGACTTTTTATCTGTAAACACACACATGTATATTTGGCTCACCGAGTGAAGTTGACACCTGGGTTAACAATGTACTACTGCCGCGCTGTTTGTTGTACGACACACGTGCACCTAACGTGTGTGATCACGCGGGAGGTTTCACCTTTGTGCATATGAGAACCTTGTATGCATATACAACCTCCCCCCGTTTACGGTACAAAAAAAAAAAAGAAAATAATGGAAGCGAGTTGTCTCGTTTCTCTTCATTCAAAGCCTTTTTGCGGTGTATACACAACTTGCCTTGAGATATAAACAGGCAAACAAAGATAACGCAAAACTTAGGAGTTGGCAAGGGGGCTCGAAACTCGAAACAGAAATGATTAATTTCCTCATATGTAGGCATGTACTTTCGAGATAGCAGAGGACTGGAGTCCTTACGTAGACAGATAAACCAGTTACAGATTAACGCCTTATGCACCACGCACTGCACACTCAAATGGCTTGCAAACATCAAATGGAACACAATCAGAACAGTAAACTCTAATCAGCCCAACTGGAAAAAGCGTAAACTACAAGAAGCCATCCAGATTAAGAGATTAAAGCCTAGCCTCAACAGAGATCAAGGGATTTACCTTCCCTCAGCTTATGACCTATTAATCCTCCAAACTGACCTGGAACCCCATCGCGCATAATCCCCGCTGAATATTGTTCTACATGTTGACGCTTGTATCTCTACTATATTTAAGAGTGTTGATGTCTTGATTTCACTCACTTGATAACGATGTTAGTAGCTACATCGAAACGTCGTGATAATAAACCAAGAAGTTGTATATCCATAAGAAAGACATGTTCCAGTGTAGATTACCCTCCTCTCTATGAAGAAATTCATATGTCTCGAGCCCCGTGAGACTTGGAGAATTATTTATGTCAGATATAATAATCCCATTAACAAAAAATAAAAAGAAAACAACAACAATAGCATGCTGATAAAATGCATACTGGTCAGGGCAATTTTTCTACTGTGGTTTGTCGACTGATAAATCGGTTTTCGTTTTGGGTTTTGAAAATGTTTCCTGTATTTTCCTGTTTACTTCAGCTGTGGACCAAGGAGAACCTGAAGGTGGATGAAGTAGGCGACGGAAACCTGAACACAGTTCTGAAGATCGCATTGAAGGACGACTCTCACGCTGTTATCATCAAACACTCTCCTCCTTATATTAAGGCACGTAACTGTTCAGTCACCACCAGTAGAAAAGGTAGCTTAATCCATATAGGATAACACAGATTACGCTGTCAAAATAGATGACACCCTTACTATACTAAATTACACATATGAAATGGACAAAATGTGCAACATTTGCTTAGTTGGGCTCAGTATAGTATTTATTTATTTGTTTATTGGTATGTTGGTATTTAACGACATACTCAGGAATTTTTTACTTCCATATACGACGGCAGTCAAGATTTTGGAGGGAGAAAACCGGAGTAAACCACCGCCTTAATTTCAAGGAGACCCCCCCCCACCACCACCACCAAAAAAGGAATAAATAAATAAAATAAAAATAAATGAAAAATAAAAAATCCACATAACTCCGGTTGCATGTACAGTACATTGTTGCTTTGCTTCCCCAAGCAGGCCAGTGTGTCTGTTTGACGTTACTTACTCTCTATCACATGAAGATGCTGTTCTGTATTTTGTATGTAGCCTAAGAGTATATTCACATTGTTAAACATGCTGGCATTCCAATGTTTGGTACTGTGTGAAGAACACATTTAATTATCCTGACGTGAAACCATACACTTTATTTACGCAGAATGGCCTCTGTTGAATAATGAAGTCGCACGCTCGAATACAATCCTCGCTGGTTAGGCTGCGGCTTTAAGTCAGATGGCTCGTCTGGTTCCTGGGAAAGTCCAATGGTTGCTTCTTGCTTCCTCTCGAGACATGTTCTGGTGTATGGAATATAACACTCCCTGAGTAACGAAAATACAGTAGTAATTTCATGTTCAGAGAAAAATGAAAGTATATGAAATAATGTGATAATCTGTAAATGTATTTTCATAACTCTCGTAGAACAGTTGCTTTGTGTTGCATGGAGTCAGAATTTCTTGTATAGCTTGTCATAATATTATCATTTATTTGCTGTCTGTGATATATTGCTGCATGCACCCCTTTACATCTAGCGTTTTCACCTTAACCTCATGTGGGACAGGGGCCGATGGACACAAAGCCAATTCTGACTTCAGTATAAATTTGAAACTTTGTTGTAATACTTAGTATTTGGTTCTACAAAAATTGAAATTTTGACACAATTGTCTTACGATCAAATAATCAAAATCGTATTTCAAAGTTTGCCAAGTCAGAAATAACTTTGTGGAATCGGTCCTCAGGTTCTTGGGCCGGATTACCCTCTCTCCGCGGACAGACTTCGTATGGAGTACAAGGCACTCTCCACTTTTAACACTCTGGCGGAAGGATCGGTACCCAAAGTTTACTTTTTTGATGAAGAGCACAGTGTCAGTACGGACTATTTACTTCTTCCTCTTTTCTTTTCTTTTTGCTGACATATGTCCGTCGATAAACATTGTAATCTTACACGTTCACTCTGTATATACTTATAACGGTTTATAATTATGTGAAGGAATAATCATTGGCGAGATGATACGTACGGACCATAAATTTCAGAGAAGAGATTTCTTCTCTTAAAATGAATACTTAACCACTGTATATACGTTAATCCTACAAAGTTTAACCAGACTATGTCAAGGAAATTTGTATAATACATATGACAACCATTTATTTGTTTTCTTCGCCACTTTAATCGCATAGTTTGATTTAAGTTCTGTACTGCCCATATTGATGTGTTTGCTTGATTAGAGATTCCAGGTTACAGATGCCATTGATAAATGACATATCTTGCACATACGCGCCAAATAGCCCTGAGATATAGCCTTGTTAACATTTTATCGTATGTCGTTGTCTTCCCACAGTGTGTATGGAGTATCTAGAGGGATTTAGTGATCTAAGGAAGGCTATCATCAGAGGAGAATTCCACATGGCTGTAGCTCGTCAGCTTGGTATTTTCATGGCGACAGTCCATGGCGATACCCACAGCGCTAAACTACCTCATGACCAGCTGCAGAAGTTGGACCAGGAATTCCAGTATGTTTTTTTTTCTGCCATGTACTGTCAAACGTCGTTGGTTTACTAGTGTAAGTGAACAATTCTTGTAACAAAAAACATGTTGTAACTATAAAAAATGAAATACATGTATGTAAATAGAAGGTCAGTATTGAGAGTGAAACTTGGAATTCGTGAATAAATCAATCAAAATTACATTTCATCAAATCTTTGTTGAAAGACCGAAAATAGTCTTTATCAACAATGTTGCTGTGACCACTGCATAGTGAGAAACTGGATTATTATTTATTCTTTTTTTACATTTAAAATTTGATGAGGAACCTTTCCTTTCCCACATGCGCACGGTACTGGAGTCCAATCTGCAAAATTTATCGTCTATTTTCTCTTTACTATCGCGCTTCGTGGGCCACCTGGTAACTTAATCATGTATATTGCAAGACAGCATGGCCAATTCAGCTTTAGTTGGACTCGATTGGGCATATTGTGGGAAACAGTACCTCATATCCTCAAGAAATTAAGACTTTTGTATGCAGTAGATATTGGTTTCCAGGAACCCTGCGCCCATAAAGTTGACGGAACAGTTCGTCTTCACTCGGCCGTTCACGGCAGACGACGACACTAACGTTAATCCTGACATCATCAAACCTCACCTGCATCTGGTGTATGACGATCCCGACATACTGGCAGCCGCTGAAGAGATGAAGTCGTCATTCCTAGAGAAGAAAGAGTGTCTGGTACATGGGGACCTTCATACGGGTTCTGTCATGGTCAACAAGTCATTGGCTAAGGTATATCTTATTTTCCCTCAGTGCACAGGGATAATACAATGTAGTACTTTTCTTATCTATCCGCGGTGAGGTCAAGCCCAGCTCATGCTGGGAAGGTTTTGGGTCTCCCCAGGCTCTGCCCGGTTTCCTTCCACCATAATGTTGGCCGCTCTCGTATAAGTGAAATATTCTTGAGCACGGCGTAAAACTCTGATCAAATAAATAAATTAATTTTATTATCTATAACCATTCAAGCTACATGTAAATATATCTTCAGGCTTCTTTCTGGGTTAAAGGCTCATGTATAGTTTCTGAACCTAAAGTATGTAATATATACAGTTTTCCTGTGGGTGTGGTCTTAAATGTCACAAAATTGTAGCTGATACATGTATGTATGTCAAAATTTGGCAGCCTAAGCTTGTGCCATAACTGTCAGGCATCGATCCGAAAGATAACAGTGTACCTTAATTTAACGTCATGTGGTGGTCTGCTATAATTATGTTTTTTTTAATACCAAACCCAGAAGAGTTGTTCGAGCATGTATATTCATGCCAGAAAGTCGTCAATCTGACACAAATGGCAGCCCGGATTTAGTACAACTGTACCAGAGCCCTGATTTAAATCCGCCTTTGAAACAACGGGGGTTGGATTCTGGCATGCCACCTCATTTACATTAGTGGACATCAGAAATATAAATGTTACCCAATTCCAAACTTTATATCAGTAGTCATACAGCTATAACATATACCCATAAGCTTGGGCGTGATGGGTACAGTGTAAGTGATAAACCAATGTGGAATTTCATCCTTTGACCTTTAAGAGCTTTGGGGAATTCCTCCCGGTTCTGCCTGGTTTCCTCCCACCAAAATGCTCGCCGCGATTGTATAAGGGAAATATTCCTGAGTACGGCGTTAAACACCAATCAGATAAATCCAGTAAATACAAAGGCATTTTTCCCTCCACCGATTTAATGTGTTGTAATCCCGTTTCAGGTGATCGACGCTGAATTCACTTACGTAGGCCCGGGGGCCTTTGACGTGGGCTCGCTGGTAGCTCACTATTTGATGGCCTACTTTTGTCACATGTCCATAACGGACAATTATGACGTACACAGAGCGTTTGCTCAGGTTATGGTGGATGCGTGCCGGCAGACAGGTAAGGGTAGTGTCCACCTCGTTTGTCACAGGAGCTCCTGTACGTCATTCCGATCACTATGGTGACAGACTATTAGTGATTGGAGGTGTACAAGACTGGCGTGTTAGTAATGGCACTCAGATTCAGCAACTCTATATGTCCAAAATACCCTATGCCCTATAATGTATATAGAAGTAAAGATATGAAACGTTCTTAGAAAATTTCTGGGAAATTCGTAAAACGAAGTTGATCATCAAATTTATACCTTCACCTCTACGGTAGCCTATATTTTGGACACATACCATCCGTCCAAATTTATATTTTGCCTATATTTTGCACACATGTCATACGTCCAAAGTTTGGTCACCTCCCTTAATATTGGCCAGTGATCGGTTGTCGTCCTAAATAGATATGTACTTTGCCTGGAATCTATAGTGTAAGCTGTTGACCGAAGTGCATTTCATTCTGTCACACTTACTTCTGATCGGCTTCAAATGGTATCATCGTCTAATCGGAAATTAGACGGTGGTATCTTCTGAATCGGACATCAGAGTGTGCCATCTTCTGAACCAAGTGAGATTGTGACATCGTCTGAACCACATCAGATTGTGCCATCTTCTGATCGGACATAAAATTGTGCCATCCTCTGAACCATATCAGATTGTTTCTTCTTCAGAACCATATCAGATTGTGCCATCTTCTAATTGGGCATTGGTTACTGCCACCTTCTGATTGACATCAGATAATGCCATCTTCTGATCGGACATCAAATTGGTCCATATTTTGAACTACATAAAATTGTGTCACCTTGTTAACTACATCAGATTATGCCATGTTTTGATCGACATCAGACTGTTCTGTCCTCTGATTAACACCAGATTGCGCAAGGTTTTGTTCAGACCCCAGATTGTTCCATCCTGTAATAAACACCAGACTCTGCAATGTTCTGTTCAGACATCAGATTGTGCCATGTTCTGACCGGGCATCACATTGTTTCATCATATGAATCACATCAGACTGTGCGATCTTCTGAAAGACATCAGATTGTACCATCTTCTGATCGGATATCAGATTGTACCATCTTCTGAACCACATCAGATTGTGCCATCTTTTCTAAGATTTGTGCAGGAGCGTGGTAACGGTGGAGCAATGAGATTGCCTCAAATACCTCCATCACTGTATCGAATGCGGCATCAAATAAGGGAGGTTTCCAAATGCCTGGTGAAGGGTGGTGGTATCCTCAGGATCTCCCCGGTATCCTCCATCAAGAACACGGATGTCCTTAGTTCAAGTGAAATATTCTTGTGGGTAGAACAGTGGTCGTCTGGTTATGCACAATATACCTTGGGCTTTAAAATAACAAACAATGAGGCTGTCCTATACCATACAATCCTCACCGTCCCGGTGGTCTGGTACTTAGAGCGTCCGTTGGTTTTCCTCCTACCAATGCGGTCGCTGTGAGTTCATGCCCAGCTCTTGCTGCATAGCTTCCTCTCAGGTCGTACGTGGGAAGGTCCGCCAGTAGCCTGCGGATATTTTCTGCACGGTTTTCTCCCACCATAATGCTGTCCCCAGTGGTATAAGTGAAATATTCTTGAGTACTGCGTACAACACCAGTCAAATAAATAAATAAATAAATAAATTAGAGCATCGGCCTCGATTTCGGGGAGCCGGGATCACTACCGGGTCGGGTCATACGAAAGATTTTAAGAAATGGTACTTGTTGCTGCCACAATGGGCGTGTAGCACTGAGAGGTTCGAGAAAGAAAACAGGACTGGTCGGCCCGTACAGTATAATGTGACTGGAACTGGTGTGTTCTGCACGATGTTCAACTGGCGGCAGCACATGAGAGACATTGGTTGGCCGCAGGAAGACACAGTATATATACATTCCAAGAACTCTTCGTCGTTTTATGACTGAAAAATTGCTAAGTAGGCCTACATCTCATACAATCCAGATTAAAATTCCTCATTATTACTGTATATAAAGTGAAATTCTTCAGATAGTGCTATAACTGATCGATTTTGTCATTTCTATTTAGTCGATGCCTACTTTAAACGCCTGGATGTGTTTACTGGTGACATGAAATCCCATTACCAGGAGACCTTCATGACTGAAGTTGCGGGGTTTGCTGGATGTGAGATCTTACGCAGGTATAGCGGAATGATTTTATTTAACATCTTTATTATCAGATTGCCTGATAACCCAATGTTTAGTTAACAATCACTGATGACAGACTCTGTCCATGATTTGGATGAAAGCCTTTTTCTTACCGTCAGTGTTTTACGGACTGTGTGCTCAAAACCTGGTGCAATATGTTAGCCATGGCTATGGCTTTGGTAACACTTGGTTGAATAAATGTCTTTAAGAAAGTCTCATTTAACATAAGCTTTTTTGTGTGTTTCCACTTTAATTTCCAGAATCATTGGAGCCGGACAGATTGAGGATTTCAAAGCCCCTGGGGTAAGGCCATTCGCCATGGAAGACGCTTTCCAGGCTGGTGTCCGACTTTTGGCAGCTTATAAAAGAATCCACTCTATAGACAAATTAACGGTCATTGCTCTCATGTTGGTGTAGTATCGGGATTTTCATGACACTGTTGGATCGAAAGATATCTTAAAGTCCGGATGATGTTAAACTCTATGAGCTCTCTGAGACAGGATGTTTGTAAGGTTCCATGTGTTCATTCAAATTGATATTGTAACTGTCTGGTGGAAGGCAACCTAATTGTGGGACATTCGGTGTACTGTTGTAGAATAAAACTTGTGTTACTGTGCGGTTCTTTGTGTTGTGACTACATGCATGACGTACAGATGAGACGTCATGTGTGATTTTTAACTAAGCTGATATTAGAGCTGTATAAATAATATAACGGGTATTTCTTTTCTATGGGAAATATCCCATATTATTGACGGGAGACTATTGGCTACTATAATTTGGAGTATTCTCCCTTGTCATTGGGATCCCTATATGTTATGCGATTAGTTTAGAGTGGTCTCCTTTTTCATTAGGGCTAGTATGTGACACATCGGTTGTCGCTGGTAGAGGGCGTTGTCGAAAATAATTTTAATTCCACAGCTGATTGGCTTCTTTTGATATTAGATATACCTATTTCCAGTGTAAATTGATGATAAATTTGCACACTTTTGGCATTTTTGGTAAATACCGTTACATAGCTACATGGATACATATAAATAATCGGGTGATGGTTTGAATTAAGGTTGAGCTTGCAAATTTTCCTAGTTTGTCGGTCGAAGAATCCTATCCATGTGATCGTGTACAACAGCAACACACCGTTGATGGTAGCGAACGTTGTATAATCCTTAATTATCATTATGTGGTTTTTACTTTCATGCACTAATATTGTCCAAGTGTAAGCATACATAAAGCAAATTCCAACACTGCGAGCGGTAGAGGTACCTCTGCCAGGCGTAAGCCTAGACCTAAATCCTCATCACCACGGATGGAAGCGCATCATGTAACACTGGCGGCAGAAGTCATACATGTAGGCGGAGATGTCGTGCCCTAGTTAAGCACCAGCAGTGCCCCTACCCCTAGATATCCATGCTGACCTAACCAGGCAACCCGTTACCACAGACCAGCCTATCCGTGTAGTATCGTGTTAAGCGCCCGGACTGGGTATGCATGTTTCACAACAAATGAAACAAAACATTACTGAAGGTCAGTATGTTGACTTATGTTTTTATTACCACTTAGTCCTGATGTAAAGATCGCGATACGTCTTACGTTAAATGTGTTTTGGGACATAGTCACGAAACAGATTAACCCTCGTAAGGTAGATACATTTAACAGGTGATTGGATGCCTTCATAATTTTTATGGACATCAGTCTCGAGGCTCATCCTGGGGCAGCCCGGGGTTTGAGGAAGTATGCGCACACTATGCGTTTAGGGGTCAACTGGGGAGACACAGCATGGAAGGAATACGACACACAGTATAGGTTAAGGAAGGCAGCAACTCCTTCTAATTCTTGGGCAGTGGCAGACTCAGAACTGTGGCTTTTATACATGGGCTCTTAGGTGGGTTTCCAGCTGATGCTGGACCAGACTCTCAGCCTTTGTCCGCTAAATGTTAATCCTAACGCCCATGTCCTTACTTGTATACATGTTAATGGTGTAATGCCAACCATCCAGCCGTTACCTGCAATAAGCATCATGCCGTAGCACTGAAGCCTCGTACATTTCATCCCACTTTTCGATTCCAACCACATCACCCTGCACTTACCTGGGACAACTTCGACAGAATACGAAACCAGTACTTCGCTCACCAATCCGTCCCACAAACGCTCGTTTTATGGGCCATAGGGTATTCAAACTCTAGGCTCTTGATAGATACCTGTGCCTGGGGTCACGAAACTGACTCAACACAAATTTCTGTTTTAACTTTAAGTTTTCAAACGATATCGGTTCAGGCGACCTACAATCCTTCTCATTGTTGGCCTAGTGGAAAATCAACTAGAACCCCCAACAAAGAGGTCACAAAGTATACCTATATTACTGCTACTGTCTGTTTATTTGTTTGTTTTTTGTTTTTGTTTTGTTTTGTTTTTTTTTCTTGCAATTTGTGTCGTCTAGTGTTTTCCACATACTTGTTGGTCAGTCGGCTCACATCAGCGTATCTGCCGCTGGGAGGTACGTCCGAGCGGTAGCAGACGCTCTTTGCCAGTACACCAGGCATTTCGTAAAGTTCCCCACTGGACAGCATTCCTTTGATGTCAAACGAGGCTTCCACGCAAGTGTCAGTAACAACTTTTAGATAGATAGATAAACGGTTTTAAATAAAGCAGAAATGTCCACAGTATTCGTCACACCAACAGGACGCAGCCATTTTATATAAACTAGTGCCATCTATAGGTTTTTCCCTCCACTTGAAATTACCGTACTAATTATAAAATTCATCATTAATATTCGCCAATTTTAAGGCAATGCCTTTTCAACCCAGTCGTGAACAGGGAAAGTGCAGATTACCCTGCTCTCAATGTATATGGAGCCTTGATGGCAATAAGTGATCAAAGATGCTTGTGTAGTTTTATTTGTCAATATGAAATGTCACATGAGGATAGGCCTAAGGCCATCTCTAACTTGTGCCAAAGATCAGTGGTTTACATGTACCCATTTTTACTCCACTCATAAAACTAACCATCATCACGTAAGTGTGTGGCATAAAACAAGAATCAAATAGAAGAACTGGAAACTGATAAAGCAAGTGAAGCGAAATCTCTTGCAATGCTAGTCTTTTTTTCTTTTTATCAAAAGGGGGAAATCAATCAGTGCCGTGAAATAATTATCAAACATTGGGTCTACATTAAGATGAAGATATTTACTTTCACCTAGAGAAACTCCACTTGTCATTTTATATTAAATCAGATCCTCCATGAATTTATTTATTGTTGGTAACTTCTACTTGATTATAATTTGTTGAAGTGGTGTACACTTTCTTTTATTATCTGGTCAGAATATAAATAGCTAGGCTGCAAAAAGAGGATAAATATCAACCTGCTGTTGTCTTTTGTAACACTATATGTGATATTGAAATAAGATTATTAATTATCCCACATTAGACACATTGTTTGTCTGCCAATAGTACACTGTGATTGCATGAAACGGGTCATATGACGAGTCTCTTTTCTCTCTCTCTCAAAACACCAACTTCAACCCAGTTTTTTCTGAAATATGATCCAAGCAAAAACAATTTTCTATTTATTTCATACTCTTAATTTTTGTTTCAAAGCGTCGTGATGCATTTCTACACTAAAACATTTGCCGACCCATCGCTATGTTGTAGTCTATAGAAGGGACATAACTCCTTTACACGTACATTAGTGCTTTCAATAGGTTTAAATTGAAAGCCGGCTGGAAATCAATTCCAAAAACGCATACCATACCAACACTCTTTTCATGCATCAGTATAATCATCCATTTCCCGAATTCTTCCCTCGCTAAAATCGTGGCAGTCACGTTTAGAGTAAAACTTATTTGGTTCCTCGTTCATCAGCGTGCCAACAGTCAACAACATGGAAAAGTTTTGATGCGCAACGCCATATATCGGATGCGGTGCTCGCAAAATTTCATCCTCTTCAAACTTTACACTATTTCTCACAACATGCTTCATCCATATCCAGCTCTTTTCAAATACAACCAACCACATTCGTCTCTTCCAAACAACTGCCAACAGAACAAGTAGCCTCTGCCCTTGACTCTCCTAAACCGCACACTCGGACGGTGCTTCGGACACAGTAGAGACGGTATAGCAGTACCGTAAATATTCTACAAAATTCTGTTTCACTTTTCAAATCGGTGCGACTGGCAAAGTTAAGACTGTGTTCCATACGTTATTATGGGTGAAAACATACTCCTGCAGATCCGGCATTAATTTATAGTGAAAACTGGTGTGTTAAAATGATCAAATAACTTAAGTTCATTACATTACCGGACCGTCTTTTCTTTTTTTTTTTCTAATGAAAGGGCATAAAACAAACACGACTATGGGATTATAAAATTGTCATTAAAATTTTAATGTATGACATGCTGTGCGTCTGTCGAATCTAAAATTCCACAGGGTCCCATACATGTCTTCGAAATATTTAAAAGGTTATGGTCTGTTTTCACACTGTGGGATGAATGATTGGAGTATAGGCCGAATATTTTATTTTCACGAAGTCTGAGAGGATTATGGTAAAATTTCTACTATATACTAAACAACCTCATTACAATGAAAGTGTTTGTTTTCTTTCTTTTTTTCGATGTAATTTTTCTCCCTGAATATTTCGGCCTATGGTTACTTACGAATTTATTGCATCCACAATCGTCTGCTACACCCTCGCCTTGACCACCTGTGACCGCTGGCTGCCTTCGTGGCGTCCAAATAGCACATCTTCATGGCTATTTACTTCTTCTACTAAGAACATTTCCTCTTCCTTTCCCCAGCTGCATTTTCTCTTTCTGTCATCCATTTTGATTACATTGAAACAGACGACAAAATGTATGAAAGCAATGAGGTGAGCAACCTGCGCAAGTGTGTTCGTTAACACCAACCAAAATTCGCACCTTCATTAAAAAAGAGCTCCCCTAATTACCTTAGATTCTCTAAACGGCGTCAGCGTCACTATATAGATATCGACAAAATCTCAGAAATTTAAGACTATGTTTTTGGTTATTACGTCAGTTTGGTGGCGCCGGGCCCTGGTGCTATATCCTGATACCAAAGCCGCCTCGTTATTATCATCTGGATTTCGAGATGGATTTCGGCTTAACTATTCTGGCCCTTGGGTGCATGTAGAGTGTAAAAATCTAAAACCGGCAAGTGAATAGGCTACACAAGTAAGAGAAAAACTATGGAAAGAAGTTAATTTAGGTCGTATTTGTGGGCTTTTCACATAGTTACCATTAGTCAACCTACGAATATCCCTTACAGGTGTCATCCCGAAGCCAGACGGAGGATGCCGGTTGATTAGTCTTTCGCATTTCCCCTCAGAAGGTAGCGTTAATGCATTCATAGACCCTGCATAATGTGCAGATAGCTATACATCCGTCGATAGGTCGTACAAATGATGGCAAGACTCTGCAAAGGAGTACTGATTGAAAAGATAGATATTAAATCAGCATTCAGATCAATGCCAGTCTCCCCGAGTGACTTTGAGTTGTTGGGCATTTCATGTCAAGGCCACTACTTAACTGACAAATGCCTCCGAATGAGATGGGCCATGTCCTGCCGCATATTTAAAACACTCTCTACCTTTTTACACTGCCTAACAGTTCACCAATCCAACTGCAAAATCATGCTCCATTATTTGGATGTGTTTATTTTTGCCGGAAAAAATAACGCCAACACATGTCAACCACTTACGGATAATTTCAGTGACATTTACCCCGCCTTAGGTATACCACGGGCACATGATAAAACTACTGGGCCTCCGATATCGTTACAAATTCCTTGGTTTTCAAATAGATACCATAACAACGTCAGTGAGTATTCCTAGGGACAAGATCTCAGAACTAGTAGGAACAATTAACCAGTTTCTGGGGCGAAAAAAGGTCACATTGCAAGAACTGCAATCTTTGGTACGAAGCTGAAATTTTTGTACAGGGCTATTCGACCTGGTACGGCATTTATTAGACGGTTTTGTGACACTACTTCAGAGTGAGTAAACCATATCATTATATTCGCATCGATTTGGAAATGAAATATGATTTACAAATGTTGTTATAGTTTCTCAGTGAACTTAACAGTACAGCTTATTTCCACCCTGACAGCTGGTATTCAAATACAGTTCTTGAATTGTTTACCGATAGTGCTGGCAGCAGTGGACTAGGATATGGGGCCTACTTTAGAGGGGAGTGGGCACATTTTCAGTGGCCACATGAATGTGCCGATGGACCAGTTGTGGCTGATATCACATTTTTAGATCTGGCTCCAGTGGTGTTGTCGGTTATTATATAGAGCAAGAAGATGAAAAATACCAAAATCATATCCAACATTGAAAATCAAGCATTGGTTTCCATTTTAAATAAACACACTTCTAGTACAAGCGAGTTATGGATTTATCGTGCCCTTTTGTGCTTCACACAGTGCAACATTGTTTTTAAAGCCGTTTACATTGCAATCTATAATAATGACATTGCTGATTCTATTTCCTGAAAGCAGTGGGACAGAATCAGAGTTGTCGCCCCTTCCGACAATCCACAGCCAGAACCAATCCCAGAATTGTTTTACTCACTCATCTCGAGCTTGAAGTTGATCAACGCCTGAAGGCAGCACTCACGGCAAACTCCAATGCAGCACATCAAACCGGACTTACTTCCTTGTTTTAATTTTTGTATACAGTCAGACATAAAGGAGTCATGGGTTGCTCAAGGCGAGAACATAATCTGTTATGTTGCTCACCTGTCTTATTGACAGTTCAGTTATTCTACAGCAAAATCTTACTTATCAGCCATCTTTTACAAATGTCAGTCAGAAGACCAGGTACCTTATACGTCGGATTTCTTCGTTTCAAAATTGATGCAAGGAATAAGACGTCTGCACTACTCGTCCGATAGTAGATTACCGATCATTCGTTCACTTCTGGAGAAAATAACACACGCGCTGCCGTCAGTATGTACTCCTATGGGTCATCGCTTTTTAAAGCGGCCTTTTCCTTGGCTTACATTCGCGTTCTTTGGGCAGGGGAGATAACTCTTTCCAAGACGACCCCTTGAAGCCGAATAATTGGCGTGAATGACAAGGATGTTCATAATGTCAGATACCCAAACACGGGAGAAACATATGTCCTGACAACAACTTGGTAGCACGAATGACTCAGAGACCTCATAAAGGTGGCCCATTATTTTTACACTTCAGTGGATCCCTCTGCATCTATCAGTACGAAAATTTAGACTAGCATCTAAACGTCTTGTACATTCCATGCACATAGAATTTAAAGGAATTAAAATAGTTTGGTCCTTATACTACCACGAATGAGTTGGCGCCACTGTAGTAAAGTCGCTACGATTGATAGAGCTCAAAAACGATTTATCTCATTTATTTGGGCATATGTCAAAGCACAAGGGGGACTCAGAGTTGTACTTGGCTTTGGTGATAATACTGAAGAAGTCAAGGCGTCAGCACATAAATTTCACAGACTTTCGATCTTCTTGACTTGACAGAGATCGTTCACATTATTGACCTACAAATTAGTTTGGAATACTGTTTGCGAGCAATAAATACCTAAAAAAAGTATGGACACATATTCTGTTTACATATACTTTCATATATGGACCGATGTTGTTTCATAAAGATCATATGTCTGTTCAGAGAAAGAAACTTATAGAATAGCTTAATTTTCCAGCATTTGCGTTCTGCTGGCAAACAAGCTGTTGGTTCAGTCCTAGGTTGGAACAGAGAATTTGTTCCCTGAAACTGTCCCACCTTCAATGTTCTCAAAACGTTTGTGTGAGAAATTGGTTCACATCTCTCAGAATCGTCAGTGTGATCTTAGATGATGTTCGATGAAAATCAATCACTTTTTTCCAACGGTAAGGCAAGACTGAAAATCTACATGGGTCACACATCGGAAGGTCTGCCTTACTCTGAATCACTCACCTTGAATGTAAACCTCTAAAAGATAAGTTTATCCTCCATAACCTTTAATGGAAAGGTAACCCCTTACGTGGGAAGGTCTGCTAGGAACCTGCGGATGGTCGTGGGTTTCCGTCGGCCTCTGCCCGATTTCCTCCCACCATAATGTTGGCCGCCGTCGTATAAGTGAAACATTCTTGAGTACGGCGTAAAACACCAATTAAACAAATAAATAAAACATGTATTAGACCCGGCAGGCAAAACTTGTTACAGTGACTTCAGTATATGTTCAGAATTATTTATGTTAAGAATATGACAGTATTACAAAACAGGCATTTTAATGGGGAAAGATGACAGGCAGTTTTTATTCTGTGTTTCGGCTTCTTTTCGGTATTTCCCAGCCTTGTTAAAGTAATCCCTCTCATATTCATCACCGGAAAAGTTCTAACAGCTGATTGAAGAGTTTCTTTAATATTATATGTGAATGAATTTCTTTTCGGCTTCTGATTACAGTGGGTATCAAAACATAAAACAATTTGTGTTTTATAATGATGACATCAAATTAAGAACGCTGATTATGCTGTGCGATCAGCCTTCACCCATGCTTTGTGTTGTACATGTATATATAAATACTTAAAGGGACGTGGTCGCCCAAAATTTGGATGTTTAGACAAATTCTAATTTGCCTTAACGGCCGCGGTGTTTAAGTTCATTCATAAGCTAAATCTGTCACGTTGAATTTAAAATTATACATCGAGTATGTCGCTTATACGAGCCCGGAGCAGTCCTGCCGTTATTCCAATTCAACATAAAGATTGCGGGCCATTTTGCCTTATTAATACTAGTATTCAACAGAAAGGCCCCAAGGACATTTGCAGGCGTTCGGGATCAGTTGATATCGGCTAAAAAGAACTCGAATAATTTCGAATTTTGATACACATAGATACATGTAGAGTACTTCAGCTTAAATAGCATTGCGAAAAAGTTACCAATTACCTTCTGATTAGAATAAGAGTCAGAAACGTGTGTCTGTTCGACATTTAATACCGTCACACAACAACATTTGCAGCCACCTATCGAGCAGTAAGTTTTGCGACAACTGGCCACCATTTACAACTCTAGGCTTGCTCCTCAAGCCGGGGAACTCTCTTTTAGGCCTCTTTCTTGTTGCGAGAGAGCCGTAAGCCCTTCTTCTACGCGTGTCATCAGCCACATTTATTTACGTATGATGTTTACTGAGCGCTGTGCGGATGCTCCATTTCCACTGAATTAAGAGCCCCTCATTTAAAAATGCCGGTAGACTGAGTTTTCGGTCTTTTTTCGTTATTCTTAAACATTCACTTGACGTACAATGCTGCTGGTGGGATTAACGAAACCAACTTTTACTTCTTGAGAGAAATACCTAATAATCATGTCATTCTGTAATAACGCAAAAATACCTACTATTAGGGCGACCATGTCCACTGAAGTTATGGCAGAGAGCCTAAATGTTTTCTACTATGTGCAAGGGTAGGTCATAATCTTTTGACCTAGTTTACTAAGCTCTCAACCTATATATTCAACACCTTTACCCTTTTCTTAAATAGGTCTACTGTTGTTTAACAATATATATGGTTTAAATCAGCGTTTATGCTAAATAATGCCAAAGTATATCAAGTTGTTATCAGGTCGACTGGAATTCCAAAGCTACCTAGCGCCTATGTTGACCTGTGTATGTGTGTAAACTGTAGTTTGAAAGCTTTGAGGACTAGGATAAGAGTAGCAAGTTGCTCAATCTCCCATTCACCTAGCCTCATTTCGAGTTATCGAGATTTTCTCTTCCGCACTGTCTTCTCCGGCTTCTCCGGGTGAACTCCCTCTTGATGTAGGCGTAGACAATGCTGATAAAATGACCCTGAATGCGACATTTACCTGTATAGCACCATGCATTGAGGGTTATTTCTTCCTGACTGACTCCATTGTTTCAGGTAAGCGTTGATGCAAAGTGTGTCGCCACAGAAAGATTGAAATTTTTTCTTCCTATGTTGCGTAGATCAAGGCTTTGAATATAAAACGGGGGCCGTGGGGTTAGCGAAATGACCCGGGACCCTCATGCCAATGCGGTCGCTGTAAGTTCAAGTACAGTTCATGCTGGCTTCTTCGATCGTACGTGGATTTTGCTCCGTTTCCATCCACCATAATGTTGGCCGCCGTCCAAAAATATTCTTGAATACGACATAAAACACGAATCAATCAATCAGTAAATACATAAATAAATATAAGCGTTCATTCATACAATGTGTCACTGCGACATGGTTGAATTCTACCAATGTAAAGGCTAAAATTATTCACTGATAAAATGTTTGGCCATAATATTGCTTAATTGTTTTAAAGTGGCATAAAGACATAATCATTCATTCATTATGTCGTCACGATATGGTTGAATTCCTCCAATCTGGATAAAGCCATGTATGAAAACATTCATTTATACAAGCTGTCGCCGCAATATGGCTGATATCTGTCGATGAAGCTTAAAATCATTCATTGACACAATGTTTCGACACGTTATGTTAGAATCCTGAAGATGCAATCAGTGAGACAGAAGCAGACGACAGCTATCATGATATCAACACTTTATCAGATTCCTGTTCCTCAAAGCAACCTTAGAGTAAGTGGATTGTAACTACCGTGAAAACCCATATTAAAGAGAGAGGTTGCCACGGTACAATTACAATCAATTTATAATACGATTGTTCTGTGCAACAGGGTCTCGGACCCGCTTGCACGACGGGATCGTAGCTACAATCAGTTGTAAACCCTACAACTGACTTTACAATCGATTGTAAAAATATGTCACCCTGCTTGCACACAGGAATTATAAGGTGATTGTAACATTTTGCAATTACGATCGCGATCGTGGGACAAAATTGTCTCATACATAAAGGTGGTCCGTATAAATGGACAATGTACCTGTACAACGTTTCTTGCCTTCATTTTCGAAAGAGTCTACTTCATCATGATTAAAAGATAGCACATTATGGGTGGAACATATAAAATTTGCCAGCTTCAGCACTTACCAACAACAACATATGAAAAACTTCTCGTAAAACCTTTCAGGGAGAATTAAATCGCACACCTTTGCAAACCGAGTCGAGAATTACTAACTAGTAGTCTACCTAAGGCAAATATATGTACCTCAAGTTAATTTTACAGCGATTGTAAATATTTACAACTGGGTCATACCGACTGTTGAGTAAAATCATTCATTGATGCAATACTTTGGCCCGATATGGCTAAATTCACGAGTTTCATACCCTCATGAACACCCATTTATTCTTACAATGTGGACACTCATTTATTTCTACAGCTTGATACATATTTATTTCTTCAGTGCGAAATCTCATTTATTTCTTCAGTGTGGACACTCATTTATTCTTGAGCGTGGATACTCTTTTATTTCTACAAAGTGAACACTAATTTATTCTTACAACGTGGACACCCATTTGTTTGTGCAGCGTGGACACTCATTTATTTCTACATCGCGGACACTAATTTATTCTTAGAATGTGATCACCCATTTATCCATGTCACGTGGATATTGTGGAGAATAGCGTAACGAGCTCACAGGTGCCCTCGTTCCCTTTCAGCCTTAGCACCTGGTGTAATCTGATATTTATCTCCCAGGCGTCTATCCTAACAGCTGCTTTTCACTGAACGGATATTTGTTTTATTGCTATTTGTCCTGTAAACCGGTCGATTAGTACTGCAAATACGGCGGTGGTAAGTTTGTCACCGAATATGTCCTGTTTGTTCTTTGCGGCAGATATGACACCTAGCAGAACCAATTGATGTAATCAGCGTGGGCAAAATGCAAAGATCACACGATGTTATTCACACAGGTGGTTCCGTTTTGTGAAGTTTTGCCGCTAAATTCATCAAACTTTATCTTTCGGTATCAGAGTGTATTGAGATCAAATTAGTCTCTACATGGGAATCTAAGAAAGCTTTTGCGTGAAGACCATTTTTTATATTGATACTGAGCTGACCAAACCTTTCTGTTGTGCAAATGTAAGGTGCTGCATTACCGCGATTAAAGAATGTTAGCTGGTGGTTAGAGGGCCCTGTCGTTCAATCGCTCGGACTCACGAGGTGCGCCTTCAAACCCAGCCCTGTAGACGGAAACTGTGGACTCGCCCTGCCACAGGAAGACACACACTAGAAGGACTCCTCGTCGTCATATGAATGAAACATTGTTAAGTATGACGTTAAACCTCAAGCACTTATTCACTCACTCATTGGTTGTTGGGCCTAAACGGTCTACGAAGTTTGCCGAGCCGTTTGGACAGTCCAGCGTTGTCGCCCACCAACATGCGTATCTTTACGTCGCATGGGGTGAAGGCCTGAAAGGCCTGCAGTTTTCCCAGGGAATTCCACATTCATCCACCCATAACACTGATTCCCATGGTATCAGGGAAAGGTTCTGGGGTAGGGCATTGGACAACTATTAAATAAATGAATGAATAAATTGAATGAAAATCATGATGCCAACATACCTGTGTATTTTATTGAACACAGTTTATACACTGACATGATGCCCATCATGTGGGCGAAGGGCTGCATGTGGTTATTCTCCAGGCAGTGTGTGGTTTCCTCCACCCATAAAGCTGATCGTCATGTCTAACAGGGCAGTGCTTTTTCCCCTGGTACTTCCCATTCTCTCCCCCCTTCCGATAAACCCGATTGTCATGTCTAATATACGCAGTCGTTTTTCTCCCGGTACATATCCAGTTTTCTCCATCCATTAACGTGATTACCAATGTCACATAAATAGAATGTTTTTTCTCCTGGCGCCGTCCAGTTTCCTCCCCCTATAAACCTGATTGCCTTGATCAGTATGGGCAGTGTTTTTTTTCCTAGCACTATCCAGTTCCCGGTCCCCGATAAACGTTATTACCGTGTCCACCACGAACAGTGGTTTTTGCAACGAACATTATTCAGTTCCCCGGCCCCGATAAATCTGATTGCCATTTCCAATACCGGCAGTGTTTTTTCTCCTAGCACTATCCAGTTCCCCGTCCCCGATAAACGTTATTGCCGTGTCCACCACGACATATAATTAAACAAATTCATAACACTCTATATTTTTGTTTTTCGAAAATACAATGGCTTGATATGTAAATTTTCTGAGAATCCTCGACAGTCTTGTTGCGCAATTTTGAGAGGATTTATGCAGTGATTTACCATGTTTTGCTTTAACCACTTCCAAAGTTGTTAGATGCAAGTTAAAGCGCTACTTGTCGGTCAAGATGTTCACCCTTTGTGTGCTTAACATATCCTCTTTGTGCTTAAACCACGTGGACTCGTCTTTTTATTAAATCGTAGATGACTCGCCGTGTATTTGACTCTCGTAAACATGAGTTTCTATATATCTGATAATAAATGAGCTCGATCTAAAACTGTCGGACCAAGAAAGTCGTGTCTCAACTTTTTAAGATGAGGAAATCACTTGTCTGGAAGTACATATGCTTAAAAAAGGGGTAGGATTCAAAATGTGTCATATTTGATAGATATGTGTAATCCGCATGTCTAAACGTATCAAAATATTTTTAATCCAACGGATTTAAAATTGTGACCATGGGTTGTGCTGATCATGGAAACCCCGTCTCCCGGTCCCCACTCCGCTCCAACAAATTCTTATGGGTGAGTTTTACTGGATTTAAGTGAATAGAATTACTTGCATTAGAATACAGTCCACAGGTCCTCCTTCATATTGGTATCTCATGGTGTAATTCAAACCAACCTTCGAATGACAGTGTTTTCCTGTTAAGCAATCTTCCTTCTGTCTTCCTTTGCAGAGACCACATGTCAATCGATACATCAAAATCAACACAAACATTGACCGTAATCTTATTTTATGAGTTTAATTATCTCCCCATGCTTGTGTTTGTCACGAAATCTCTTGTCATTAAATTCTTTCACAGATCTGGTTCATAAATGGTTTGATGATGGGTTCATCACAGAGAGGAGATCAGTTTATCTTACATTTTCAAGTGAATTCTTGTATTCAGCATAAATGGTCGTCAAACGGCCGGGGAAATCAAAACAATTCTTTATAACATCATCTCAGTTTTATACAGAGACATCCCAACGATGCTTCCGGCGACCAGATTAACGGATGTGCACATGTGACGAGACCTACAGCTAGTACTATAGGCAGAAAACCGCCAGAAAACTTCGTCTACGTCTGCACATAAAGAAAAGGGAACGTAGACGATACTTATACTGGTGCGTATATCGTTTTTCATCTAAAGTTAGCTTATTCCAAGTGACACAATTTGCTTGATTCTGACATTTCATTCACCTTAGAGTGCCACTTAAGAGTTTTCCATTCGTATCAGAAAAATATGCATTGGCATTTATGTATCATTTTCAGTCTGTTATGTGCTCCTGAAGGCGCATTGGTACAGGCGACTATTCTTCCCTGCATTGGTAAAAGGAAACAAGTGATATTCACATTTTTTGATGACCAACATTTTCATTTGACTCTGAAAAGAACAGCTTTGTTAATATCAACGTTATATCGTCAAAGCCTCTTTCCATACTCTGTTAAAATACGATCACCTGAAGAGTGTTGCAAATTATTCTAAGTCATAAAAAATAGAGACACTCAAAATCCCAATTTGGAAAATTTTCCTTTTGTCATTGTAGGACAGTATTTGTCAGAGACAGGTAGAGGTTATGAACAGGGGAGACACCAGTATAGTAACAGTAAACGAACTAACGGTACTGTACCCGTTAGACTAAACACTAGTGTGTAAATGCGGTACAAGAGTCAAGCGGCACGAGGCTACACTCGCATAATTGTGTACTTTGTGATAATTTCATCCACAACGTGTGGTACAGGATTTACGCGCCAATACACTTATGCACGTGTCAGTATGGATGTGCAGCTAATATTAATGATTTATGGTGGATGAACACTCACAAAAAACACACCATCACCCGTAGGTTGCTTCTTTTTGGGGTACGCTTATTCCTGACAACTTACTCAGACTGTGCTGGACCTGATCAGCCTATCAAAAGCAGGAATTAACTGTGGACACATTCTAAGTTGTGTTACTATATCAGGGCGATCTCAATTTCGTGGCCTTTCTCATAATTAATGTTTCTCAGTTCAATGCTGCAAGAGTAGAAATATCACTGTGTGATATCAGGTGCGACTGCAAAGATTTACTTGGGTTTCAGTTGGTGGAAACCGGCTGTATACGATTGACCACGACCAAATATGACGGTGCAAACTTGCAGCAAGAACTACCGACAGTTTTGTTACCAACACTTTTCAGTTTTTTTGTTTCGTAAAAATCTCAACACCTTCTTCTGTTGTAAGATACGGCTGCTTCGTCTAAAAATGTCTTGATACATCATGAAAACCAAAACTGATGCTTTTTTTTCGGCGATTTACTTCAGAGGTATGTCTGTTTTCAGGGCACGAACGAAGTGTAGAAGATATGGCTCAACATGACTTCTTCAGACAAAGAGGCAGTGTGTTACTAGCGTGTTTACTGTTTGCAACAGTTTGCTCCCTATGGACCAGTTATAATGTAATCTATAAAACTGACCCCTGTAAAACATTTACAACGATACATTCACCAGACCTGTGGGGAAAAATTCAATCTTGGTCTGTTCAGGAATCACAGATGGTTACGTTTGTTAACTTTACAGAGTATATCGACAGACTTCGCCTCGACATTACGAAACACCAAGCCTTGAATCCTTACTTCATCCCCAGAGGACACAAAGTCAACCCTTACAACTACTCATTTCTGATAGGCGGTCGGGATATATGTCAAGGGGAATCCCCTTTTCTGTTGATTGTTGTACCATCTGTTTATGATCACCAGGAAGAACGCAAGGTTATTCGGGAGACTTGGGGCAGTGTGGTAAAGACAGGTAAATGGGCTGACGGCACGAAGCTACCAGTGATTAGATTTATGTTCTTATTTGGAATGAAGTATAATACAACTATTTTGGAAAAACTGAAAAACGAAAGTTTGAAATATGGTGACGTTGTGTTGGCTGATTACGTGGACAGTTACAGAAATCTAACCATCAAATCTATGTCCATGTTGTACTGGACAACCCGATTCTGCCCCAAAGCAAAGTATCTTCTGAAGAACGACGAAGACACCATTGTCCACTTGCCACGCCTTGTGCAGTTATTGAGAAAGAATTTTACCAACACTATAATAGGACGAAAAGGACATCAGCTTGTTGTCACTAGAAATGGAAGTATAAAAAAATGGATAATATCAAAGGAGGAATATCCTCCGGACAAATATCCACCGTATATCCTAGGCGGCTTTTATATCATTCCTAAGGGTTTGATACCGAAATTATTTCACGTGTCGCAGTACATTCCATACCTATCAATGGAGGACGTGTTCATGACGGGCATTGTTCGTGTCACGGCAGACGCTGAGCTTAAAGACGTAGGCTCCTGTCTATCGGCATGTAAATTTAACACCTCGGAGATAGCTTATGTAATTGGTATCCAAAGATTAAGACAAGCCTGGAAGGAATTTTACAAACAGTGAAAGATTTAATAAAAACTAATACTTTTGCATTATATATCGTGTGGAACTGTGAATGGGACATGAAAAATTCGAGATATTTAGAAGGCACAAATACAATAGTTTCATTGCCACAATGAGTAAAAACTGTGTGAGGGTTACTGTTGTAACTTTAAGACTGCTGATTTACGTCTTATAAAGAACTCGCATTGTTGAGCTAGCTTTCGAATGCTACCGACTTAATGACCGGCATTTTTACCAGTGATATGGTATCCAGATTTGTATTTAGGGGGAAAAGTGGCGACTGCAGGCTATGTTCATGGACAATGGCACAAACAAAAAAAATTACAAGTGAATGAGATCTGTGATGCACCTCAACGTCAGATGACCTCCCGACTGGTTCCAATAAAGCAGGTATATTGATTGTCATGTTATGTCGACTATAATAAACAAATAAATGGTCATAATTGTGGTTGCATACTAAGTGGCCAATCAGGAACGATTCCCAAGTGTGGTGTAAGAGGAAGATAAGAAAAAAATTAAGCCACTGAAAACAAATAGTTTTTCAATCGTCACTCTTTAAAACAATTGTTTCGTTACCAAATCAAATTTACCGGCTGTAGAACCAAAAGCGTTTGAACTATCGATGTCATAAATGTGAGTTTCATGGTCCAACTGATAAGACAGTATATTCGATTCTGTCTGGCTAAAATTTGTCTCGAAATTGACCCAGTTTTGTTAGTAATGTTTCTGGTGCAAACCCAACCAATCCTGAATGACGACACATGTGACGTCACAGCTCCCAGCTCTCTGGTTACATACCGGCCTGTTAGAGATAGGTCAGACCAGCAAATCTGGAGTTATTTTATTGTATTTCTTTTTGTCGGAATCCTCTCTAATTATATAATATTAACTAATACAGTTAAACTGATTCCAGCCTTTGTAATTAGGCTAAGTACTAATAAATCTGAACACTAATGCATTAATTAATTGTTTACAATAAAAATGTTAGTGCATGGTCTCAGATCTTATGCTCATGATTAAAAACTATTCAAATAACTGAAATCATTCGTCCTGTCTTTTACTGTCTCGCTGTGACTCTGGGTCTTGGTCAGTGAGGTCAGGTGTTGGAATCCAGATGTCTTTGTCTCGGCCGATGCTTGTAGGAATCAATTAGGTGGTTTCTCAGGTACCTGGCGAAGGTACGTGGATGCTTCAATCCCGTTTCCTCCAGTCTTAGCACCGCTATATAGGTAAACAGTTCCTGAGTGTAGCCATAAACATCAAATAAATGAAAAAAGTGAGATTTTCCTCCACGATATCACTCTTTGTATATAACAATAATACATGTAATAACTACAAGGAAGTGTTTTCTTTCCACATACCCCATGGATCAAACGTCCTGGATACCGGCTGATTACACCGGTGCAGAAGGCAACTGAGCTGACAAATGCCACACATACTCTTCTGAGATAAGAGAGACGGTGTTCGGGTTGAGAATATTATTAAACTTAACCACCACTATTTTATTTCATTTAAATTGCAATAAAAGCGCAAGTGAGATACATATTTAATTAATGACACCATTTTGGTTGACGGCTGGTATACGAATGTCTCTTTCGATGCCTAGATCAGCAGTTAATGTATAAAGTTAGGATAACAGACGGTAACAGTAGTATTCATTTTATACTGACAACAAAAGTCAACGTGTATAAAGGTAATTATAACGACTTTTATGTTGTCACGATATTCAGTGTCACAAGTGAAGTGGATCGCCGCACATGGCTGGTGAGATGAAGTACTCCTGTTATTACAGGTTATGTGGGCTTAACATACTCTCTGTGTTTGAACCACGTTCACACACTGTTTTATTAAATCAATCAAATATGAGTCCCCTTCTCACATTAAATCAAAACCATATATCCGACCAAGAAACGCTATATTGTGCCCCAAAGGTTTGCCACAAGGAAAGCAACTACACTTATCGGGAGGTAAATATTCCTTAAAATGCATACACATAGCTTTTAAGTATATTAAATCGACGGACTTAAAACTGTGACCATTCCAGCCGTTGTTTATAGAAGTAACTCCCAAATTTCTTATATATAAATTTTTGCTCTACTTTCTTGCGTGAATTAAATTATTTGCAAAAGTATTTGGGGTTTTTACACTTATATATTGGCCATATCATGTTGTAATTCAAAAGTACCTACTTATGGTACATTCGTTCATTCACATCTGTTTCCACTTCACAAATTGTTATTTTCTCGATCTTGATAAAACAAAACCCATAGATTTATTAATTTGTTTTTTGGGAGTTCACGTAACTTCTGAAAGCTAATGTTTAAATTATCTGTGTGCAAAATTCACCTTGGCTGAATTTCAACAAAATCCGTTCAGTGGTTCTGGAGATGTTTTCAATTGTATGGCACAATTCAATATGGCCGACAACCTACTTAAAATATCCCGCTTACGTGCTGTCGTCAGGGAGTGGGATAAACAGCACCACATAACAGCATACACTTTAACCTTTAGATGACGACACGGGGTTGCGGTTGTTGATATGATCAGATAACACCTACTCGAATGTCTGTTTTGATAAAGTCATGTTCAGTATGTAGTGGTCTTATATAACGACACAGACATATGCAACTACACACGACACAAGGAAAACCCACATTGATAGGTATTGGTTTTATGTTTTTTTTTTCTTGTTTACGTAAAAGCATAGAGTGATTTATAAAATATTATATAATTATAATCAAAATTTTGCTCTGATCAACAAACAAGTCGACAAAATATGGAAATAACTTCACGCACCCCGTAGTGCTAAGTCTGTGACGAGTGTCTTCTGTACCGATGAGGCTGTCGGCGATGGCGCTACAAAGCCTATCAACGCTCACGTGACGTCTGTAAATGTGCTCTTGTAACCGGTAAAAAAAACAGGTCAAACGAGTATACAGTGTGATAATCATCTTAATCAATTAATTCTGAGTTGACTGGGAGATGAATGTTATGAGGTATTAGGTCTTGTGAACAGGGTAGTAAGAAATAAACTCTCTAGCTAAACTGGGCAGTGAGAATGTGCAACAGGTTGTGGATAGGCTTTAACACAGTTATTTGTTTATTTATTTGTTTGACTGGTGTTCTCAGAATATGTCACTCACATATAGAACGACTGCCTGCATTATGGTGGGATGGAATTCAGCAGAGCCCAGTTCAAATCCACGACCATCCACATTTCCCTGACAGACCTTCCCACGCAACATCGGAGAGGAAACCTGCCTGAGCTGGACTTGAAATCACAACGACTGCATTGGCAAGAGGCTTTTGAGTCACTGTGCTGCGCGAGAAGAATATCCTCCTGACAAATATCCACCGTACATGCTAGGCAACTTTTAAATAATCCCCAAGGGTTTGATACCAAAGTTATTCCACCTATCGCAGTACTTCCTTACCTATCAATGGAGGACGTGTTCATCACGGGCATCGTTCGTGTCACAGCAGTGGCTGAGCTTAAAGGCGTGGACTCCTGCCTAGTTGCATGTAAATTTAATGCCTCGGAGATAGCTGATACAATTGGTATCCAAAGATTAAGACAAGCATGGGAGAAATTCCCCAAACACAGAAAGAGCTATAAACATTTACAGACTGCTCATTAATGTCCAGTAGGAAGCTCGCTCGGAGCTTGGTTTCAAAATGCTGTCGACTAAACCCTCCAAAGACCGCCTGGTATGATATGTTATTTCTTGGAGAAAACAAATATTTTTGCGAGCCCGAAGGGGAGTGGAAATATTGATCTTTCAGGCGAATTATCAGGCTCTATATCGATTTTACCACATTGAGGAGCATTCCGCACGACTTTTGTTGAATTAACAGCGAACTCAGCAAGCATTTTAGGTAACGTACACATACAAGTGAGAAAATAGATGATATAGAGTTATCTGCCCCCCCCCCTTTTTTTTTTACAGCTTTAGGATATGAAAAAGTTTGATAGACTCAACACTCTTATGGAAAACGTTCCATTCGCCTCGTTAGGGTCATGGCAGTTCCAACCTCATATCCATCTTGAATGTAGTGTAATCTGGGAGATTTTTTCGGGAAAGTCAATTGATTTTGCGTAATAAGGATGTCGTATCCAAGCGTTTGGATATGTATCCTCGTAACGTCACACACTATCAGGTGCCTTCGCCAACCAGTCAAGTAACGTACAGAAAATGCTCAAGCACTCTGGTATACCGATACCCGAACTCGCCGGAGTATGCCACATCGCCAGGCCACTCTATTAATATAGGTTTGAAACAGGTGCAAAAAAATCCATGACAACTTCACTTGCGTCATGTTCAAGGCAGACATACCAATCAGAGGCCTAGAATGTTATCTGAATTGTGATAAAGATTTGTGTTTAGTAGGAAATATGGCGACTGTTAGGTATATGAGCAATGACGCAAGCAAATCTTCAGACGACGTGTCGTCAGTTCCTAATCAACTTTTGATTGGGATGTAATACTGAACCTTCAGCATTCTGGTTTTATCATAATTAGCCATTAAAGATACTAAAATCCCTTGTAAGCAAAATTTCACGTTTTGTTTTGTATGGTCAAAAATATTAATCAAATATCAAATGGCCATCTCTATATATTCTAAAACCTAAATGAACCGTTGATTTCAAAAAGAAAGCTTTTAAAAGTTACTCAACTTTAATATTAACCAAGATAAGGAGAAAGTTTGAAAAAACAGCGATGTTTTTCCAAATGCTATTTTTTCGACAATTTTCAAAATTTTCTTTCCCAAATGATTTTAGTTTAATATATAAACTAAAAAACGGCCCAACAATTTTTAATATTCATCTCAGATTGTTCTGAGTGATAATTTAAAGTTAAAATTTTCTAAAATATAAAAAGTTTTTGAAACTTTTATATCCCTTTACTAATTAAGGCTTTTATTTTGGTTAATAGATCTGCTTGGATAGTCTGCAAAAGATAAAATGCACAGTTTAAAGCAGAAAATAATATACATTTACCAGAGGCATGTCTATTCACAGCAGGTAACCCCCTTCAGTGAGCTGATCTCCATAGCCAGAGGAATTAAGAAAACACATCTGCCTTGATTCACAACATGTTATACTTTTTTTGTCAAATTCGAGGTATTTACAATTCGAATTTGGCTTTCATCTTTAAAGACAGGAAATATTGGAGAATGGACAATAAGAATTTGAAATAAAACAGCTATGACCAAATTTCACATCTGAGGGGTTTTGGTATCCTTGAAAGAACTATTTAGGTTGAGTGACAGTAAGGTAAGACAAATTGTTATTCATTAAAATGCAATGGTTTTGCCTTGAGATTTTGGAATCGTAACTAATAAAAGAAGATGTGTTATTATCAAAACAAAATTATCGGCGGTGGTAACACTGTGGAAAGAGCTTCCGCCGTGTAAAGTATTCGGAGTTCAGTCCCTAGTCGAGTCATACCTAAGGCTTTAAAATTAATAACATTACTACTATGTCGCTTGGCGATCCGCATAAAATGAACAAGTCAAGTACTGGTCAGTTCAATTTTAGTATAACGAGACTGGGTGTGACGCAGTGTCTGGTGTCTTCTGCATAACGTTCCAGTGAGGCGGCGCTATAAATATGTTGGCACTGGTTCCATCTGGTGCGATGTGATATTGTTGAAAGAGATGTTTGACCCCAATCGTACAGAGAAGTAAACAAAAGTTGTCCCTTCTACTGTTCCGTAGAAACGATATAAATAATTTTACTTATTATACTTTAGTTTGGTGCCTGTTTGAGTCTTTGTTAGTAAATATGTGTTTAATTTTCAATACTACTGTGATTAAATGCGCGAAATATTATTTATCATTTGTCGTCTATGTTTATATTTGGGAAAGGCCAGTGTCGAATTATTTTTCATATTTAATATTCTCAAGTTTCTTAACGATAAAGTTGGTAAATCTCGGTGTCACAATTTGCTGACTCCCCTGTGTAATTTATAAATGCCCACATTAACCTTTTTTTTTATTTTTTTTTAAATTTTTTTCAAATACTTAATCCCATAATTCGAATCTGGCCTGACAACACAGTGATGTTCTAGGTAGCGTGGGATCGTCATTGTTAAGGAAAATTAGCCATTCTATTCTTTTTCAATTACATTGAATATAGTGAAGTACTCTATCGAGGAATTTATTGCAAGTTAATAAATGAGTGTGTTATAAGTGCAGGAATAAGCATACCCACCTCTGGCGTAAAGCTGCGGCAGTGTAGTCCACCAAGCCCACAAAACTCAGGCTGGGTTAAGTCTGCTATCAACCTGCCCATGGTCCTCGGTTTCAGCTGGTTTCCCCAACCATAATGCTTACTTCCGTTGTATAAGTTAAATATTATTGAGTACCGCGTAAAAAACCAATAAGTAAATACTGCAGTTGATTTATCAGTAAACGTAGATATCTATGGAAAATAAATAAACATCTCATTTCCTTCCAATTGCATACCGGGAGGATGATGTGACCAGTAAATATTCAAGATAATAAACAGCTTTACAGAGCTATATTGACACACTTAGCTGGACTTCCCGTAAACAATTACTGAAGTATGGGCGAAAAGGGTCAATTATTCATTGCCATCCCTACAAAGCTTCTTTCAAGCTTACCCATTCGCCCGCTCTCCCTGTTCGTAGGGGTCCTGTTGATGATACGCCACTGGCGTGTAGAGCTTTTATGTTGTCATGACAACAACATTAGAAACAGAACCCACGGGTATTACGCATGGTACACATGGGGTGTAAGTATTACCAAGCAGGAGAAGAAGCTAGCACTTGGAAGGGCAGAGATTAAACAGGACGAACGCAGGTAACATCCTGATGAATTTTTATAGCATCTTACTCTATAAAACAGTAAAAGATGACACACAGCAAACAGGCACGAGCGATGCCAAAGACCCTTGCACCTAGATGGGAAATCGTTCCCCAGAGTTGCAGGAGTGATATGTAATGTTTTTGGAAAAGCATAAGAAAAAGAAAAGATATGTTTGAATCCGGATTTCAATTACTATGCAACATATGTGTGAAAAATTGGTGTGGTGTGATTTATACTTTTCGTGTTATCAGAGGACAAAAGTAAGTTCAAAACCACATTTCGATATTTTGGGGCTTTTTGCTGAGGGAAATCCTACATAATAAAATATAATAACATGAACGAAAATCATTTGAGCACATTGGATGTGAAGCTGGAGAGTTCTAAAATATTGTGAAACATCCTGTTGGTTCAGGCAATCATATTTCTGAAAATCGAAAAAAAATTTCTAGGACCATTGGATTTACATATTCCCCATAATGGCTTGTAGATCGTTATTCTTCACAGCACAGCGGTAACTCTTGCTACTAACAATACAGCTGTCACTATACAGTTCAGGGGTACGATTCCTATCATTGTTTGCACTAATATTTTTTTTTTAATAACATGACTTTAAGAACAGAGCGACTAAACCAGGCAAGAGACAAGTCTTATATCTAATATGTAGATTAGCACAATATGAACAAATGTTTCCAATTATGATAAATATGTATGGATGTTATACGGTAAACATTTCAAACCAAAGCTCAAAGCAGCCAAAATATGTAAGTGGTGTCCACGTTATCAGTCCGTTACAGTGTGTCACGCGTTATGTGTCCAAAGCGTACATCGTGGAGGAAAGGCACTTATGCATGTGATTATCAGTTCAACTTAATAAATGTCCCACAAAATCAATGTTATATATTCACGACATATTTCGTAAGACGAAACATGTTTTAAATCCAACTTCTGATAGATCTGACAGGAAGAGATATTAGCGGATAAATTATTTTCTGAGAAAGACACGATGGAGCCTCATGGTTGGTAACGAATATTTTTAGTTGCATGCCTATTGCACGTCAAGACATATTATACAACTTCAGCCACTTAGGGGTTAAGCCCCTGTGTCATTCTGGAGTAAATCTGTCACTGTGAGTGTGACGTATAGTAGATGTGTACACAGTAAATGAGCTTTTCAGGGCGAGAGACTCTAAATCCATCGTTTACACCCTTAGATTTATTTCCCTTGCCAACCCGTCAGAAAAACAGGCATGTCATTTCCGATAATTGTTCTGTTTTATTTTGAGCGTATTTGAAGAGTTACATTTGTATAATTTCTGAAGTTGATAGAAGGGAAGCTTCATTTTTAGTGTTAGGTCATGTCTGGTGCAATGACGAAAATAATGGGATATGTGTTTTCGCTGTAGCCAGTGTCCATAAATATTGTATAAATAATAATTTTAGACACCAGGGATGACCTCATCGCTCCAGAAAACTATGTTGGTAGCCGTTGCTGAATTTGCTGATGCGGTGACTTAATAAAGCGCCCTGTTTGTCTATTTACAGGTAACGTACACCTTGAATTATTACGTAACAATATTGTAGAACGTATTTTGATGGCTCTTGTTTCAAGTTCAAGTCATGAGTGATGGAGATTTTCAGATGATGTCAGTTCAGAGATCGAGCTATCGACTGGCGTGTTCACATGTCGCGCGGATTAATTGCCCAGAGCCTAAATGTAGAATGGATTGACCAAAAACTGTTATCTTGATAGAAAATATTTTCTTGTAAGTTATAAGAAGAGAACTCTATTAGCAGAGTAGTAATATTTCTTAAACATAGCATTTATTATAGAGTAAATTGAACTCATATCTCCCATATATGGCAAACCTGTCATGGAGTAAAAATCCACGGAAGACCATATATGCCATACTGATATTACATAAATGCCGTATATGTTTTTGGAATACTGGTAACGATCTTAGAATATTATGGAAGGACTTATAGCAATACAGGACAAGAGAAAACTCATATCCTTATGAATCTATGGAAGCACATAACAGAATAACATCAAAAGGCATTGGCATTGTTTTTGAACAAATTTTATTATTTTCATTCATATATTTTCAATCAAAGAAAAATGAAAACTATAATTTGATGACATCATCGCTCCAGGAAACTATGTCCGTAGCCGTTGCTGTATTTGCTGATGCGGTGGGTTAATAAAGCGCCCTGTTTGTCTATTTACAGACCATTTCAGACTTCCTCCTAACAACATACAACCTCAGCCCGGAAGAGAGCAACATGAACAGGTTGGCAATCGGCCTGATCCACAGGAGGACGATTTGCCATCGAGCTGGAAGGGGTCCTTAAAATATATACCGTACAGGCCTCTGTGAATAGCGCCATTGTCAAGGAAAAACCTATAAATCTGGAAGTTAAAAATATTAGTCGCGCCATTCATTTCAGATTTACTGACGTTCCTAGATGAGACCTTTCGCTCAAATATAATTTAAGACTGATTGGGAAACGCCGACGTGCTAAATAAACGGGAACAGAGGAACATCGTTTTTCCCCACCATGATCTTCCGTGATCTACCTTTCAAGGAAAAGGTCGAAAACCCTGAAACATTGGAAGAGCCAAGGTCGAAAATACGAAAACACAAAAGAGCGACGGGCGAAAGCGCGAAAAAAAAAACTTTCGGGTTTTCGCCTCGCGTTTTTTAGTTTTCGCCCTACTCCCAGGTCTAAAATGCCAAGTTAACTTTGCTCTTTCGCCCTTTGGGAAAGGTCGAAAAACACGAAAGAGCGAAGATAACTTCGCGTTTTCGCCTTTCGATTTCTCTTCAAGAACTTCCGATCTGAGCGTGTTCTCTCCTGTTGGCAGTAGGTCTGCTTTCAGCAAAACGGTTGATCCTAGACGAGGGAAATGTGAACATTCGACTCACTTACAGCTAATGACGTATCACAAACAAACGCACATCGTTAAGACTTGTCCTGGCGAAATTGAACCTACCATGTACTCGCTAACACCCTCAGTTAGTACTCAATAGCTTGCACAGATAAATATTTGGCCAAATTTAATTATGCATAATATTATAGCGTTATGTACATCATCTGACTTATATAACTATCCATAATGCATGAAACTGATATTTTGAAATCAAAGTCCTATGAGTTTGTTAAGGTGGATAACCATTCAATGAACCTTGCATGTGAACTACACAAGTGGTTAGTCGTAATTAGTGCACATCATGTACTGTCACTCATCCACTAATCTTTGGTTTGATGCTTTCGCCGGAATTAGACTTACTGATCGCTAATCAATTCATAAAAGAAAAGCACCACAGGTAATTTAAAATTTATATTCATACAATGAAATGCACTACAATGCAATGACATGCTTAACACCACGTTTAATACAACTAAATCATCATTCTGGGAGAATAATTTTACACCTTCATGCTGAGTACGCCACATTAATCCTAAAATGGTATTACATCACATTCTACGCTTAATATACATGCGTATGTACCTTTCCGTCGCTTGTTTATGTGAATATACGAATAAAAAGAGTTCGTTACGAACGTAGGCAGGTGACTAAAGCTCATGTTAATGTCTAATTCATTAGCTGGCCACACACCCACCATTTGTGTAGGATTGTCATGTATTTGAAATTTGTGAAATAGGGTCATTAACTACATGTAAGCCGGGGCATATATCTCGTCCGTCTATCAGAAATGAGTAATTATAAAGGTTTACGCTGTTATCTCTGGGAATGAAGTAAGGGTTTGTTTTATTTTCTCTTACCATAATATCACGACGCTTGTCGACATACTCAGAAATGTTTTCGGAGCCAGCATAGACTGTTCTATATTACCGGGCTCATGGGCGCCACACTGGGTGTAAGCATATGCCGAGGAGAAGAAAAAGTGACATTGGTTTTTACAGAAGCCAAGTTAAGTTACCGAGCACGATTTGAAAAGGTGCTATATGCTTACCACCCCCTGCTTGTTTGCCGCGAAATATGAGTGAAAACGGAAGTAGATATCCGTAGTTTTGGTTTTTCACGGCGTTGAAGCTGTAGCTGTGCGCATGTACATGTACTGGCAGGATTATGTCGACAGACATCAGGGGATATTTTCAAGTACATTTCACTGCTGTTCGAGCAGAGAACTTGTAGAAAGCTGTGAACCAAAAAGATATGTTTAGAACTGTAAAATTCCGATGTTGTTTCAGCAGTACAGGTCGTTTATGCTGTTCCACAGTGTTCTTAAAGACCAATAAATTCTAAGGGTATAGGTGGCGTGTTTAAAATGCGGCTTGAAACCGTCATAACACCTTCATTTTGAGGTGATGTTTTTTATCACTGAAACATTAGTAAGCTCTAAAATTGAATCTTGTAGACAAATGGAACTTGCTAGTAAAAAGCAATTAACTCAAATCTATAATGGTTTATTTTCTTCTAAGGTGTTAATAATTAGAATGGAAATCTTTTATACACAACAAATCTTGCTCCATGGTTGCACTGCCTAGCAAACAATTATATAGGTTATAATTTCCACACATAAATTTTTTGATGCGCATTGATAATTCAAAATACTTTGTTAACTGCTTAAATACTCTACATATATATTTCTTCTAAAAATTGTAACAGCATACTCACTCTATATTTCACATCTGCGATAGCGGTAAACTTTGAAGATAGGGTAAACCGGACAGACCCCTGGGAAAAGTCATGATCACCGCTTTACCTGCGATAGCCCTTTGCACAAGTTAACCTGCAAGTTTACCCTCGCTAGCCGAGACGTTTGAGGCGTCTCTCTTGCTGCAGGCGACAGAGTCTTGGCAAGTGAGGTCACATGGTTCACTTATTTGAGTCACTAGGTTGTCATGTACCTTGACGTATACAAAACTGATATTTAGGGTACCAAAAAAGAAAGGTTCCAAAAAACCGTTGTCTTTCAAAGCAAGGAAGTTAGTCTATTGCAATGTCAACTTTTTCCAAGTTACATTTTGGAAAAGTCAGAATGTCAGTAATTATAAACAAAGCAACAGAAAATCATTTAGCGATGACACCAGGTGACAAATATATGTTCGTATTAGAACTGGGTGTACATTTTGGCAGTGAAATTTGTCAAGCACTAACCATCCCCTTTTGTTTTACCTTTATTCCTCAAACAAGAACAAGTGACATAAACTATTTTGTACAGTGTAATATATTTGTGAGTCTGCTTTAGGCGCAATATCTTCTGGTGTCTATCTAGTCACTCACGACTTGTTTTCACAAATACATGCCATTCATTTGCTACTTGTTTCGCACATTTATTTTACTGATTTAATTCTCGACAATTTGGATAATTCCCAAGGTACTTATTGTAACTGGGCGACTATTTCTCAAAATACCTTTATCTGCTAAGGGTGAGATCCTCTAATTAAGTTGCACAAATGTCCATTTTACATATACTGATCATACATTATTTTTGTAGAGCACACAATTGTATTTTGCAAACATGCAGTGATAGAAAGGGTGAAAAAAAATAGTTAGGATCTGATTACCCAGACAATTTTTCAGTGTGCAAACACGATATGATACACGCTCCCAAAAATGAAATATATGATAAATACCAAAGAAAAATTGTCAAAATTTCGGCCTGTAACACTTCTACCAAATCGTTTTTGGAAATTCGAGATTACGTTCATCTGCTGCTTTTTCCGTTTGAAGATAAGTTGGCAAGACAGCGAAAGCTTTCCCAGTGTTGTGTTATGTTATCTCTGCCAACGATATAAGCCATTTTAGTGACGTTGATGCAGAGCATGTGACTGCAAGTCTGTCTGGCTAGACTTCTGACTTCTGACGTCCAAGCACAACCTTTGTCGAGCTATGTTTCAGGACATCGATAAGTCGCGGAAGGTTTAGGATTGTGTATTGATCATTCTTCAGCAAATATTCTGCATCAGGACAGAACTGTATCGCCCAATACAGAGCTGATATGGATTTAATGGTTAGATTTCTGTAATTATCCACAAAACCAACCAAAACAATGTCTCTATATTCTAGGCTTTCATTCTTTAGTATGGAATAAACATTTGAGTTGTACTTCATTCCAAATAAGAACACTAGTTTGACGCATGGCAGCATTGTGCCGTCCGCCCAAAGACCTGTTTTCACAACATTTCTCCAAGTCTCCCGAATGATCTTGCGTTCTTTTTGGTGGTCAAACACCGAAGGCACAACAATCAGTAGTAATGGAGCTTCACTCTGGCATATATCCCTCACGTCCATCAGAAATGAGTAGTTGTAAGGGTTTACTTTGGTTCGTCTAGGAATCAGATAGGCGTCTGTGGCATTTTCTAATGTCATATTTTCTCGGCGTTTTTCTACGTACTGTGTAAAGTTTTCAGAGTAAGTGGCAAATATCCGAACGGCTGTGCATTTCCTACCTGTGTTCGTATCTCTAATGTCCACAATTGTTGGCACCATGACGAAGTAGCGAGGAAATGGACTATTGTCAGGAACAGCGCTCAAGATCAAATAAACAATAAGAGGGAAGGATAACAAGGTCACTGCATGAAACATTGCAACTAAAGACCGATTTGAAACCATTTTTGCCAGAAGACATGGACACAAACCTGAAATTAGTTTATGCCCTCAGCATCAAGGTAGAATTACAGTGTAGAGCAATTCACTATCTTAATGAAAGACAGTCTTATCGATTGGATTCCCTCATATGACAGGTGTTTTATTATAACAGACTATAAAATCGATCGTCATGTAATATATCTATCTATCCATCTATATATCTATATATATATATATATACCTGTGGAATTCAGAATCACTCCCTTCCCATCCCAAAAGTTTCGATTCGAATCCAATTTAGACCACTTGCCCTATACCATATGTGAACAACGTATTTTGGTCATGTAAAGAGGGATTCAATGCCTGTCTTCATTATTTATACTGTTACTGAGTGAAAGGATACAAAACTATATGTCGTCAGAAAACCTCATACTGGGTGAAGCCAGTATGAATACAATTTTGAGGTAATCGATGCATAATTTGACCAACTTTGCCTACAACAATTCGAATAATCTGCACGTCTTTACACACAATAACAATACATTTATATATGACAATCTACGGATGGTCGTGGATTTCCCAGGGCTCTGTCGGGTTCCTCCCACCAGAATGCTGACAGCCGTCGAATAAGTGAAATATTCTTGATTACCGCATAAATGAGATAAAGAAATAAATACACATATGAATTGCGTGAAAAGTTCACATAAAGTACCAAATGAAGTATCAGTGAAAACTCTTAGTGGGTAAATGACCACTGGGTGAGTCATAAACCATGGACACTACAACAGAATCAAGAAAACACTGGATAGAACACCTCATGCATACACTCACAGAACATGAAAAGTGGTCCATTTTCTTTTCTAATAAATGTAGAGAGCCAAATTTTAAAAATCAAATATAATTTTACAACAAAGTTCAAATTTGTATCTATCAAGTTAGCATGTGGGAAAGAAACTCCAACAACTAATCCATCGTAATGATTTTCAGGATGGTTTTCATTACTGTAGTCAATAGGAAAAAAAATTCTCCCAATAATTTTGTTTGCAATCACTGTTACATATTTATATTAACATTCGTTCTGTCCTACAGCGCTGACACGAAGCTACCTCGTGCTGTTTCAAGAAGATGTCAGGTTGGTGGGACTACGGAAGCTCTCCCAGATCTGGGTTATGCTTTGGACATCAGCGATATCAACAATAGCTTTGCCAGTAAAGTTGCTGCAGTATTTGAGATGACACGTCCACGAGCCGAGGTTCTTTATGGAGACACCTGCCGCGTGCCGAACAATACCTGTGATAAACACGTCCTCCATGGACAAATACGGAATGTACTCCGACAGGTGAAATAGCTTTGCAATCAGCTTGTTTGGGATGACGTAATAGTTGCCATATACATACGCTGGATACCGTTTCGGTGGGTATTCATTCTTCGATACGCTCCATTTGGGACTATTCTTCCTTGGAACGATTGAAGCGTTGCGTCTACTTCCGAATGTAAAATGTGTGGAACTCCCCTTTAGGACTTCAGTAAGCCAGGGCAGGTTAATGACGGTGTCTTCGTCGTTCTTCAGCAGGTATTTTGCGCCAGGACAGAAACGGGTTGCCCAGTGCAGTGCTGACATTGACTTAATGGTTAGATTTCTGTAACTGTCCACAAAATCAGCCAAAACAATGTCCCCGTGTTGCAGGCTTTCTGCTGTCAGAGTGGAAAAACAGCTGGAGTTATGTCTTAGTCCAAACAAGAAGATGAGTTTGATCTGTGGCAATGGGGTATTGTCAATCCATTTACCCGTCTTCACCACACTTCCCCAAGTCTCCCGAATAACAATGCGTTCTTCCAGGCTGTCATAGACAGATGGTACGATGATCAACAGAAAAGGGGATTCCCCTTGACATATATCCCGACCATCTATCAGAAACGAGTAGTTACAAGGGTTAACTTTGGTTTGTCTTGGAATCAAATAAAGGTGCGTGGCATTTTCTCTTATCATAATATGTCGGCGTTTGTTAACGTACTGTGTAAAGTTTTCAGAACGGGTGTCAAATATTTCTGCGTTATGTCAGGGCTGTAGACGTCTTGGTGATACAAACTTAATATGGATGATCATTACCCCCCACAACAGATGTTTATAATATAGGAGTCAGTAATTGAGGCGTATAGGCAGATGTAGCAAATTAACCTCTTTATCAGATGTATTTAGCACCGCTTTATTTTTTAGGTTTCATGGATCCTATGGCTCGGCCAGATGAAACTTAGTAGCACGCCAGCCGGTCAGCCCTTGGTCAATTATGAGATGGCAGGTTCGAATCAAGTAATAGCCGGTCCTGCGTCGGTTTTAATGCACGAGATTCGGCTGGTGATTTATTCAAGGTACTCTGTCATACACCCATAAACCAACCCTCCGCTGTGTTATTATTTATCTATTGGATTTTTGTGTAACGCCATGTTAAATATTTTTTCCACTCCTATCGTGGAGGTCAGCTTTATGGTAGAGGAATCAGGAGTGCATAAGGTAAACCACCGGCCTCTGGCAAGTTATTGACGGACTTTCACCTCGTGTGACCTACAGGTTTGTACCCCATATTGATGGAAGTGGTCTTCAATAAACGTTGGAACGTCATCGACGTTTTGTTGACATAATGACACCACAAAAGGTGAAAACTAGGGAATTTAAGTGAAAATTTCACGAACATGGCGAATATCATCATTCCAAAAACACTATTATCTAGAAACAGCAGCATTTTGAATGGTTGGGAAAGTTAATCTATACATGATGACTACTAAACGCTGTTTCCCTCACAAGCAGTGTTGCGATCGGCGTAGCTCTAACCTAATATTCACCAGTGCTCGTTGACCTGTAATGCACGAGGATCTAGAGAGAACGCTGTACACACCTTAGCATAGCTCAACACGTTACTAGTGTGGAAGGATTCTATAAATGCCTAATTGCGGAACTAGGACTTTAATCATATCCCGGCAATTGGTATAGGGAAATAAACTGGTCAGACATGTGGAGTGCCACACCGTTCGACTCTTTTTCCCCCGTTTAGGTTAGAGTTACAATACCAGAGGCTGTGCTTCAAATAATTAGAAAGTATGCTATGTTCATACGTTAGCAGGCCTTTATCATGGCAAAGCAACTTACGCCAAAGGAACGCTAACAACCATTATGTAGAACTACATGTACCATCTCTGTTTGAAATGTTTTATAGGCAAATGGGCCTTTCCAACCTGTCAATCAAGAACGCCCATTTCACCAATCATAATCAATATTGTTGCAAGTAGGTCAACCGGATGTTCCAAGCCGGATGGTTATAAACGTTGAATCTTTCTGTGACAACATGACGTCACTCCCGGAATTGAAAGAAAAGTAACGTTGTCACGACAAGGGGTGGTGGGACATCACATGTGATGGATCTATCCATAACAACATGACTATATAGAAACAAACGGTTCGAATGCTTCATCCGGCCATTCGTCTCAATACAATGACTGCCTTGGTAAGTCAAATATTCCAGTGCAAGGTGAATTAATAAACAGAAATCGGGAAAGAAAAGAAATCATAGGGAAAAGGGAGAAGAAAAGAAGGGGAGATTACTGTGAAGACTGTCTGTTACCAGTAGGGTGATGCAGACATTCGAACCGTACAGAGCAGATATTCATACATATACATTTTCCTACTTGTTGGATTAAAACTTTTTCCTCTAAAGAACTTGAGTTATAAAGAAAGTAATTTGATTACAAGAGGATTGGAATCAAATTTGATTCCTCTGAGTGGATCAAAAGTATTTCGTGCACAATATTTTGAATGTTGATTGATATTTTAATGGATTTAATTTTTTAAACAAATTAAAAAAATGAAGAATGTGAAGGTGGAGACAATATGGAGACTTCGCCATATTCTGTCTCTTTAAACTGAAAGACTTCGGTGTTTTATCGTTTGGGGGATAACAAAATTTATAGAAAAAGCCCTACCATCATTACAAGACTATGGAACATGCATTAGTCTTATACTATATACACTATGCACAAGTACTGACAACAACTTTAAGTCATAGACCGACAGTCTTCACCTGATAGCTAACCTCATTACATCTGCAATGAAATCTCCCGGAAGACTGAAAGTTTTGTTTCTTGATTCTACCTCGGGCTGATAGTGATTGAAGTCGCAAAGCCTCACGAGATACTAATTTAAAATTGTCATGCTTTATTTAACTTTATTTTATCTCAAAATTTATAAGTCTGTGAAAGCGAAAGGGGCGACCTTGGTTTTATAACGTTGGTTTTATTACGTAAGGAGCATATGTCTTGAACAATACAGTGTTTATTCTGTAATATAATATATAATATATAATATAATATACGTTGCCTCACAACGGATTTTGCTCGGTTTCCGCCGTCCAGAAAGTGAAATATTCTTGAATACGACATAAAACACGAATCAATCAATCAGTAAATACATAAATAAATATAAGCGTTCATTCATACAATCTGTCACTGCGACATGGTTGAATTCTACCAATGTAAAAGCCTAAAATTATTCACTGATAAAATGTTTGGCCATGACATTGCTTAATTGTTTTAAAGTGGCATAAAGACATAATCATTCATTCAATATGTCGTCTCGATATGGTTGAATTCCTCCAATCTGGATAAAGCCATGTATGAAAACATTCATTTATACCAGCCGTCGCCGCAATATGGCTGATATCTGTCGATGAAGCTTAAAATCATTCATTGATACAATGTTTCGACACGTTATGTTAGAATCCTGAAGATGCAAACTGGGAGACAGAAGCAGACGACAGCTACAGACGCAATCCACATTATATCCGCGAGGGAGATGAAACGTGACGTCATGATATCAACACCATTGTTCCTCAAAGCAACGGTAGACTAAGTGGATTGCAACTACCGTGACCACCCATATTAAAGAGAGAGGTTGCCACGGTACAATTACAATCAATTTATAATACGATTGCTCTGTGCAACAGGGTCTCGGACCCGCTTGCATGACGAGATCGTAGCTACAATCAGTTGTAAACCCTACAACTGACTTTACAATCGATTGTAAAAATATGCCACCCTGCTTGCACACAGGAATTATAAGGTGATTGTAACATTTTGCAATTGCGATCGTGGGCAAAAATTGTCTCATACATAAAGTTGGTCCGTATAAATGGACAATGTACCTGTACAACGTTTCTTGCCTTCATTTTCGAAAGAGTCTACTTCATCATGATTAAAAGATAGCACATTATGGGTGGAACATATAAAATTTGCGAGCTTCAGCACTTACCAACAACAACATATGAAAAAAATCTTGTAAAACCTTTCAGGGACAATTAAATCGCACACCTTTGCAAACCGAGTCGAGAATTACTAACTAGTAGTCTACCTAAGGTAAATATATGTACCTCAAGTTAATTTTACAGCGATTGTAAATATTTACAACTGGGTCATACCGACTGTTGCGTAAAATCATTCATTGATGCAATACTTTGGCCCGATATGGCTAAATTCATGAATTTTCATACCCTCATGAACACCCATTTATTCTTACAATGTGGACACTCATTTATTTCTACAGCTTGATACATATTTATTTCTTCAGTGCTCACACTCATTTATTTCTACAAAGTGAACACTAATTTATTCTTACAATGTGGCCACCAATTTATTTCTACAGCGTGGACACCCCTTTAATTTTGCCACGTGGATATTGTGGAGAATAGCGTAACGAGCTCACAGGTGCCCTCGTTCCCTTTCAGCCTTAGCACCTGGTGTAATCTGATATTTATCCCCCAGACGTCCATCCTAACAGCTGCTTGTCACTGAACGGATATTTGTTTTATTGCTATTTGTCCTGTAAACCGGTCGATTAGTACTGCAAATACGGCGGTGGTATGTTTGTCACCGAATATGCCCTGTTTGTTCTTTGCGGCAGATATGACACCTAGCAGAACCAATTGATGTAATCAGCGTGGGCAAAATGCAAAGATCACACGATGTTATTCACACAGGTGGTTCCGTTTGGTGAAGTTTTGCCACTATATTCATCAAACTTTATCTTTTGTTATCAGAGTATAGTGAGATCAAATTAGTCTCTACATGGGAATCTAAGAAAGCCTTTGCGTGAAGACCATTTTTTATATTGATACTGAGCTGACCAAACCTTTCTGTTGTGCAAATGTAAGGTGGTGCATTAAGAGGCCTAGCCCTCTCAACGTACACCAAGTTTATAGGATTTTGCCTGGTGGTTAGAGGGGCCTGCCTTTCAATCGCTCGGACTCACGAGGTGCGCCTTCAGACCCAACCTTGAAGATGGAATCTGTGGAGTCGCCCTGTCAGAGGAAGACACACAATATATACACACACTAGAATGACTCCTCGTCGTCATATGAATGAAACATTGTTAAGTATGGCGTTAAACCTCAAGCACTTATTCACTGACTCATTGGTTGTTGGGCCTAAACGGTCTACGAAGTTTGCCGAGCCGTTTGGACAGTCCAGCGTTGTCGCCCACCAACATTCGTATCTTTACGTCGCATGGGGTGAAGGCTTGAAAGGCCTGCAGTTTTTCCAGGGAATTCCACATTCATCCACCCACATAACGTTGATTCCCATGGTATCAGGGAAAGGTTCTGGAGTAGGGCATTGGACAACTATTAAATAAATGAATGAATAAATTGAATGAAAATCATGATGCCAACATACCTGTGGATTTTATTGAACACAGTTTATACTCTGACATGATGCCCATCATGTGGGCGAAGGGCTGCATGTGGTTATTCTCCAAGCAGTGTCTGGTTTCCTCCACCCATGAAGCCAATCGTCATGTCTAACAGGGCCTATAGGTTGTGTGTTTTTTTTGTTTTTTTTTGCTCTCTAGGCATTGTCAGGTTTCCTCCACCCATAAAGCTGACCATCATGTCTAATATACGCAGTCGTTTTTCTCCCGGTACCATCCAGTTTTCTCCACCCATTAACGTGATTACCAATGTCAGATAAAGAGAATGTTTTTTTTCTCTTGGTCCAGTTTCCTCCCCCTATAAACCTGATTGCCATGTCCTGATTGCCATGTCCAATATGGGCATTTTCTCCTAGCACTATCCAATTCGCGGTCCCCGATAAACGTTATTACCGTGTCCAACACGAACAGTGGTTTTTGCAACGAACAATATTCAGTTCCCCGGCCCCGATAAATCTGATTGCCATTTATAGTACGGGCCCCGGTAGACCTGATTATTACGTCCAATACCGGCCGTGTTTTTCTCCTAACATTATCCAGTCCCCCTTCCCCGATAAACGTTATTGCCGTGTCCACCACGACATGTAATTAAACAAATTCATAACACTTCATATTTTTGTTTTTCGAAAATACAATGGCTTCATATGTAAATTTTCTGAAAATCCTAGACAAGCTTGCTGCGCCATGCAGTTTATTCAGTGATTTCCCCTGTTTTGTTTTAACCACTTCCAAAGTTGTTAGATGCAAGTTAAAGGGCTACATGTCGGTCAAGATGTTCACCCTTTGTGTGCTTAACATATCCTCTTTGTGCTTAAACCACGTGGACACGCCTTTTTATTAAATCGTAAATCACTCGCCTTGTATTTGACTCACGCAAACATGAGTTTCTATATATCTGATAATAAATGAGCTCGGTCTAAAACTATTGGACCAAAAGAGTCATTGTGTCTCAACTTTTTAAGATGAGGAAATCACTTATCTGGAAATACATATGCTTAAAAAAGGGGTAAGTTTCAAAATGCGTCATATTTGACAGATATATGTAATCCCCGTGTCTAAACGTATCAAAATATTTTTAAACCATTTAAAATTGTGACCATGGGTTGTGCTTGTCATGGAAACCCCGTTTCTCCGTTTCCACCCCACTCCAACAAATTCTTATAGATGAGTTTTACTGGATTTAAGTGGATTGAATGACTTGCATTAGAATACAGTCCACAGGTCCTCCTTCACATTGGTCATCTCATGGTGTAATTCAAACCAACCTTCGAATGACAGTGTTTTCCTGTTAAGCAATCTTCCGTCTGTTTTCCTCTGTAGTGAACACCTGTCAATCGATACAGCAAAATCAACACAAACATTGACCGTAATCTTATTTTATGAGTTTAATTATCCCCCCATGCTTGTGTTTGTCACGAAATCTCTTGTCATTAAATTCTTTCACAGATCTGTTTCATAAATGGTTTGATGATGGGTTCATCACAGAGAGGAGATCAGTTTATCTTACATTTTCAAGTGAATTCTTGTATCCAGCATTAATGGTCGTCAAACGGCCGGGAAATCAAGACAACTGTTTATAACATCATCTCAGTTTTATACAGAGACATCCCAACGATGCTTCCGGCGACCAGATTAACGGATGTGCACATGTGACGAGACCTACAGCTTGTACTATAACAACCGTCAGAAAACTTCGCCCACGTCTGCACCTAAAGAAAAGGGAACGTAGACGATACTTATACTGGTGCGTATATCGTTTTTCATCTAAAGTTAGCTTATTCCAAGTGACACAATTTGCTTGATTCTGACGTTTTATTCACCTTAGTGCCACTTACGAGTTTTTAATTCTTATCAGAAAAATATGCATTGGCATTTATGTATCATTTTCAGCCTATTATGCGCTCCTGAAAGGACAATGATACAGGCAACTATTCTTCCCTGCATTGGTAAAAGGAAACAAGTGACATTCACATTTTTTGATGACCAACATTTTCATTTGACTCTGAAAACAACAGTTGGGTTAATATCAACGTTATATCGTCAATGCCTCTTTCCATACTCTGCTAAAAACGCGATCACCTGAAGAGTGTTGCAAATTATTCTAAGTCATAAAAAATAGAGACACTGAAAATTCAAATTTGGAAAATTTTCCTTCTGTCATTGTAGGACAGTATATGTCAGATACAGATAGAGCATGAACAGGGGGAGACACCAGTACAGTAACAGTAAACGAACTAACGGTACTGTACCCATTAGACTAAACACTAGTGTGTAAATGCGGTACAGGAGTCAAGAGGCAAGAGGCTACATCCACATAATTGTGTACTTTGTGATAATTTCATCCACAACGTGTGGTACAGGATTTACGCGCCAATACACTTATGCACGTGTCAGTATGGATGTGCAGCTAATATTAATGATTTATGGTGGATGAACACTCACAAAAAACACACCATCACCCGTAGGTTGCTTCTTTTTTGGGTACGCTTATTCCTGACAACTTACTCAGACTGTGCTGGGCCTGATCAGCCTATCAAAAGCAGGAATTAACTGTGGAAACATTCTAAGTTGTGTTACTATATCAGGGCGATCTCAATTTCGTGGCCTTTCTCATAATTAATGTTTCTCAGTTCAATGCTGCAAGAGTAGAAATATCACTGTGTGATATCAGGTGCGACTGCAAAGATTTACTTAGGTTTCAGTTGGTGGAAACCGGCTGTATACGATTGACCACGACCAAATATGACGGTGCAAACTTGCAGCAAGAACTACCGACAGTTTTGTTACCAACACTTTTCAGTTTTTTTGTTTCGTAAAAATCTCAACACCTTCTTCTGTTGTAAGATACGGCTGCTTCGTCTAAAAATGTCTTGATACATCATGAAAACCAAAACTGATGCTTTTTTTTCGGCGATTTACTTCAGAGGTATGTCTGTTTTCAGGGCACGGACAAAGTGTAGAAGATATGGCTCAACATGACTTCTTCAGACAAAGAGGCAGTGTGTTACTAGCGTGTTTACTGTTTGCAACAGTTTGCTCCCTATGGACCAGTTATAATGTAATCTATAAAACTGACCTCTGTAAAACATTTACAACGATACATCCACCAGACCTGTGGGAAAAAATTCAGTTTTGGTCTGTTCAGGAATCACAGATGGTTACGTTTGTTAACTTTACGGAGTATATCGACAGACTTCGCCGCGACATTACGAAACACCAAGCCTTGAATCCTTACTTCATTCCCAGAGGACACAAAGTCAACCCTTACAACTACTCATTTCTGATAGGCGGTCGGGATATATGTCAAGGGGAATCCCCTTTTCTGTTGATTGTTGTACCATCTGTCTATGATCACCAGGAAGAACGCAAGGTTATTCGGGAGACTTGGGGCAGTGTGATAAAGACGGGTAAATGGGCTGACGGCACGAAGCTACCAGTGATTAGATTTATGTTCTTATTTGGAATGAAGTATAATACAACTATTTTGGAAAAACTGAAAAACGAAAGTTTGAAATATGGTGACGTTGTGTTGGCTGATTACGTGGACAGTTACAGAAATCTAACCATCAAATCTATGTCCATGTTGCACTGGACAACCCGATTCTGCCCCAAAGCAAAGTATCTTCTGAAGAACGACGAAGACACCATTGTCCACTTGCCACGCCTTGTGCAGTTATTGAGAAAGAATTTTACCAACACTATAATAGGACGAGAAGGACATCAGCTTGTTGTCACTAGAGATGGAAGTATAAAAAAATGGATAATATCAAAGGAGGAATATCCGCCGGACAAATATCCACCGTATATCCTTGGCAACTTTTATATCATTCCCAAGGGTTTGATACCGAAATTATTCCACGTGTCGCAGTACATTCCATACCTATCAATGGAGGACGTGTTCATGACGGGCATCGTTCGTGTCACGGCAGACGCTGAGCTTAAAGACGTAGACTCCTGTCTATTGGCATGTAAATTTAACACCTCGGAGATAGCTTATACAATTGGTATCAAAAGGTTAAGACAAGCCTGGGAGGAATTTTACAAACAGTGAAAGATTTAATAAAAACTAATACTTTTGCATTATATATCGTGTGGAACTGTGAATGGGACATGAAAAATCCAAATTATTTAGAAGGCACAAATACAATAGTTTTATTGCCACAATGCTTAAAAACTGTGTGAGGGTTACTGTTGTAATATTAAGACTGCTGATTTATGTCTTATAAAGAACTTGCATAGCTGAGCTAGTTTTGTAATGCTACCGAGTATTATTTATTATATTGTTATTTTATTGTATTTCTTTTTGTCAGAAGCCTCTCTGGTAATGTGGTTAAACTGATTCCAGCCTTTGTAATTAGGCCAAGTACTAATAAATCTGAACACTAATGCATTAATTAATTGTTTACGATAAAAATGTAAGTGCCTGGTCTGGGGTCTTATGCTCATGATTACAAATTATGGAAATAACTGAAATCCAGTCAGAAATCATTCGTCCTGTCTTTTACTGTCTCGCTGTGACTCTGGGTCTTGGTCAGTGAGGTCAGGTGTTGGAATCCAGATGTCTTTGTCTCGGCCGATGCTTGTAGGAATCAATTAGGTGGTTTCTCAGGTACCTGGCGAAGGTACGTGGATGCTTCAATCCCGTTTCCTCCACTCTTAGCACCGCTAAGTAGGTAAACAGTTCCTGGGTGTAGCCATAAACATCAAATAAATCAAGAAAGTGAGATTTTCCTCCATGATATCACCGTTTGTATATAACTACAATACATGTAAAAAGGGTGAATTATTCATTGCTATCGCTACAATTCTTCCTTTAAGCTCACTCATTCGCCCGCTCTCCCTGTTCTTAGGGATCCTGTTGATGATACGCCACTGGCGACGTGTAGGGCTTTTATGTTATCACGACAACAACGTTAGAAACAGAACGCACGGGTATTACGCATGGTACATGTTGAGGCGGAAGTATTACTAAGCAGGAGAAGAAGTTAGCACTTGGAAAGGCAGAGATTAAACAGGACGAACGTAGGTAACATCCTGATGGATTTTTATCGCATCTTACTCTATAACACAGTAAAAGATGACACACAGCAAACAGGCACGATCGATGCCAAAGACCCTTGCATCTAGATGGGAAATCGTTCCCCAGTGTTGCAGGAGTGATATGTAATGTTTTTGGAAAAGCATAAGAAAAAGAGAAGATATGCTTGAATCTGGATTACAATTACTATGCAACATATCTGCGAAAAACTGGTGTGGTGTGATTTACACTTTTCTTGTTATCAGAAGAGAAAAGTAAATTTAAAACCACATTTCGATGTTTTGGGGGTTTTGTTGCGGGAATTCCTATATAATAAAATATAACAACATGAACGAAAATCATCTGAGCACATTGGATGTGAAGCTGGAGAGTTCTAAAATATTGTGAAACATCCTGTTGGTTCAGGCAATCATATTTCTGAAAATCGAAAAAAAATTTCTAGGACCATTGGATTTACATATTCCTCATCATGACTTGTAGATCGTTGTTCTTCACAGCACAGCGGTAACTCTTGCTGCTAACAATCCAGCTGTCACTATACAGTTCAGGGGTACGATTCCTATCATTTTTTGCACTAGTATTTTTTTTTAATAACATGACTTTAAGAACAGAGCGACTAAACCAGGCAAAAGACAAGTCTTATATCTGATATGTAGATTAGCACAATATGAACAAATGTTTTGCAATTATGATAAATATGCATGGATGATATATGGTATATACTTCAAATCAAAGCTCAAAGCAGCCAAAATATGTAAGTGGTGTTCACGTTATCAGTCCGTTACAGTGTGCCACGCGTTATGTGTCCAAAGCGTACATCGTGTAGGAAAGGCACTTATACATGTGATTATCAGTTCAACTTAATAAATGTCCGACAAAATGCTTGTTATATATTCACGACATATTTCGTAAGACGAAACATGTTTTAAATCCAACTTCTGATAGATCTGACAGGAAGAGATATTAGCGGATAAATTATTTTCTGAGAAAGACACGAAGGAGCCTCATGGTTGGTAACGAATATTTTTAGTTGCATGCCTATTGCACGTCAAGACATATTATACAACTTCAGCCACTTAGGGGTTAAGCCCCTGTGTCATTCTGGAGTAAATCTGTCACTGTGAGTGTTACGTATAGTAGATGTATACACAGTAAATGAGCTTTTCAGGGCGAGAGACTCTAAATCCATCGTTTACACCCTTAGATTTATTTCCCTTGCCAACCCGTCATAAAAACAGGCATGTCATTTCCGATAACTGTTCTGTTTTATTTTGAGCGTATTTGAAGAGTTACATTTGTGTAATTTCTGAAGTTGATAGAAGGGAAGCTTCATTTTTAGTGTTAGGTCATGTCTGGTGAAATGACGAAAATAATGGGATATGTGTTTTCGTTGTAGTCGGTGTCCATAAATATTGTATAAATAATAATTTTAGACACCAGGGATGACGTCGTCGCTCCATTGGTAGCCGTTGCAGAATTTGCTGATGAGGTGAGTTAATAAAGCGCCCTGTTTGTCTATTTACAGATAATGTACACCTTGAATTATTACGTAACAATATTGTAGAACGTATTTTGATGGTTCTTGTGTCAAGTTCAAGTCATGAGTGATGGAGATTTTCAGATGATGTCAGTTCAGAGATCGAGCTATCTACTGGCGTGTTCACATGTCGCGCGGGTTAATTGCGCAGAACCTAAATGTAGAATGGACTGACCAAAAACCCCAAAAAATCTTGATAGCAAATATTTTCTTGTAAGTTATAAGAAGAGAACTCTATTAGCAGAGTAGTAATATTTCTTAAACATAGCATTTATTATAGAGTAAATTGAACTCATATCTCCCATATATGGCAAACCTGTCATGGAGTAAAAATCTACGGAAGGCCATATATGCCATACTGATATTACATAAATGCCGTATATGTTTTTGGAATACTGGTAACGATCTTAGAATATTATGGAAGGACTTATAGCAATACAGGACAAGAGAAAACTCATATCCTTATGAATCTATGGAAGCACATAACAGAATAACATCAAAAGGCATTGGCATTGTTTTTGAACAAATTTCATTATTTTCATTCGTACATTTTCAATCAAAGAAAAAATGAAAACTATAATTTGATGGCATCATCGCTCCAGGAAACTATGTCCGTAGCCGTCGCTGTATTTGCTGATGCGGTGGGTTAATAAAGCGCCCTGTTTGTCTATTTACAGACCATTTCAGACTTCCTCCTAACAACATACAACCTCAGCCCGGAAGAGAGCAACATGAACAGGTTGGCAATCGGCCTGATCCACAGGAGGACGATTTGCCATCGAGCTGGAAGAGGTCCTTATAATATATACCGTACAGGCCTCTGTGAATAGTGCCATTGTCAAGGAAAACCCTATAAATCTGGAAGTTAAAAATATTAGTCCAGCCATTCATTTCAGATTTACTGATGCTCCTAGATGAGACCTTTCGCTCAAATATAATTTAAGACTGATTGGGAAACGCCGACGTGCTAAATAAACGGGAACAGAGGAACATCGTTTTTCCCCACCATGATCTTCCGTGATCTACCTTTCAAGGAAAAGGTCGAAAACGCGGAAACATGAAAGAGCAAAGGTCGAAAATACGAAAACACAAAAGAGCGACGGGCGAAAGCGCGAAAAAAAACAACTTTCGGGTTTTCGCCTCGCGTTTTTTAGTTTTCGCCCTATTCCCAGGTCGAAAATGCCAAGTTAACTTTGCTCTTTCGCCCTTTGGGAAAGGTCGAAAAACACGAAAGAGCGAAGATAACTTCGCGTTTTCGCCTTTCGATTTCTCTTCAAGAACTTCCGATCTGAGCGTGTTCTCTCCTGTTGGCAGTAGGTCTGCTTTCAGCAAAACGGTTGATCCTAGAAGTGGGAAATGTGAACATTCGACTCACTTACAACTAGTGACGTATCACAAACAAACGCACATCGTTAAGACTTGTCCTGGCGAAATTGAACCTACCATGTACTCGCTAACACCCTCAGTTAGTACTCTATAGCTTGCACAGATAAATATTTGGCCGAATTTAATTACTCATAATATTATAACGTTATGTACATCATCTGACTTAATATGTAACTCAAATTATTAATTATATAACAATCCATAATGCATGAGACTGATATTTTGAAATCAAAGTCCTATGAGGTTGCTAGGGTGGATAACCATTCAATGAACCTTGCATGTGAACTACACAAGTGGTTCGTCGTAATTAGTGCACATCATGTACTGTCACTCATTCACTAATCTTTGGTTTGATGCTTTCGCCGGAATTAGACTTACTGATCGCTAATCAATTCATAAAAGAAAAGCACCACAGGTATCCATACAAGAGTCGTGATTTTGTAATGGAATAAGTTGCGCATTACTTATATGAATGAACTGTATTCGCAATACACAGAAGCTAAATTGAAATAATCGACCACGTCTTTAATTTAAAAATATATTCATACTACAAAATACACTACAATGCAATGACATGCTTAACACCACGTTTAATACAACTAAATCATCATTTTGGGAGAATAATTTTACACCTTCATGCTGTGTACGCCACATTAATCCTAAAATGGTATTACATCACATTCTACGCTTAATATACAAGCGTATGTACCTTTCCGTCGTTAGTTTATGTGAATATACGAATAAAAAGAGTTCGTTACAAAAATAGGCAAGTGAATAAAGCTCTGGTTAATGTCTAATTCATTAGCTGACCACATACCCACCATTTGTGTAGGATTGTCATGTATCTGAAATTTGTGAAATAGGGTCATTAACTACATGTAAGTCGGGGCCTCCGTGGCTCAGTCGGTTAGCGCACTAACGCAGCACAATGACCCTGAAGCCTCCCACCAATGCGGTCGCTGTGAGTTCGAGTCCAGCTCTTGCTGGCTTCCTCTCCGGCCGTAAGTGGGAGGTCTGCCACCAACCTGTGAATGGTCTAGTTTTTCCCCTGGGCTCTGCCCTATTTCCTCCCACCACAATGCTGGCCGCCGTCGTATAAGTGGAGTATTCTTGAGTACGGCGTAAAACACCAATCAAATAAATAAATAAAATTATGCCATAACGGGTTATAACACCACACGGAAACAGAGAGTCTCAGTTCCTGTGATAATAAAAAGCTGAACTCGCGATTAACTCTCCTTATGGTTTACATCGGATGTATCAGAACTGGTGAAATCCTATATACAGAATACAGGTCTATGTGATAGACACCGTTGTCGGTGATCCAAAATACTGGGTAAACGAGACAACCTTGGACATAGTGAGAATACATAGCCCTGTAGACCTGAATAAAGATCTTATTCAATTTTCTGAAATATTGACCATTTCTGGTTTAACTGCCAGTAGTGCCGGAACTGATTTATATTTGTATACACTGTATATAACAAGTGTACATAGTTCACCAAAGTAACAGGCCTTAATTGACCGGACATCGGCAGTATATAATTGGAATATTCCGGGCCTGTCAGAAAAGTATGCAGTTTGTCATTACATCGTAGCAATACACAGAAGTTAAACTTACAGCTAACTGAAGATTCAAACATAGTTTCAAAGGTAATGCCACGAATACTTACCTAAGCAAAATCTGAAAGTTCAGATCTAACGGTATTGTTATAAAAACAACCTTCATTTATTTTCTTAAATCCATATACACAAAAACAAGAAAGCAAGAAAATACAAAACAGACAAGTTAGCTTAAACCGACGTTGCATTGGAAATGGCAAACTCATGCCATGCCTTTTTTATCTGTTGTACTCCTACAACAAACGCAATTTTGGGTTTTCTGAAGTTACACCACTGCAAACACGTTCTGTAAGACAGGTTCCTGATGTTCGCCCCCGCCGCCAAACGCACAATTCCCGTGATAAAAGCATCTTCTATACGTAAATATGGTATATATTCAGACAAATAAAACAGTTTGGGAATCAGATCATGAGGGACGGCATAATAGTTTCCCCTAATGTAGTCAGGATATTTTTGCGGTGGATACTCCGTCACAGGTACAGCCCATTTTCTTTTCCCTTTTCCTCTGTTCACAGCCATCAACGAGTGCTTAAGTCCTCCCAAGACAGTGTGTGTAAAATTTGTCTTCAGTACTGCCAGAAAGTGCGGCAGATTAACAATAGTGTCTTCGTCGTTCTTCAGAAGATATTTTGCCTCAGGACAGAATCGGGTTGCCCAGTACAGAGCTGACAAGGATTTGATGGTGAGATTTCCGTAACTGTCCATGAAATCGGCCAACACAACGTCACCATATTCCAAACTTTCGTGTTTGAGCATTGGAAGTACATTCACATTATTTCTAAGTCCAAATAAGAAAACAAGCCTGATGACGGGTAATTTTGTACCATCTGCCCAATGACCTGTTCGAACGACACTTCCCCAAGTTTCGCGCACTATTCTGCGTTCTTTGTGATGATCATACACAGAGGGTACTACAACCAACAGAAAGGGACGATAACCCTGACAAATATCTCGTCCGTCTATTAGAAATGAGTAATTATAAGGGTTTACTCTGTTATCTCTGGGAATGAAGTAAGGGTTTGTTTTATTTTCTCTTACCATAATATCACGACGCTTGTCGACATACTCAGAAATGTTTTCGGAGCCAGGATAGACTATCCTCAAAGCTCGATGTCGCGGTCTTGGGTTCAGTTGTCCATTAACGCTGAGTGCAGGCCTCCTGAGAAGACGAGCTACCGCATGATGGAAGTCTATCGCACCATGAACATCTAGGAGACCACTCCAGCTGGAGTAAACAATCACAAGTAGCAGGAACAAGACCACTGCATACAAACCCGTGACCAGAAAGCGATTTTTAAACATTTCTTTCTGCAATAAGCTTAGAACGCTCTACAGGCGCATTTGTCGTGGCACACATGCATTAAGATCAGGGCACTGTTTAAAAGCTTTTATGGATTTTGTTATTGCATTTGAAACATGACAGGTGTTTTATAACAAAGAAGTTTTAAACCAGGGAAATTGATTATTTTGCAACAATCCCACACCTGTTCTATATTACCGGTTAAGGTGTGACTTCAATGTATACTTTTTTTACTTAAGGATTAATCATACTAGTTCTGGAAAATTCTGCCAAATTATCGGTTTACCTGCGCGTTTTGTTACCCTCTTGGAACCACGAAAAAATGGGCCTTGAAATTTGGGGTACACGTATATCATGGAGAACGTTTTACCATACAATGTACTAACCAATAGTGTCGGCAGAACAAAGGGACATATATAATTCGTTCGACATACCTTTTGGGTCCACACAGCTTTTTCCAAGCTCTGCAATCCAGCAGCAGAAGAACATACTTGAAACAATGCTCGAAATACTGTCCACACTATATTGTGTACACAGAGCTAAATCTCTAATCCTGTGAAAAAAACCAATGATCCACACTCCTCTATGGGCGAGCCATCCTGGAAGTGCGCGCTATATTCACAATATGTGTCGAAGTCAAACTGATGCACAAGCACACTCGGGCTCATGAGCACCACACTGGGTGTAAGCATATGCCGAGCAGAAGAAAAAGCGACATTGTCTTTTACAGAAGCCAAGTTAGGTTACTGAGCACGATTTGAAAAGGTGCTAAATGCTTACAATCCCTTGGTTGTTGTCACGGAATATGAGCGAAAGCGGAAATAGAGCTCCGTAGTTTTGGTTTTTCACAGCGTTGGTGCTGTAGGTGTGCGCATATGCATGTACTGGCAGGATTGTGTCGACAGACATTTGGGGGTATTTTCAAGTACATTTCACTGCTGTTCGAGCAGAGAACTTGTAGAAAGCTGTGGTATGTTTAAAATTGTATAATTCCGATGTCGTTTCAGCAGTACAGGTCGTTTATGCTGGTCCACCACTCAGTGATCTTAAAGACCAATAAATTCTAAGGGTATAGTTGGCGGGTTTAAAATGTCGCTTGAAACCGTCATAACACCTTCATTTTGAGGTGATGTTTTTTTCACTGAAACATTAGTAAGTTTTAAAATTGAATCTTATAGACATTTTTAAACGTGCTAGTAAAAAGCATTAACTCAAGTCTATAATGGTTTATTTTCCTCCTGGGTGTTAATATTACAATGGAAATCTTTTATACACAACACATCTCGCTCCATGGTTGCTCTGCCTAGGAAACAATTATATAGGTTATAATTTCCACACATAAATTTTTTTGATGCGCATTGATAATTAAAAATACTATATTAACTGCTTATATACTTTACACATATATTTCTTCTAAAAATTGTACAGCATACTCACCCTATATTCCACATCTGCGATAGCGGTAAACTTTGAAGATTGGATAAACCGGACAGACCCCTGGGAAAAGTCATGATCACCGCTTTACCTGCGATGGCCCCTTGCACAAGTTAACCTGCAAGTTTACCCTCGCTAGCCGAGACGTTTGAGGCGTCTCTCTTGCTGCAGGCGACAGAGTCTTGGCAAGTGAGGTCGCATGGTTCACTTATTTGCGTCACTAGGTTGTCATGTACCTTGACGTATACAAAACTGATATTTAGGGTACCAAAAAAGAAAGGTTCCAAAAAACCGTTGTCTTTCAAAGCAAGGAAGTTAGTCTATTGCATTGTCAACTTTTTCCAAGTTACATTTTGGAAAAGTCAGAATGTCAGTAATCATAAACAAAGCAACAGAAACTAATTTATCGATGACACCAGGTGACAAATATATGTTCGGATTAGCACTGGGTGTACATTTTGGCAGTGAAATTTGTCAAGCACTAACCATCCCCTTATGTTTTACCTTTATTCCTCAAAACAAGAACAAGTGACATAAACTATTTTGTACAGTGTAATATATTTGTGAGTCTGCTTTAGGCGCAATATCTTCTGGTGTCTATCTAGTCACTCACGACTTGTTTTCACAAATACATGCCATTCATTTGCTACTTGTTTCGCATATTTATTTTACTGATTTAATTCTCGACAATTTGGATAATTCCCAAGATACTTATTGTAATTAGGCGACAATTTCTCAAAATACCTTTATCTGCTAAGGGTGAGATCCTCTAATTAAGTTGCACAAATGCCCATTTTATATATACTGCTCATACATTATTTTTGTAGAGCACACAATTGTATTTTGCAAACATGCAGTGATAGAAAGGGTGAAAAAAAATAGTTTGGATCTGATTTTCCAGACAATTTTTCAGTGTGCAAACACGATATGATACACGCTCCCAAAAATAAAATATATGATCAATACGAAAGAAAAATTGTCAAAATTTCGGCCTGTAACACTTCTACCAAATCGTTTTTGGAAATTCGAGATTACGTTCATCTGCTGCTTTTTCCGTTTGAAGATAAGTTGGCCAGACAGCGAAAGCTTTCCCAGTGTTGTGTTATGTTATCTCTGCCAACGATATAAGCCATTTTAGTGACGTTGATGCAGAGCATGTGACTGCAAGTCTGTCTGGCTAGACTTCTGAGGGAGGCCCCGGTCGCCTGGCGGACAATACCTGTGATAAACACGTCCTCCATGGACAGATACGGCATGTACTCTGATAGGTGAAATAGCTTTGCAATCAGATTGTTCGGGATGACGTAATAGTTGCCAAATATATACGGTGGATACCAATCCAGTGGGTATTCGGCTTTCCTCACAGACCACTTTCGATGTTTAGCTCTGAAGACATTAGGATCTTTTCGCTGGCGTCCAAGCACAACCTTTGTCGAGCTATGTTTCAGGACATCGATAAGTCGCGGAAGGTTTAGGATTGTGTCTTCATCATTCTTCAGCAAATATTCTGCATCAGGACAGAACTGTGTCGCCCAATACAGAGCTGATATGGATTTAATGGTTAGATTTCTGTAACTATCCACAAAATCAACCAAAACAATGTCTCTATATTCTAAGCTTTCATTCTTTAGTATGGAATAAACATTAGAGTTGTATCTCATTCCAAATAAAAACACAAGTTTGACGCATGGCAGCATTGTGCCGTCCGCCCAAAGACCTGTTTTCACAACACTTCCCCAAGTCTCCCGAATGATCTTGCGTTCTTTTTGGTGGTCAAACACCGAAGGCACGACAATCAGTAGTAATGGAGCTTCATTTTGGCATATATCGTTTCCGTCGATCAGAAATGAGTAGTTGTAAGGGTTTACTTTGGTTCGTCTAGGAATCAGATAGGCGTCTGTGGCATTTTCTAATGTCATATTTTCTCGGCGTTTTTCTACGTACTGTGTAAAGTTTTCAGAGTAAGTGGCAAATATCCGAACGGCTGTGCATTTCCTACCTGTGTTCGTATCTCTAATGTCCACAATTGTTGGCACCATGACGAAGTAGCGAGGAAATGGACTATTGTCAGGAACAGCGCTCAAGATCAAATAAACAATAAGAGGGAAGGATAACAAGGTCACTGCATGAAACATTGCAACTAAAGACCGATTTGAAACCATTTTTGCCAGAAGACATGGACACAAACCTGAAATTAGTTTATGCCCTCAGCATCAAGGTAGAATTACAGTGTAGAGCAATTCACTATCTTAATGAAAGACAGTCTTATCGATTGGATTCCCTCATATGACAGGTGTTTTATTATAACAGACTATAAAATCGATCGTCATGTAATATATCTATCTATGCATCTATATATCTATATATATATATATATACCTGTGGAATTCAGAATCACTCCCTTCCCATCCCAAAAGTTTCGATTCGAATCCAATTTAGACCACTTGCCCTATACCATATGTGAACAACGTATTTTGGTCATGTAAAGAGGGATTCAATGCCTGTCTTCATTATTTATACTGTTACTGAGTGAAAGGATACAAAACTATATGTCGTCAGAAAACCTCATACTGGGTGAAGCCAGTATGAATACAATTTTGAGGTAATCGATGCATAATTTGACCAACTTTGCCTACAACAATTCGAATAATCTGCACGTCTTTACACACAATAACAATACATTTATACATGACAATCTACGGATGGAAGTGGATTTCCCAGGGCTCTGTCCGGGTTCCTCCCACCAGAATGTTGACAGCCGTCGAATAAGTGAAATATTCTTGATTACCGCATAAATGAGATAAAGAAATAAATACACATATGAATTGCGTGAAAAGTTCACATAAAGTACCGAATGAAGTATCAATGAAAACTCTTAGTGGGTAAATGACCACTGGGTGAGTCATAAACCATGGACACTACAACAGAATCAAGAAAACACTGGACAGAACACCTCATGCATACACTCACAGAACATGAAAGGTGGTCACCTTTCTTTTCTAATAAATGTAGAGAGCCAAATTTTAAAAATCAAATATAATTTTACAACAAAGTTCAAATTTGTATCTATCAAGTTAGCATGTGGGAAAGAAACTCCAACAACTAATCCATCGTAGTGATTTTCAGGATGGTTTTCATTACTGTAGCCAATAGGAAAAATATTTCTCCCAATAATTTTGTTTGCAATCACTGTTACATATTTATATTAACATTCGTTCTGTCCTACAGCGCTGACACGAAGCTAGCTCGTGCTGTTTCAAGAAGATGTCAGGTTGGTGGGACTACGGAAGCTCTCCCAGACCTGGGTTATGCTTTGGACATCAGTGATCTGAACAATAGCTTTGCCAGTAAAGTTGCGGCAGTATTTGAGATGACACGTCCACGAGCCGAGGTTCTTTATGGAGACACCTGCCGCCTGCCGAACGATACCTGTGATAAACACGTCCTCCATGGACAAGTACGGAATGTACTCCGACAGGTGAAATAGCTTTGCAATCAGCTTGTTTGGGATGACGTAATAGTTGCCATATACATACGCTGGATACCGTTTCGGTGGGTATTCATTCTTCGATACGCTCCATTTGGGACTATTCTTCCTTGGAACGATTGAAGCTTTTCTTCTACTTCCGAATGTAAAATGTGTGGAACTCCCCTTTAGGACTTCAGTAAGCCAGGGCAGGTTAATGACGGTGTCTTCGTCGTTCTTCAGCAGGTATTTTGCGCCAGGACAGAAACGGGTTGCCCAGTGCAGTGCTGACATTGACTTAATGGTTAGATTTCTGTAACTGTCCACAAAATCAGCCAAAACAATGTCCCCATGTTGCAGGCTTTCTGCTGTCAGAGTGGAAAAACAACTGGAGTTATGTCTTAGTCCAAACAAGAAGATGAGTTTGATCTGTGGCAATGGGGTATTGTCAATCCATTTACCCGTATTCACCACACTTCCCCAAGTCTCCCGAATAACAATGCGTTCTTCCAGACTGTCATAGACAGATGGTACGATGATCAACAGAAAAGGGGATTCCCCTTGACATATATCCCGACCATCTATCAGAAACGAGTAGTTATAAGGGTTAACTTTGGTTTGTCTTGGAATCAAATAAGGATGCGTGACATTTTCTTTTATCATAATGTGTCGGCGTTTGTTAACGTACTGTGTAAAGTTTTCAGAACGGGTGCCAAATATCCGGACTGAGTATCTCTGGTCTGTCGGAGCCTGCTTACCGTGCTCAACTCTTGGCATCTCCAGAACTTGTGGATGTCCGAACTGTATGTCACGTACATCGTTCCAGGTCAAATAAACGATCAGCAGCAACAAGAACAGGATCAACAAATACAAAACAGAAACTAGGAGACGATTTTTAACCATACTTTTGTCCATCCAGTTTTTCGACAGAAGATCTGCGATTGCTATTTTTCTGTGTTATGTCAGGGCTGTAGACGTCTTGGTGACACAAACTTAATATGGATTATCATTACCCCCCACAACAGGTGTTTATAATATAGGAGTCAGTAATTGAGGCGTATAGGCAGATGTAGCAAATTAACCTCTTTATCAGATGTATTTAGCACCGCTTTATTTTTTAGTTTCCATGGATCCTATGGCTCGGCCAGATGAAACTTAGTAGCACGCCAGCCGGTCAGCCCTTGGTCAATTATGAGATGGCAGGTTCGAATCAAGTAATAGCCGGTCCTGCGTCGGTTTTAATGCACGAGATCCGGCTGGTAATTTATTCAAGTTACTCTGTCATACACCCATAAACCACCCCTCCTTTATGTATTTATTTACCTATTGAATTTTTGTGTAACGCCATGTTAAATATTTTTTCCACTCCTATCGTGGAGGTCAGCTTTATGGTAGAGGAATCAGGAGTGCATGAGGTAAACCACCGGCCTCTGGCAAGTTATTGACGGACTTTCACCTCGTGTGACCTGCAGGCTTGTACGCCATATTAATGGAATTGGTTTTCGATAAACGTTGGAACGTCATCGACGGGTTGTTGACATAAGAAGTGAAAACTGGGGAATCGACAAATTAACTGTACGATGCCACCATTACATAGGTGAAAATTTCACGAGCACGGCGAATATCAACAATCCAAAAACACTATTATCTAGATATCAGCAGCATTTTGAATGGTTGGGAAAGTTAATCTACACATGATGACTACTAAACGCTGTTTCCCTCACAAGCAGTGTTGCGATCGGCGTAGCTCTAACCTAATATTCACCAGTGCTCGTTGACTTGTAATGCACGAGGATCTAGAGAGAACGCTGTACACACCTTAGCATAGCTCAACACGTCACTAGTGTGGAAGGATTCTGTAAATGCCTAATTGCGGAACTAGGACTTTAATCATATCCCGGCAATTGGTATAGGGAAATAAACTGGTCAGACATGTGGAGTGCCACACCGTTCGACTCTTTTCCCTCGTTTAGGTTCGAGTTACAATACCAGAGGCTGTGCTTCAAATAATTAGAAAGTATGTTATGTTTATATGTGAGCAGGCCTTTATCATGGCAAAGCAACTTACGCCAAAGGAACGCTACCAACCATTACATGTACCATCTCTGTTTGGAATGTTTTATAGGCAAATGGGCCTTTCCAACCTGTCAATCAAGAACGCTCATTTCACCAATCATAATCAATATTGTTGCATGTAGGTCAACCGGATGTTCCAAACCGGATGGTCACACCCGGAATTGAATGAGAAGTAACGTTGTCAAGAGCAAGGGTGGGGAGACATCGCATGTGATGGATCTATCCATAACAACATGACTATATAGAAACAAACGGTTCGAATGCTTCATCCGGCCATTCGTCTCAAAACCATGACTGCCTTGGTAAGTCAAATATTCCAGTGCAAGGTGAATTAATAAACAGAAATCGGGAAAGAAAAGAAAAAGGGAAAAGGGAGAAGAAAAGAAGGGGAGATTACTGTGAAGACCCTCTGTTACCAGTAGGGTGATGCAGACATTCGAACCGTACAGAGCAGATATTCATAGGTATACATTTTCCTACTTGTTAGATTAAAACTTTATCCCCTAAAGAACTTGAGTTGTAAAGAAAGTAATTTGATTACAAGAGGATTGGAATCAAATTTGAAAGTTTGAAAGTTATTTTACTCAATGGAAATAGTTTTTGTAATCATTTTCCTCTGAGTGGATCAAAAGTATTTCGTGCACAACATTTTGAATGTTAATTGATATTTTAATTTATTTAATTTTGTAAACAAATAAAAAAAAATGAAGAATGTGAAGGTGGAGACAATATGGAGACTTTGCCATATTCTGTCTCTTTAAACTGAAAGACTTCGGTGTTTTATCGCTTAGGGGATAACAAAATTTATAGAAAAAACCGTATCATCATCACAAGACTATGGAACATGCATTAGTCTTATACTATATACACTATGCACAAGTACTGACAACAACGTTAAGTCATAGACCGACAGTCTTCACCTGATAGCTAACCTCATTACATCTGCAATGAAATCTCCCGGATGACTGAAAGTTTTGTTTCTCGATTCTACCTCGGGCTGATAGTGATTGAAGTCGCAAAGCCTCACTAGATACTAATTTAAAATTGTCATGCTTCATTTAACTCTATTTCATCTCAAAATTTATAAGTCTGTGAAAGCGAAAGGGGCGACCTTGGTTTTATAACCTTGGTTTTATTACGTAGGGAGCATATGTCTTGAACAATACAGTGTTTACTCTTTAACATACGTTGCCTCACAACTATCAGTAAACAATGTTACAAATAAGAAAATTAAGGAAATATTTTTGACCATATGGCATGATATATCGCTTCCCACTGCAACTGGTACAGACACCGTTAGTGAAAAAAAAACTCTTCTATTTTGACACCAGCGATAGGATACTTATTACGAGTGATAAAGATACATTTTAATTGTGTGTTTTAATGTAAAGCAGTTGCGCAGTGTTCAATGTAAGTCGTCCAAAGCAGGCTATTTGTTGTGTCCATCATGATAAGCAGTGTTTAGTTTGTTTTTGCAAAGCAAATATTTGCAGTCTCATGTACAGCAACAGAAACCTTGGCATTTTGAGGGAATGTCGGCATTGTCGTTGAAGCTACAAATGGTAATTGTGCCGTGCACTTTTGAATTGCAAGGCATCACAACTTGTAACCGCACATCTGTCATTTATTCCATGTATGCATGTATGCTTGTGCTTAACGTCCAATAGAATAAATGTTTACTGTGTCTCTTTGAGGCAGAGCTATCCCATGCCGCCAAAGTGCTACTGCCACTGGAACATCATGCCGAAGACATCAGACATGACACCCCGCTCAGTCACATTATACTGACACAGGGCCGACCAGTCATGTTTCCTTGTTCTAACCTCACTGTCCTGAGCGAGGTAGCACCAAGCACCATTTCTAAAGTCTTTGATCTCACCCGACCAAGATTTAATCATTTATTCTAGTTCTTTATACAAACTATTACAGGAGGCGGTCTACCGACTAAGCTTGGACGTCAGAAGGGAATCTTACTGCAAATGTCTGGCGACTAGATTAGTGTTAGTTCGTGTTCGATTCCTTAGGGTCTTCAAATCATCAGAATAATGAATAAAAATTAAACCATTATATTTAAGAACACATGTATTATTGGTGCCAGAACTCAGTATTCATCACAATTAAAGTAATCAGCACATACGCAACAGTTTTAAAAGTTGAAATAATACATTTTGAAACAACAGGGCAGGCTTCGATAGCATATTCCTCCTCCACAGTTATATATTCACTCCTCCCAAGTACAGGCAAAGGGACGATACTCAGTATTTATGTACCCGGTAGTATCTTGCACTGGTAAAGAATGACTAAACCAACAATTCCTGCATGTGGATCAATTTGGGTCACAATCAAAATAAAATGAATTGGTGTTAAATTTGAATAAGCCAAGCGGTGGACAAGTTTCATCAGAATCCATGAGTAACTATTTCTGTGAAGTTGCTGTCAGAGAAACAGACATCTGGCAAATGTTTAACAAATTTCTCCATCCGGATCATGATGCGGATCACCAATAAAGTACGACAAATTCATATTTGTGCCAACACCTAGCGACTTTGTCAAATTCCGTTCATAGCTTTTCCCATATACATGTTAAAAAAGACACCTGACAATGATGAAGGATCTATTCTTCGCGTATATATGTATCACCTTGGTGACACAAACATCATGTTATACACTACAGCACATACAGTAAAACCAGAGCAGCGACGAATTAATTGTACAACTGTGAATTATACAACATAGAATATTGTCTTTGTTTAGCTGATTGCATGCCACTTTAACACCGTATACATGTAACACCAGTAGTCAGATTTATGGGAAAAGGAGGCCGCGGTGCTAGCAATGGAAACCGCCGCCATTTCCATGTTACCTGACTGACGTGTTGATCTAAATCCAATTCCAATCAATTCACTTTCCTGTTGTACGACAAACCCTGGGAGAGATCCAATGTCCATCGCTTAGTCCCTTTCATGTTGGAGTACAAAAAACTAGAGCATTTTCGGAAGACGCTAAATTTGCCAAGGGAACCGTTGAGCGTTATGTTTTCATGTCGACTGAATTCGATCTTTTAACAAAGGGTACGTTGATTTATAAGCGATTATAGTGGCAGCTTGTCAGAGACTTGTGGTCGAATGGTCAATACAACATCAAATTTACTGCTCGTCGGGAGGATTTGCTTAGAAGCAACCGATTACCGGAATCAGTCAGTAAAAGCTCTGGTATCACAGGATATGATCCCCATCACAGTTTCCCAGAAGACCAGGTGTGTTTTTGCAGCCTGTCGTCACTAGGAAACTAAATAAGCCATTAACACTTTGATATTTACAAAACTGAAGGAAGAATCAATATCATGAATGTTGTAAGCCATCGATTTGGCTCTTCCAACCAAAGCAACTGCCGAAACGATTGAATAAAACGTGTTAGCAATAAGGGGACTGAAAATGTTTGACAGCATGAACAAAAGTCACTTCCTGTAAAGGTGCGATCGAAGAAATAACCATAATGTTAACAATGTTCTTGCATGTATGTTTGTTAACATTTTGCCATATATTGTACGAACTTGTATTCGTATTTTTAAATTTTTTCCTGCAGTTTCAGGAAAATCCATATCATTCTCAGGGCGGCCTCATGTTGTTCAAATAATACTTAATATTATGGATTTAATATCAAGCGATTCTTTTCTAGAGGTTCTGTTTAGTATTATTTAGAGGTGTTAGATACCTCCGCTCGCTCCTTTTAAAACCCATGAGAAATGCATTATGAAGTGCACAAACAGCTGAGCTATATGAGGTCTTGAATGATTTAAAATAAATATAAAGGGCAATGTCGTTTTGAGGACGTTTGAGAGAGGAGTATGGCGTTTGGTTGAAACCTCATCTGAACATATGTGGTGGCTAATTAGGCAGCCGGGAATTAAGCAGGAGGAAACAGAAATGACTGGTTAAACCAGGTATAGGATTCTACGTTAGTGTTCGGGGCTGTCAGTCGGCATGACTCGAAAGTCAGGCAAGATGAAGCCTTTAATTTCAGATACAATAGCTATATTTTTGCTCTGCTTGCCGAGCACTACGGAATGGCCTCAAATATAGTTTAAGGCCTACTCATGATATGCAAATTGTAGTGGCAGTAGCTCAGAATGTGAATGTATGAGGAAAACATGACAATCTCCCGTTTGTCTATACGCTGTACGTTTACACTACAGACGGCTATTAGAACTTCGAGGAACGCTTCTACAAGAGCCGCTCACTGAAGGATTTACAGACAAAGAATTATATGAGAGTATTCACGTAGAAAGCAAAGTGTTTTTGTTGTTGTTGTTGTTCGTTTTTGGTTGGTATATCATCAAAATAAAAAAATGAAGAAGCAATTAATACTGTTGTTTCCAACGATGTTAATTCGCTTAACACAACAAACGAGTTTTTTTTTTATATATTCGTACTTGAATTGACGGTTGAGAAGACCCCACTCCACTTCTTATCTATAAGCGTGCGTACATACCTGTTCCAACCAGCTCCAGCCAGTTCAATACTGATCTGGCCACCTTCCAAAATACTAACTGCGCCTGTTAACGCACTGATCAAGTCCATGCAGGTTGAAAATTGAATTTCTGGGACAGGACGCTAAGTTAAATCGGCTATAGGCCTACACTGACAAGTCTGTTTCTTCCATGAAGATATCTCAGGGATCAGTAGTCCTGGTTGTATCCAATTTGCCGAGAGGTAATACACTTCACCGTACATAACAAGCTGTTTAACGGTGAACAAGAAACTTCATTACTACTTTATGTTCTGTCTCTCCCGGATGTGATCTGGAATGGTATCGGCCCTAAGCCGGAAGTAAGGAAGTTCTTCTGGCTAAGCCTAATCATTCCAAGTTCCATCTTCCCTACAGACGAACAGGAAATCCGTCTTCACACTGTTTAAAGTCACCGCAGACGGGACATACTTACTTGGACCCACTTCTATGAAAAGCAACTAATTTTTATCCTGATTTTTGGTCACACAGCATAAATCATACTTAATTTGATTATCTCAGACAAGAGTCTTTGTATAAATGCTGATGACAATCGCCTTTATTGTTATATATTTCGACTGAATGTAATCATGTATTGAGAACAGACTCATGCTTCTTACATCGTTGAAATCTGTACTTCTTTTACCATACAACCGCCTAACCGAATAAAATTTCTCTTTCTTGTTTCCTTACGAGTTGGAGTAGGCGTAAATGACCTGGTGCTGTACAATATTTCCTATGAGGTGTGACTGAATGTGTATCTCACTCGAACGTGAGGTTCATGAAATGTATTATTCAAAGATAGAGCCGCGATGGTTTGTCCGGAATCCATTGGGTAGGAATATGGAACATAAAATAGGGTTCGGGTTATAGCCAGCACGATTCACCTATCCATATAAGGCTTATCAGGCTCCTGATTACACGGAGGCAACACAAGAATATTCCAATCTTTTATTTTCGTTGTGACTTTTCTGTAAACTGTTTGATAACTGGGAAAGAGTTTTAAATATTTCAAGCAGCAATATAACACAGCTGAATGTATTTTTGTCATAGTTAAAATGACAAAAATCATCTAGCGAGTTCAGATCGTACCTGTTTGCCAGGACGCGTTTATTTAAAAGTGTATTACCTCCTATAAGCCCGGAATTAATTTGGTTCGGCTATTAAATCCCTATAACAGTTTTGTATTAGGATAACACTTGTATTAAGATTAAATCTGACTCAACTATCAGTACGCTTTTATAAAAGGGCCGCAATTATTAATTATGATTATGTCATAAAACAACCTCCTATGAACTGTTCTAGCGATTTGCAAATGTGTGGAGAGGGACGTCATTGTTTACGTGCCTCTCCAGTGTTTTCCCTTATGTGCAAATGTTGTCTTTGTCAATATACTCGCTAACCGTTGTTTTAAACAAATATTCTTATGCTGAATGATTTACATCTTTACTGTTGTTCTTACGACCTGTTTTCCAATCTTAAGGTAATGGTTCAGCCTTTAAGGTTATATAGCAGGGACGTTATTGATCCAAGCTGATATACTCGGTGCTGACATTTCCACGGAGGAGCTGATATTGGAGAAATGTTATTCATTATGCAACATACGAGAAAGGAAACCAAAGGTAAACGAGGTGTCCGTGTTGGCGTGGGTGTAAACACAAAGATAAATGGTTTGACATACATAACTATATTGTCAATAGTGAGTAAACAAAGTGGTTTTAACTTTAAAAGAAAGTTACAAACAATAAACGGTTACATACAACTAACCATTTACTTTTTACAGTAAGCGTAGGTGAGGGGTAGATAGCTTTGCGGGTAGTTTTTTCACCCATTTAACAGTTGTTTACTAACAAATGCCTATAAGTCTACACCAAACTTACGAATTTATGCTATTTCCGAGATTGGTTGTAGAACTCTTAAACAATTAGGTTTTAAGTTTCTGTTGATATTGGACTTCGGCATTGTTCCAGCGTTAAGTCCGACATTCGAATACCACCCATAAACCATGAGGAGGTGTTCCTTGGAGATAATCGCAACATACATGTTCAAAAGACTCAAAATACCGGTATCGAATGAATATCTACGAAATGACACATAAATAGTAAACTAAGTTTTCAAAGAAGTGGAGAAAGCGGTCGATATACTAGGCATGGCATTCAATTTAGTTTTTAAACTCATTGTCCGTGTGTAATTTCTAAGTGGAATTCAACTTTAGTTATCTCAGCAACGCCTAGATTGCAAGTTTGTCATGTAAAACAAATGACTGCTTTTTCTCCCCTAGTTCCGGTTTCTTTTTTTTTTTTTTTTGGAGACTTTGGTGAAAATTTGTTCATCAAAGAACGTTATGGTGGAGTTCTGATTGGACTCTAAGCAAAACTAAATCCGTATTTTCAAGAAAGTTTTAAGGCTATACAGCTGCTCATGAATACAAATAATGCAAATGAATTTCGTCTCTTCAATTTTGATGTGGTCCCACGGGTAAATGGATTATGGTAATCGGCTTCAGCCAGACACCATGTGCCTGAATTTCCGTTCTGCTAACTCTCCAAGCTCCCATGGTGGTGACATAACACGGTGAGGTGCCTAAGCGCTGACGCGGGATTCCCGTGAGGAGCATGACGGGGAAATATTATTGAAATTACTGTTCATGGCTTATTTATGTGCTCCACATTCCAAATCGGTTCTTTTCAGAGAACTGAACGGATCTCTTTGATCTCGGACGTCACTCATAGATGAATAAAAAGCGCAGAATATATTATGTGTGTTACGTGTGACCATTTGCTAACTATCACACTGTCGTCCCTAGTCTAGTTTTACTCTCCGTTCAGTCTTTCATATTACATGCCTGCATAAACCAGGATTCTCCAACACCAAGTAAGACCAACAGCGAGTAAAACTAGAACGGCGACGATAGTGTGATAGTTGTTAAATGGTTATATGTAATTCCTGAAATCCTGCCTTTTGTCAGTTTAATTCAGTTAGGATTTTATTCTAACTGTTCGTGCAAATACTCAGGTAGTAGCAATTCCTCCATAGTGTCATGGCTTAAGAAAACTGTGCTTGGTTGTTGAACATGGCGCATGCGCACGGCTAAAATATTTATACACATAGCGGTCACCTATTGAACAAACTGGAATTTATCGTCATAGGATGGAATGTGACATGACAGGCAAGACTGTGCTCACAAAAACCTTTAATTACTATCGATGCTTCTCTGAAATGAACCAGTGCCTCTCTTTGAAAGCAAACCAATTTTCCATCAACAACCCAACCCTGTGATTAGGAACGTGACAATCCTGCCTCAAAAGACCATATGGACGATGGAATATCGAATACTGTAAAGCATTATTTGTGGTGATTTTAGAAAATATTTGCCAAAAACAGCATTCCAGAACAAATTACTACTCTGTCCGGATCCTGAGTGACAACGTCTAGGTGTTACAGAGACCACTGATGAAATGTTTGGTTTGAACTGTAATCATTTAGTTCTCATCATGGACGCTGTTGTGGCCTTCCCTGAAGTGTGCCATCAGACACCTGACAGTAAGTTCTTGTCTCTTTTGAACAGTTAAAGAGCAACCATAAAAAGCAAATATGACACTATGGTAAATCTCTTAAACTTTTTACAATTAAAAAAAAAGCATGTACACACGAAGCCAATCCAATAACCCACCGCTTCTCATGATTTTCATCTCTGTTAATATGGCCGGACGCCCTTGTTGATTTAGCTTACATTCTCTTACAAAACCATTACATAATTAACACTGAAAACAGCCTATTCAGCACAAGATCGCAATTTCCAACACCTTTAAAAGGATGACAGTGGAAGAGGCTGATCTATGAGGAGACGTCAGTCTAAAATGCCCTAATACTTTACGATGTCATTAAACCCAAAATGTCGGTATGTCATATCACAATGGGTCAAGAAACTTAATGCGTGAATTGATATTTGATATATTTGTCGTAATTAAGTTGCTAGTCATATGAAACAGAGTTGATCTTACTTTTATTCTGCTTGTCGAATTCGCTTATTCGTTGAGACAACTAAAGCTGTACAAACACAAAGTAATGCCAAATGCCAAATGCAATTTATCCATGCAGTTAGGCTAAATTTACCAGTTTAGTACAAGTTTACATACGATATTATTATGGTAATGATAAAGTACTCAAATTGTGAAGTGAAAACACATTTCGGGGGGATTACATCTAGTGGCTCTGTGAAGTAGCAAAAAGTGAAGGAGGAGTAGAGAAATTTCTGTTTTATCACCTATGTCTGTACGGCAAGATCAGAATTACCACAAGATGTTACTCTGGGGTGCGTTTCTCTGCAGAAGAGGAAGCTTTCAACAAGTACCCTATCAGCTATGGAAATGTTCGTCCACACACGTAGGCAAATTTCGAACCTATTTACATATCGTACAAGTACAGACACAACTCAGAATCTGTAACAATGACCAGATCTCAACACTTCTTGTTTTATCGATTCTACCGACTACAGAAATTACAATTTAATGAAAGGCCAAAAATATGCCATCTTGTAGAACGTTCTGTAGCAATAACCTGAAACAGATGTTTCGGACAGACATGCGGTTTTTATACAATTAATCAACTCGAGATAAAAAGGGACCCAGTTTTTTTTATCAGACATTATCGCATAGAATTCTCGCTCAGTGCTGCCATCGTACGAAGAGCCGACTTACAAATTGTTTGGTGATTACAGTTCCGAGACTGAAAGGGGCCATCTTTTATCTTGCTACAAGAAAAAAAGCAATTGGAAAGTGACGACGCTGAGACAATTCTCATTCGGGCAAACATGTAAAGGCCTTATCAGAATTGTCTGCACATTATAATTTGACTTGCGCTGTCTATCACTTTAATTGCAGTCCTCAAACGAACAAGTGTATGCAAATTGTTTTGACGCAGTATTTTTTAAATAGTATCTGGGTTTTACTTATTTCCTTTTTACTTCTGTTAAAGATATATGGTATATATTGTTCAATCCAGTTTACCGAAGTAGCGAAACCACATACAGTATCGAACTCTCTATTGTCTCATCAGAGAGTTCTAATCCGTTAGTAAGAAGCGACTGCTAGTCCATTGACACATTTTAACCAAATCTTCAGACGTTTTGTAAGCAAGGTTAAAGTTGATATCTTTCTTGTAAATAAGAGATAGATCTCATGGCAGTGGTGTTATTTTTATGTGAAACTCTCTTATTTTTAACTAAAGTGTGCAAAACCTCCTTAAGGTGTGATATTGTCTTACATTTAAGATAGGCTTCCAGCGCAGAAGCTATAACGGCGCTGTGTTGTACCTGCAAAAAGACTGAAATTTAAATCGGATTATACACAGCTTGGAGTGTCTGGGTGCAGACTGCTCAAACATTTTTCATATCTTATTGCACTTCGGGCAAGTTAAATTAGAACATCAGCCTAAAACATTAGTCACTGGAAGGCTCCATTGGGAGACATTTTGTCACTGACCACAGATCACACGTAAACAAGGATTTTTTCACACATTTTATTGGTCGGTGAGCAGAGTCAGTGTTTAATGCACTCTTGTTATTTTCATAGATTTCCCTTGGTGTGAAGAATGTTATCAGAACACCTATAAGCTGCTTTTGTTTACGTATTTATATGAAACAACCAAAAGGTCGGATTTGCCAACTATCACATTTGCATCACTGCTGTAGTTGTACTAGAATGCTGCAATGCTGCAGTCTGCTATATCATAAAAATGCTAAGTGATGCAAAGTAATGTGTAATGTAAGTGCCTCATTTTGGGATATTTTAATATTGGCCGCCAGATGATGTAAACTGGTATTGCTGATCTGCATGCAAAACTTTACTGGCTTCTCCAATATGTAGGACGGGAGTCCGAAGGCAACACACTACGCGCAAATGTCGTTGAAGTAACATCGCAAATCCGGTAACTGCAGGCTCATCGTTAAGTTAAGGGTCCATGTTACAAACTTGACAGATCAACCGGGGAAAGGGAGTGACTTATAGAGCTACTTGTCTCAGTTGTTGAATAGAGTTGGGCGCATTCAGTCCTGCTATTGTTTAGATGTAACACAATGTCTCAAAACTTAGTGCAGCATCTATTGTCATTGTTTTTACTGTCTGCTTTTCCTCGGGATACTATGATAAAATCTCCAACATCATCGTTTACATTGACCTATTTTCTTAGGTTGTTGATTTATATCATGCTTTTTGTACAACTGTTCAAAACTTCTCTCTGTTAAAATCTCTTTACACTTCAGGATATAAATACAATACGAACAGTTAATCGAAATTCAAATAAAAAAGACTCCGCTTTTATGAACACTACGTCAGTTAAATCACTCTCTGCGACAAGGAACGAATTTTCCTAAAACCCTTCACCATGTGTGATAATATAGCGAGATATGTCTTATATAGATATAGCCTGTAATGCAATGTTTAATAGGCGACTAGCATTATGTTTAGTGTCGTTAGTTTGTGTCATCGTATAACACACATATGACCTGAATGCGAGTCGCATCAGAGTGCTCCAAATCTGAACAGCGTGTGTGTAACAGGCCGACACGCGCAATTCATGACTGAGTACATTTTGCAATCCTTACATGTACCATGCCCAAAACAAGGGAGGTAAAATGAACATCCTTACTTGCAGTTATATGTACTCGTGTTACTCCTATTGTTTGTGAATTCCACAGCACAGGAATTGAGGTACTTTGTTTAGATTCTGTCAATTTACATCCAGGAGAGCGGCTAGTTGTGTCATAAACGATTCTACATAGTCTCCGCCAGATCAACTCTGAGGTTGTCCCTGAAGATTTCACAGATAGTATCCATCCGAATATTCTGTGTTCTTAATTATCTGAAAACATTTTGGGCCAATATAATCATTTGTGAATTTCAATACATTTTTTCAAATCCATTGTTTACATTTGGAACGAATGAACATAAATAGTTACGCGCGACTGAGGCTCCAGTCGAATTCTAAACACGATTGTGTGACGGTTCTCATTTATATACTTGGATATCACACATAACAATAATAACGTGTCCATGAATGGGGAGGGCAGGAAAAGCTTTACACACTCTTGGGAATTCAAGACTTAAGCCGCACAGACTGATGAATAAATATATCAATTGTGGGCGTCATGTTTAACATAGTATTAAGTGATTTGGACGTGATGTTACAGGTAACAAATTATTGTGTAAGTTCTACTTTCTAACAATAAACTGGGTTTTAAACGAACAGCCTTATCGCTACATACAGAATGAAGTCACATTTCCCACCGTGACAAATCAATACTAAATTGGCAGTTTTCCAAAATGCCCAAGCCCGAAAGCCAAGGAGCGACATGATCTAGTATGTGACGGAGAATTGAATTAAACGGTCAGGACAAGTTAAATCGGTTATTCACTGACAAGTCGGTTTCTTCCGTAAAGATACTTGAGGGGTCAGTAGTCCTAGATATGTCCAATTTGCCGAGCGGTACACTTCACCGTGCCTAACAAGCCGTTTAAAAGTGGACAAGAAACTTCATTACTATTTTGTGTTCTGCCTCTCCCGGGTATGATCTGGGCTGGTGCGGGTCCTGACCAGAAGTTAGGAAGATTAATGTTGTGCGCGGGCTCATTTTGGCCCTTCAATTCGCACCTACGAGCAATCAGTGCGTTTCATCGCCAATATGCGGGAGTGAGCGGATATAGAACTCTTTCCTTGCCAGACCCTTGGTATATAAGCAACCGATTATACAGACATACATTTCTGCGGTAACGTATCTTTGGCTTTTGTACCGTGCCATTAAAATTCTATCCTAATTGGGGCACTCAATGCACTCAAAAAGATAAATAACTGTCATGTGTGTCGGATTAGTAATGTGTCAACTACACCGTACCTGCAATGTGTTATGGGCTAATTCACTAACACCTGTAATTGTCATCCTTCTAATGTGATATGAGTATAATGCAGCAGGTGTTAATGGCCTGGTGATGTACAGCGGTTCCCACGGGGTCCTGGCTGTCTGTGTGTCTGAGCCGACGACCTGAGGTTCATCTAATGAATCATTAAACTAAGAAAAAGAGTGAGGCAGAGCCTGGCAGGCTGTGTGGAAACCGTTACAACCGGTCCACAGTGATACATCATCGGGTTCTGTTCAGATTTTCTTTAGAACACATAATACCTTCTAACTTTTGAATGTTTGTGATTTTGCCATACTTTTTTCATCTGGAAAGAACTTGATATGATCGTTGTCACAGATATATGTTATTTTCCAAACAATAATGAACGTTTCTGTATTAAATTAATTAACAATTCTCCAAATCTGAGTAATTATAAGTCGGTGTCGTTTCCTTTGACTGCGCTTCAAATGGTGCTCAAATTCCATTGATTGTCCAATTCATAATTTACACAAATGTAGCAAGGACCGTTTAATCAAAGTATAATCAGAGTAAGAAAGATTTCTGTAATTCAACAGAATCGTGAAGAATAGGGAAAAAACAGACTAAACTCTGGCTAGAAAAGAATAAAAATGCTAAAGATCGCATGTAAAACTCGTTGAATTTCATGTATAATTAGCATGTATAATCCAGCTTTTTCAAATATACAAGACAATGTATAATAACATCTGAGAAGGCCAGGGCGTGTCGTTACTTACAAAGGGAATGACTAGAAATTGAAACTGATCAAAGCATTTAGACCGGGAAAGTGTTTACCGAATGACCAATGCTAAAGATAATGACTGAGCTTATATATGGTTTAATGCAGAACGAGATGTTAATAATTTAGTAGGCTATGGAATCATTACTAGCGAAAAACAAGCAAGTAAAATCTTGTAATGAAGTTCTTGGGGATGAATGTCCTGACACCTGATTATGAAGCATGAGGCACAAAGCTGTCAAGGCGCATAATGAAAATGCTTAACGACGATATTTCATACTTTCAACATAAGGGCTTTATTCTATTTGTGTTACCACAGAATTGTGATAAAACTAACGATTAATCATCCATAAAGACGTTACCTATTCAGTGAGTGAAATCAGGCTGAAAATGTCAGTCCTTGGGACATCTCTGTAGTATGGATAATCACCAGTCAGTAATGTTCCTTGAAAACACAAATGGCTGATGATGCTCAGATATCGCAGCTCTGGTCTTCGTCTTAAATGCTCTCCATGAATTCGCCCCAGAATCTCGGCTCACTCAAATTAAATAACAAGGCAATGCACATACGTCAAGGGCTTTTCCATGCTAAACAGAAAGCTTCTCAACCTCTCTATGATTTGAACTGCGAACTGAGCTATTAACGCCAATCACCTACAGCTCACTCAAATGTAACATCCAGTGCATTTTGCTGGAAATGTCTGCAACATGAGCAGATACAACAGAATTTCGTGCACAATTTCTTATGGTTAGTTTTATGCTTAGGAGAAAAATGCTACGTGTTATCATCCACATAATATGTTGAAGCCCCTCAACTCTAGGTAGACAAGTACACTGACGAATTGTGTGATTACCTGTGTAATGACTCTGAGGCCATCTGCGTAGCAAAAAGTTAAGCAGGTTAGGCTATTTGAGTGTAGTTTCTGGTACATTATAATGCTCATAGCTGTTTTCATTGTTATGGTTTCATGCTGTACAAGACAATAGCCTACATGTATCTATACTTCATCTCTAACGTGATTGTGCAAAAGCCGCGGTATTAGGCGCAGTTTAGTATGAAATGTCATTCTGTGTATTGTATAAGTGTTAACTCTGTATTCGTATCAGATGCATCGAAACCGCTGTCATGCGGAAGTCCATTCGAAGAACATAACCGTCCATTAACCACCTGGGATTTTCGAGGTCTCATTTGAAGCTCTGGGTGGCTTGAATAATGAAAAGCCAATGTGGTGGTAACTTGTGTATAGCCTTTGCCTTATTGAAGACCCGAATAAGGCACGTCGTACGAACACAAATTTAGTTATTTGAACATCCAGGACCCCGAATCCAATGATAAAATCTGTTTGCATAAAATTGTTACGATTTTGTTAAATCCTGCAGGTGGGTGCGTCAATCACACTGTGCGAAAAAGGGTTAAAATGTGAAGTTGTATTTAGGCGGAAAATAAGTTGCAAATGGTATTCTGCAGAATAGTTTGTCAAACATGTTGTTTTCACTCCACTTATCGGATTTCCCAGAGTGGTGCTAAACATCGCACTGTGTAAAGGTGAATTTAGGGAATAATATAAAAGGAAATGGCTGGCAAAGAATATATATAGTCAAATCGACCCAGCATGGCTATGGTCGTCGATAGGACAGATTTTGATGCACTCATGCCATTACTTATAGTCTAACAGATTCATAATTGTACAAGATCAGGCCTAAATCAAACTCAGTTACAACGCTTGAGTTTAGGTAATGTACCGAATGCAGACATTACAATTAGTTGAAAGAACTGCGTTCAAGAGGAGAATTTTGGTCTGTAGAAATAAATTGAAGCAGACGTTTCTGACAAACGTGTTTTTTATGCAATTAATCAAACGGAAATAGAAAGCAACTGTTTCTATGAGACATTTGTTGACATAATTCTGGTTCACCACTCCCATCGAGGTAAGGGCGGATGCAAAAACTGTTGGAAATTACACATATGAGTCTAAAAGGGGCCAAGTTTTGGAGGCCATTGCGCTGGTGTAAGGAAAGATAACTGGAAACTGACACGACACTGAGATATTCCTCATTCATGTAAACATTGAATAACATGGAGAAAATTATTTGCCCATTACAAATTAATGACTCAGTGAATGGATTTCGTAACGTTGAAGAATTCTTCGAAAAATTATAACTGTACTAAAGCATTTTCAATCATTTCCTTGTCCTTGTGGAAAGAATGTGCACATGAATGAGCCACTTACAATACCTGATTCGTTATCGCCACATCAAAACTACAGGTCGAAAATTGTTTTAAGCATCTGAAAGAAAGTATATAGACATTGTTTTAGCCCAAAAATATATTTCACCTTTAATGTATATGTATAAATAGAAAATATATAAGTCTAACTAATACCTGAACTAATTTCCATTTTGGCCTCTGTGTTATTTTAGGAGAAATCCCACCATTTTAACAAAATGTGCGAAACATGTAAAGGAAATCGTACAAGAAAACGTGAGATATCGAAGGCTATGAAACCATGATGTGCGGAAATTAAAAACAGTGACATATTTAAACAGCGAAGATTAAATAACCCTTAATTTTAAAGTTGGCCGATATCTAAACAAAACTATCTGCGTGGGAACTAAAATGTTGATTTTACTTATTGCATTTTAAATCGGATGATATACGGCTTGAATTGTCAAAGTGTAAACTGGTGCCTTGTTCGACGGTTTGTAGCAAATATCATCATAAAACATTGGTCAGGGAAACCTTCCCTTGGGAAATATTTTCACACTGTCTACATATCAGAAGGAAGCAATGGATTTTACCCAATACCTTTCAATAGTTCATGAGAACTGAATTTTGCCAGGCCATCTGCTTGTGTCAGCCCAAACCACTATCTTCCATTGCTGACACTGGATAATGGCTGTCAAAGTCAAAAACACGCAACTCAGCGCCTGCCACAGCAAAACTTGTCTTCTAGCGCTGAAAGCCCTACTTAAATCAATGCTCCAGGTCAAACAGCTCACCTATACCGACAGACTGACCGACTGACAAACTGATCGACTGACAGACTGACAGCCAGACTGACCAACAGACTGACCAACCGACAAACTGACAGACTGACCTACTGACAGACCGACTGACTGACAGACAGACTGATCGACACACTGACCGACTGACATAGAGACTGACCGACTGACCGACAGACTCACAGACTGACCGATTGACCTACTGACCGACTGACAGACTGTCGGTGTGAGGGTCATTATTATAGAAATCATTGTTGCAGCTAAAAATGGGGAAGTAAAAGAAGCACATGCTCTGAACAATAGCTCTGGTGAGAAATACTTTTATGCTTTCTGGTTTCTGATTTCCCTTGAAAAGAATTGGGGGATAAACAGCATACCAGATTCGATTGGTCTAAGATATGGAGGTAGAAGAACCAGAAGTCACTTATTTTGTGACTTCTGGGAGGTTTGTGGAACGGTTACATGCCCTGAGGCTGTTATTTTATGGTGTGATTTTTCTACAAGTGCCCAGGAATTCTCTACCCGTTTATATATGTTACCGCTTTTGGGGTATGAATACAATATCTTAGATTTTCTCCAAGAACGCCCGAAGGGCTTCCGTGACTGTGGGGCTAGCGTGCCAGCGCGGCGTTATGTCTCAGGTGCCCAAGTTCAACTTCCTCTCCGGCCGTACCTGATAAGGTCTGCCGGCAACCTGTGGATGGTCGTGGGTTTTCCCCGTGCACTGTCCGGTTTCCTCCCACTATAATACTGGCCTCCGTCGTATAAGAGAAATATTCTTGAGTATGGTGTAAAACACCATTCAAATAAATAAATAAACAACCACCGAACTTCATTAAAGCACGTTATTATGTTCGGTAATATGACTAGATTACTCGCATGGTTCGCTGATTTGAAGTCAGGAACAAGCAGTATTTTAGTCATTGATGCCCGTTGGCAAGCAACATCAACTGATGAGAAGAATTAAAAATTTACGGTATAAATATATTGCTCCTCACTTCATTTTATGACATTGGCTTTACAGGGATCGAGAAGATAGCATCGACCTTGATTTACAACATAGCGTGTCGTGATCGCCTTTATAGCATTATTAGTTATTCAGGCTTGACATAGGCAATGACAGGCATTCAGATGACCTTTACCTTTCCGGTGATATCGATAATTATAAGATCTTCTGACTGATGGTTCCAGGCTTGAATGGGTAACATGTGATTTGCAAGACCAGCGGGAATCTGCCTCACTGAGCAACGAATAGGTAAAATTCTACTGGTACTGTGCATGCCCTGTTGTTCCATTACTGACGACATTAATACAGAATGTAAAGCGATTGAATCACGAGGCGTATCACAGTGCCCCATATCTGTTAGACAACAGGTATGTAACAATTCGACATTCGGCTGTGTACATTTCACAAGCTTTATAGGCACAATACAACCAATTTTTGTGTGAATTTTGTGAAAAGTTTGAATTCTGAGCCACCCATAATTATGACTATTCTTTCGTGCGTTGATAGATATCAAGGGGATTTATGAATCTCTCCTAAACTTGGGATACATTACGGCGTTGTAATTATAAATGCCTTTCTGGAGAAAGTTCCTCCATTTAGTGTATAAATGCTACCGTCAGAGTATTTGTCCAGAAGTGTGGAAATCGGCTAAGTTATCCAGAACGTGAGAAAGGTTGACCTCATATCTACAAGGTCGACAAGTCAGACTTCTGGAGGACCGTAGGTGTCTCCTGACGTGATGCAGTCAGATTGCCTGTCCAGCAATATAAGAGAACTATATGATTGTAAAAGTACACCAGACGGGAATAGCCCTCCACAGCGATCCCTTAGCATGGAGCGGTGACGCCTCAGTAAGCTTTCTCTTTAGGTCAAGTTGATCTGTGCAGTACAGCCGATGTCGTCAACAAGACCTTTCAGCAACAAAGGAAGTAGCTACGATCTTTGACCTTCTGGTAGGATGTTGCGGAACGCCACAAATCCAGGAAGAAAGCACTGGAAATGAAGTATGTTGTATGGATGATGTCAAGTAGAGGTTATTAGAGTGGATGGGTTTTTGACAGAAGTGTCTAAAAGGCCTGCGCCTGCTCAGGACTGGAGTAGCGCTTAAAGATTGCATAGACTGTATTTTCACATATTTTCTCATTTCTTAACTTGTGCCATTACGATCGTGAATCGCCATTACGATCGTGAACATTAAAACAAATCAGTTTAACTGACAGTATACTGAGTTTTCTGGGTGATGGTATATACATTATGTCGTTAAGCTTTTACACTATACATAACAAATTTATTCTGTCATTTCAACAGGATACTTGTGTAATTGCAATGGGGTTATTGTGTCCAAAACAAAATACTGCCTTGTAGTATCACTATCCATTCTAGAATTTCTCACAAAACATAGTGTTACGTTCAGTTGAATAGATCAGATGTTAGAGTGTAGCCTGACGACGACTGTTGATGAATAATTTCCATGTGTGTCCAGATTATTATTGTGTCAACTACACCACATCTGCAAAGTGCATCGAGCTAATTCACCAACGCTAATCACACGTGTAATTGTCATCCAGCTAAGGTGATACCTTGAGCACAACAAAACGGGTGTTGAGGGCCTGGTGATGTACACGGTCCCCACGGGGTCCAGGCTGTCTGTGTGTCTCACTGAAATACTGACCCTACGACCCGAGGATCATCTAATGTATTATTCAACAGAGGGAGAGAGGGAGAGGGGAAGGGGAGGGGTAAGAAAGAGAGAGAGATGCAGAGAGTAAAGACTTTTATGGGAACCGTCTGTTGTAATGCATCATCGGGTTGTGGCATCTGTCATTAAAGGGAAGTTCACAACTGCGATAATGACAATGTCATAGCTCATACATAAAACTCTTGATGATTTTTTTTTATAATTTTAGAATATTAGCATGAACTTACTTCCTGTATTTTGGCGCTAGACTTTTACTAAGCGTAACCTAGTTAGCCAGTAGAATTCACTGGTAAAAAAAATCCTGGTGGTGTGGCCATCTAAAGGAATTACGGATGATCAGCAGTCAGTGAAATTCTCTCAAATCACTGATGGCTATCACGGTGCTCAGAAACACTCGCTCCTTGTCTTCATCAAAATGTTCCATGGATTGACAGAAAAATTCATTCAAATTTTATAACACGGTAATGCACTCACACTACGGGGTTTTTTGCTGTTGAATCGACAACATCAAAGAGCTACTCAATTTCTCTATGATTTGATCTGATAACTGAAGAATCAACAGCTATTATTTACAGTGCATGAAAGCATGCGATCCAGTACATTTTCCTGACAATATCTGCCATGTGTGCATATACAATGGAATTCGTAGACAATGTTTCATGCATAGCTTATTCAACTTGGCAATAAACATCAGCGTAGTGTGCCATTATCGAACTCGCACCCTTTATAACTACAAAATCGGATTTCCTAGTAATCAATAGCGCAAGTGCCGGCTACTGACGTACTGAGTACACTTGTTGGAAGAATTGTGGCATGTCATCTGCGCAACCCAGGTAAGAGTATTACACTCATGTAATGAAGTTAACATCAAAGCTTGTATGATTTCCTTCTCTCGATCATTTTACTTCAGACAAAACTCCTAATTTGTTAATAACAGAGAGCGGTTCATATACACAGATTTTCTAAACCAGGTTAAGATCCTGGTCTGTCAACTGCTCGTAGACAGATGTTCGTTACATTCCACCCCTGGTTAACATGACAGTAAGTGGAGGACGGCATTTTCAGGGCAGACTGGACAACGGAGATTACTTTGCATGGCATAAATGTTGACCTGGTTGCACGGACGTGTGTGGAATTTCGAAAGTGGCCTATCAATGACATTTCATTTACTATGGGTAAACCGTTTTTTGATACCTTGTGCAAGTGACCGCCATCGTATAACTGAAATATTTATGCGATCGGAGATCAACAACAATCAATCAATAAAGCAATTCAATTTAAACTAGATCCTGACCAGTACATGATTCGCTGTACTCTGGCATCAACACTATAAAGGTCATCTATGAATCGGAGCTTCATTTGATATAAAAGCTACAGGAATGTCAAGGAAAATTTTGTAGCTGCAGTATCACATACAATTTTGATTAAATAATTCAAATAGCAGCAGCTGGGCTTACTTACACTCAATTAACACAACCTCTCTGGCTGGTAAAGAAAAACTCTCGGAGCTTTTCAAAAGGCTGCGAGTGGTATAGTTTCTATAGCAACTGATAAATTTGATCACGTAATCTACACAATCGAGTCTTCAAAATCCCATATCAGACAGACCTGCAACTACAAGGTCACGCGCACAGGCTTTCCCTTTTTCAAGATAAACTCGTGCCGAGAGGAGGTATTGATCAGTGAGAACATTTCGAGGACTTGGGATATACTTTGTGATTCGAGACGCCCCTGAGGCATGTTATTTCACCGTGTTTCTGAAAGTGATGACATGTCATGCCTCAGCCCCGAAGCCACATGCACTCTCCTGCCTGGTGCAGCATCACTGTGACCCTCAAGGGATGTTAACGTTTTCATGTCGTGTGGTTTGAAGGATTAACTACGCCGAATATTTTTCTCTGCATCCATTCATTAAACTGAGCTGACATGGTAACAAGATTTTTTCCCCCGCTACACAGCGTAAATTGAGCTATAATATAGGAAATAATGCTAAAGATAACGTAGTTTTTGTTTTGTTTTTAATATTTACTTCTGAACCGTTTATTAACTGATTGTGAATAATGTACTATTGATCGTGGAATGAAATCCAGCTGATTTTGGCTGCGGCTTGAAGCCAGGAAGTTTGTCATGTTCCCTTTTCAGGCTTGAAATACTGTCGTACCTCAAGCGTATCCAGAAAGCAACGCACAAACACACATAGTCCAGCTTTACGGTTGTTTTTGTGCGCTGTGTTGATCCATCAGAAAATGATAACCAGCAGCCAAGCCATGAAGCCTGGGGACAGAGCTCGAGCGAAACCGGACAGAGTTGTCGTTATACCGACTGATATACCTTGACAAATGGACAATTACTTAGCGCCCCCTGGCGGTTGTCAGGGCCTGCACACGGCGTCTCAATCAGCCCGTTGTCCATGGTGATATAAGACTACAGCCTTGTCCTTTTATGTAGTCCATCGGTTATCGTGATTTGTGGCGGCAGCAATAACAGAGATATTAACCTGTGTGGAGTGCTCGGCTGTTTACAAAATGACGGCTTTATTCTCACAACACAATACCACTTGACAGGATGACATGTTAAGAGCATGTTACACTGCTTACTCAGAGGCATAATGAAAATTTCAAATTATATATAAATGAATATAATGAACATCGTTGTCTGAAAACTAGAGAACGTAGTGATCACAAGGGGTGCACGAAGAGATATATTTGGGAATCGCTTTTGTTGAAAGGGTATAAAGAGGTGAAATTTGGTTTCCATATAACAAATGGGGAATTTTAGTCCATTCAAAATAACCGGAATGTGAAAGGCAGTCTGGAGTAGTGGAATGTAGTGAAAATATCCCAGCCGGTTGGAAAATGTTATTTGACTCTTAGTGATCATCTAATTTTCGACAACCAATCGGACGAAGTATTTCCAGACAAGCTTACAGATAGACTAAAAGCAAACTTACAGACTACAAACACGGAGAGTTGAAGCATGAAGACAAGTATACAGCAGTTATAGAATTATTACTCACAGACACAGATGGTGTTTGGGTGACTATAGACATATATAGTATATAAGTCGGAAGATTACTGCTTTAGAGAAGCACTACTCACACATACAGCGCATTAAAAGACAACAAAGACAACATAAACTCTGTGCTTTATTATCCACATAAAGTTAGAATGGTGGGATAGTTTGGTATACGATCACGTGGTCTGGGTTCTTTAATCCCGATAGGGGCTACATCAGAAGCTTTAAAGAACGGCTTTTTTATCTGCCGTTGCTTTTTTAAAGAAACCTAAAGTCACGACACAGTTGCCTCTGGCTCCGAGACCCTAATTCACATCTAAACATCGATACGCAATGCAGTCCTGAAAAGATCTGCACTTGATGAGCCGTCGGATTGCATAAGATCACGTACGTATATAACTTTTCTCGACTTTGAAGTTCTTACAAATGTAAGTAGATTATGGAATGATAATCGGTTTAAGTGAACTCTCGCTGCCAGTCTGTACCTAGAATTACTTCATTCTGACAACATCCAGAGTTCTGATTATGAGATTGGACAGAGAATGTGGCTATAGGTTCTGATGTAGGAATCGCGTGTTGAACGAAGTGGGCCTGAGCTGGCTTACCCGAATTCTTGTTATTAATGAACCCAGACTTGTCGCTTTTATGTCTCCTCTCGGTGGCTGCTTGGTGCCATGGCGGAATTTGTTCCTGTTTAATTACGCTAATAAACTTCACTCGTCCCAAAAACTAGATTTTATTGTCTCACAAACCTAAAGCAAACCAACCGTTGTTTATCCTGAACCCTCACTCTTCACCAGGAACAAATATTCTCTCAATGTAAAATAATAGAAAATGACATTTTATCGTGTCATTAAAATTACATGAGAATCCTGAGTTAACAAATGAACTACATTGTTTAAATGGCTTCTGTGGATTTCCGAAGGGTGGAAAAATATAGTAATTGACGTAAAGTATCAAATCTGTAGATAACGCGCGATGTATTACACATCCAGTTCCATAATCAATTATTTCCTTAATACTTGTACCACAAATCGACATCTCCCTCGTCGAAAGTCGAAGCAGCAAATACATACAGAACTACCAGGCCTGTGCAGGATTGCCTTAGTGTGTTCTGGATTGTAAATAAATATGTTCCTGTGGTCCATTGTTGACGACAGTGTCTTTTCATCTCTATGAAGTAAATCTACTACCACTACAGACATTTACGCGCTGTTTAATTTGCCCACTATCTAAGTCATCGAAAAAAATGTTATGACCTAACCTTTTGGCGTTGTTCCTTTGTCTGGTTTTGGAACTCTATCGACCAAAAATCCTGACGTGACGAAGATGGTATTGATGACGATATTAAGAGCTAAGAAGTGAGTGTTTATTCCGTGCAGCCCTATCGGGAAATGTTTGGTAGTATATAGTAGATTGTCTATTTCCATTTCGCCCCATCATTAAATATGCTTAAAAGTTTAACCATTTTATTGCGATCTAGTCTGACTGTTCGGCCGTTAACAAAAATGACATCGATTCAACGTATGTACAGAAATATTTGTATCGCCTTATTGCTGAGCTGTTGAAACAAATAAATAGTTCTTTGTGTCCGCAGCGGAATCTCCCTAGCTATAAGAAGCTTTTTCATGTCTAATACACAATTGTATTGTCTTGTTTTCTTCTTATCATTCAGCAATGGAAATAACTTGAACTTGTATTTCAGATCTGATCAATTTAATAATATGTATAACCAAAGCCATACACCAAAACTGATATCTTCTTGTTTTATAACAATTTCATTGCGTCAGAAAATGCAGAACTGTAGAACTGGGACCAACTGCACAAAGTCATATTTGATGAATCAAAATTTACAATCTCTTTTCAGTGCTTAGTGTTTGGCACAGTTAGGGGAAATTTTGACTCAAAGTCTTAAAATACCATTGATGAGGTGGTCAATACTTTCTGTTTCCCAAGATAAGGTCCAAAATTCTATTTCAAACCTTGCCTTGGGTCAGAAATGACATTGTCCAACTGGCCTCTGCTAGAAGCAGTCACCACGGATTGTAAATGTGACGAAGGTGTGTATGCATGTTTCTGAGTGTGTTGGTCATTAAATGAACAAATCAGGCGTAATGTTGTGGATATGGACAGAGCAGAGGAATCGGTGTAAAACTAGGCGTACATATATCTACGTCTCAGAGATACTGGCAGTAAAATCACAGCATGCAGCTGTATCTGATGGCGGGGCACGCCGTTCTGAGGGAAAGAGGAAAGGGCTGGATTTCTGCGGTATAGGGCAACGGTTATGCACAGCATATCTATGACTTGAAGATAACAAGATTGACTTCTTGATTTAACCTGAGGATTTATATATAACTTTCTTTTTAAAACTGATTTTGGTCTTGTGATGTAAACAAAGGTTAACTATACCATGTTTCAAGTTACAGACTGGAGAGTGATTAGCCACTCTGATCACGACAGGATCAAATGTTGAGTTGAATAATGTTCGTAACGATGTCACTGAGATTCTGTAGGTAATTTCTCTTTTTTCTCACTTTTGTCAGAGAACGCACCAATTCACGATCAGGAACTCGTTTGATATAAAAGGATACACGTTCACAGAATTGCAGCACACCAGCCGTATTTACTCATCCTGTAACCCACAGGGTTTTCAGTTAGTCTTTATAATAGTTGTAACACCAGATGCTCATAGCCGAACACAGCTGAACACAGCCGAATGAGTACAAAACCACGAAAGGCTACGCGACATGCACATTTTTCCGGTGAAAAAGCTGGCTGAACAATTAGTGTTTAAAGGGTTGTAAAGATAATTTTATAAGCTTTACCATGGGGTATAACAAAATATATAGAAAACCGCTTGGAAATGCAAATTAACAAGAAACGGTTAATGTTACATGTTGCCTCTCCTGTTGTTCGTTTTGCCAAAATTGTAAATATCAAATTCAAATCAACTGGCAGTCCTTGCTGCACGAGCTGTGAGTACTGGATGATGCCACGGACGTTTTCACCCGCAGCCTTGGGAGTGAAATTATTACATACAGGATCATTGCTCTATTTACATCACGTCCATCCGAGATTTCCGATACATTGGGTGTTAAAGTTCATCATAGTATTATTTAAGATGTTATCAGCTTTGGGAGTGTGATTGATTGACCGATCGGGTGGAGTTGTAAACTGGAAGCGATAACGTTCAGAAATGAGGGTAGCAACATGTAATTTCATCCTATTTGGACAGATTAATAACCCAACAAAACGGTAGGATGTTCGCATTTACATCTAAGTGATGCAGAGTGGGTTTTTAATATGTGAGATACATCCACATTACACATCGCATCAATTCAACCGGAAATTTGGTTTTGGCGGCTTTCCGGATTATTGAGAAATTGTCTCTGAGCGCCCAACGGAGTTGCTCGAGAAAATGGCAACTGCGGGTCTCTTTGTCCCATTTTACGATAAATATGACTTGGCTTTATCTCACTACATAACAATGTAGTTATGTCATCTCTCGGCCAATCGTTACATAAGACATATAAGGAGAAACTTTGCGGGTATTCAATTGATGTGAGTTGACTGTAGTTACATCTGGGTCCAATGGCTCCAAACTAATGGTTTGCCAATAGACGTTAATTTAATGTATAACTTAACTTGAATCAATAGTGTTTGTACAGATGCTCACGAAGGCTAGTTCCAATTGATCACTCTCGGCCAAAATTCTGAGCCGTTGTTTATTTTGTGAGGTCACAGTCAAATGCTTTCCCTGGGCAGGCGGATTAGTATCTGTATACTGGTGCATGGAGCGGAAGTTTACTGTCCCAGAGATCACACAAATATCTGTTCAAGCCGTACAAGACCATAAGCTTATCTTATGAGCTTATAGTCTTATAAAGAAATCCATACCAGCTGAAATATTTATGCTCAACAAGAAAAACTTCACATCGTTTCTCCTGCATGTGGATTGAGCAGTTTAAAAACTTAAACAGTAGATATGTTGAAAGGAAATCTTTTAGATTTAAATTCCTTCACAGTAGTTCTGAGTTCGTTTAGATCTGTTATCCTGTGGCACCTTATTCGAATAAAACAATACTGGGTTCACATACATGTATGCCTTGGATTTCTATCGTACCTGTCCAGAACGAGCAAACGAATCCGTTTAGAAGTAAACACTTTTATCTGCAGCCCATTCAAGCGAATTATCCAAAAAGCTATAGTCCTGCTTCTTACAGGCTTTCTCAGCGGTTGATGATTAAAAACCTTAGAGAGTGTGTGACTGGAGAGAAAGCGACCTGCACAAGAGGGTTATTAACAAACTCGTTTCTTCCCACTTTCTTAGCGCCCATTTTTTGGCCCATACAGTTTGATAGTCTCATAGTCTAGGCCTGTAACCAGAGGAGCAGCAAAATTACTGTGTAATAACAAAGAAAAACACAGCATAGTGTTGACAATATTACATTTACGGTATAATGTCAATTAATAGGTGAAAATGGAGTAAGCCTCTTCAGGATTACTAGCAAGGTTGAACAAGAAATGTATTCAACGTTGGTTGTGCTCCCTTATTTCTTCTACAAATGTTTCACTGGTAATCACAAAGTTTCAAAAATTGCTATTGTTACACATTTACCTGTAAAGCAAAAGGTGCATTCTAAAAGAAGCATCATTTTCAATTGCATTTATAATACAAAGTGTATGTGTTGAAGTTTTGTGTAGATAAACAATAAAAGCAGTATGTGGAATTTGTGAGGTACATTACACTGGCACGTGCCCGGTGTGTTGCACATTGCTTCTCCTTGTCCAAAAAGCATTTTTATCCTTTAACAGTTGCGTGACATACTCTCGGGGGAACTCAACAGCAGTTGCACACTTTTTCACTCTACGTTTCCTGTCCCATACACTGTGATCAAATCAGATTACACACACTACCAGGGAGTCTGCCACCTACCACTTCAAGCGCTCTGTTTAAAATGTCACCATAAAATATTCATTAGGCGGTGTGCCACTAAGATACATTTTAAGCTTTTCTATGATGAGATATAAATAATTGATGGCGAAGTTATTTAGCTGTGGTCTTGGAAAAAGAAGAGCAGAATTAAAGTGATTTAAATAGAGTGCGCGTCGTGCATTATTTGCATTACAGAGTGTTTTGGTCATATGGTCAACCATATTTGTTGCCAGTATTTCTCTCAGCATAGATTTATTGCTATATACAGATTCATAGCTGTTGAGGAGAAATTTAGAAAGCTGTCGAGCTAATAGACAAAAAACAGCACACACTAGATCTTAGGCTTCCTTGGGACATTCCGGGGAAGACATAAACGCATCTACAGATCAACTCATCATAACGTAAAGCATCTGTCCATTGATTCACCCAACTCACGAACATGCAAACTATACCAAGGCCCACATCTTGTGGTAGTTTCGACTTGATCTATTCTTAATTGTTCTTTAACGCAGTACGCTTATGTGATTGTTGTCCTCTGTATGAATTGATTAAGCCGGAATGCCCGGATGTCTTGACAGTGAAGTGTATATTGAAATGCACATTGGTGTTCTGTTCTAACGCGGTTTGAAACATCCATATCTTTTGTACAAACGACACTGATTCTGCTTTCATACCATTTTGACTTATGTTAATAATTTTATATCCCCTTCTAAGCCACACAAAGTATGTCATTCGATTATCACACATTATAATTTATGTACAAAAATAAGCGATGTATCCAAATTACACTAGAGGCCGTCAACCGGTAAAACAATATGTAAAACCTGAACCAGTTTCATTACAGTTTCATCTCCAACATTAAATCAACTGTATATCTGTATTTTAAGGTAAAATCTATTTTACTTTATTCATGAATATATCTGGCCATAAGGGTTGATATGGTCGCATTTTAAAACCATGGCTGTTAGTAATGATTGGTCTGGGGGTGATCTGGGAAATCAGAGGAGAGACGATATCCAGATTAGAGTTACTCCCCCGAGATATCAATGATTATCAACCGTCGTCACCTTAGCGCCGGCACTGAATAGATAATGATCCGTGAATCAGACCACCAGAGCTTTGCGCTGAGGTGCAGAATGTACCCACAGGGAAGCCATTGTGTATAGGTGTATTGGTACACATGCACTGAATAATCGTTATTGTGAGGTGCTTAATAAAAACCGTATTCTTGCACAAGTCACTTACGTCATTCGCACCACTCTTACAGGTCTCCAGTGAATTTCCGCACACACGTATATATGCGCACAGTTGGGCTAAATGTTTAGGGGAAATTTACAAAAGTGGCTTAACAAATTAGAGAAGTATGTGCATGTCATTAAAATTAATAACTGTAAACATTACATTTTATTTCGTCACCAATAGAAGCAACTGTCATTACCTTTTAAAGAGCCGTTGGCATAGCTGCAAAAAAGGTCAAAATTTTATTAAAGCTACTAAAATGATGCAGCAGTGACTCAAGCTGAATAAAAACGCTATCGTAACCATGACTATACCCAGTACAAATACTGTATCGTTGTTTAGGCGTGATACCTGTAGCTAAATGGAGATCTGTGTCAACTTTGCGTATCCCATTAACATTCGTCCAACCATAATACACGATTGCAATCAATAACATTTACTTGTTTATGTCATTGCCTTTAGACATTCCGACTGACTAAAGAAGTAAGCTCAGGGGTAATGAAGCAATATGAATGCTCGTTTGAAACAAGGAAGTAAAACACCGACATGAAATATTACGGTACGGTAATGTACCTCTAGGCGCCTTTGGGTCTCTGACATTCATCAGGGATTATAACGTTGTTAGGGTCACATGGCCGTGTGATAATTTAATCAGAACCTATGGTCTCCTTATCTTTCTGTTGACGTAAGGTCTGCCTGCTCGCTAGAATTCACAAAGCGAAAAACTTTCAACGACACATCTCCTCATGGCGGTCATAACAAACTTTCGGCAGTCATACATCATTAAGCAAATTTCGAAACTCTAGAGGTAAGCCTAATACGAAAAATCACAATGTTTTAGCATTATCATGTAGTTTTGCTTGACCCTGTCGACCCGCCACCCCCACCAATCCCCATGACCCGTTGAACTCATGCCTAATGATGTGCACTCGAAACGGCCGTCGGCAGTAAAACATTCACAAATGTAAAATGAGTACTTGTAAAGCATAGTTTACCTGCCATAAAACGGCTGACTTTTCCACCGAACACTCTTACCGCCTTGTGGTAATTGGTACTCCAAACCACTACCTACAGCTTATTCACAAATGCAGGCTGGATACTCGTGAGTTGTCGTTAAAGTCCTGACGTTACCACTCAACACCCTTACAGCTTTGTTCTGGTTAGTTATCAATTCCCTATACTGACAGCCGAAAGGAAGAGGCTTATGAACAGCTTGACGGTGAATTTTCTCGCACACGTGCGTTAACGACATATTTACAAAATATGGTATGAAGGGAAATCTTTCTGACTCTGCTTATCCTTTTTTTTTTCAAGGTTTCCGGTCAGGAATGAAACACATACTACCATGACCACAACCACAACCACTCGAGCAGGAGCTGTATCTAAGCTTCTGATCTCTCTGGGTCAGGTGTCGATTGTCTGGTAAAACTTCTATGCAATAATGAAGTGATGGTCTCGGCTCTTATGTATATTCATATTGATTATAACTGATCCTCGGCCATAGCCACTGCGCACATTGAACTACTATTTTCAATAACTGAAACTTAAATACCAATTCATTTTAAAGGGGACAGTGCATATTGTGACCCTTCTAAAAGCAAATACTATGGGTAAACATCATGCTCAGATAAAACATTGTTGTCAGTTTGCTGGCACCATAGAAGATAAAAGACGATACAAATACATCGTGCTTTGGGAAGTCATCAGAATTTCTGCAAGCTTTAGAGGAAGACCAAATTTTCATTTGAAAAGTGGGGACTGGTTTCTTTATATTACAGTATGATGGAATGCGTTGTCGAAAACTGGCCGTTCGACAAGAATTGTTGGCTACATGCCACTCCGGTCAGAATGTGGACACTGGCCAAATTACCCAGCTGCCAAGGAAAGTTTGATCTCATCACCATCAGATCGATGAGTCACACATCAGAAGATCTCGAGTATCTACTAGCTTGATATATACCGAAATTAGCAATATTCCTTATACATCAAACTGGACTCGGTAAACATCCTGTCTAAGACAAACAAGCACAAATTCGCAACTGCTTATACATGCTTGTACCGTGTCGTCTCGCACTCATTACGCTCGTTAAATGAATGGTCTATGTTAAAAGAGAGCAGCCTCAGGTGAAAACAATTTCGGAAGTGCCAGAAAATAGTGTGTTTCAACTTTCGGCTTGGGACCAATTAAATAGCCATTCATTCCTGCATGGACACGGTCCTTGTTCTACACAGTCCAGGCAATGTAGAGCGGTGGTAACTAACAGTGAGTACCCTGTATGAGTGGTCATGGTTCCAGAGAGGCTTCCTGTGGAGGAGATTTGGTAGGAGAGAGCGCCGAGGAATCGTCCTCCAGTAACGAGATATGACCACAGATAATAACCACAACCAGGAGTTCCAGTTTACATCGATCACATCAATATTATTACAAAATCTCATAAAGTGCTGCTGCTGAGCACATTCTGACTGTGCACATTCTGACTGTGCAGTTCATATGTAATACATTACTAGGGTTTTATGCTGGAATTGGCCCTGGTATTAGATTTGTAATTATCGGGATTACTTGCTCTCCTGAATTTACTAGAGGCCATAAATGTGTTTCAGTTTGATATATTAAAGTCCTAAGGGATAAATCAATATTCCTGGAGTTCAATAAAAATTTTCCATTAAAGTGACTATGGTACAACATGTATTAGAAAGAATTGGAATACAATTAAGTCTATCTGTCAATACTACGTATGTAGAGCTTTAAGCAGGAATGTTTCAGCTGGGACTTTTTGTGAATATATAACAGAGAATGACCGGCTGTACGACAGTAAAATAAATCGTTTAACCTAAAGGAGACTAAAGTAGTTGAGCACGCCTATAGTGGGTCATTGGTACATCAGCAATAGCTCATGTGAAGCCACATATATGTGGATGGAATTTGGTGAAAATGGATTAGGCCATTTTATTTCCAATCTCAACACTAAAGATTGATTTTAGCCTATGCGTTCTCCGGAAGTGTTCATAGTCTCGGGAATATCGATGAACCATGGCATCCGCTAGATATCGGGCAGGTGTCTCTCCCTGGTGGGGGCGAATTTCCGACAAGTTGAAAAGCTCGGTCTCCGAATTATATATTGGATCAGCCTTGGGTCGTTGGGTTTACCTTTCACACAGACAGGCGGACAGTTTGAGCTCGGCAGGACGAGCTTACCCGGATGCCAACCGGATGTGAACACGTCCCACCGTTTCTGCCTCATTAGCTCATGGGTGACAAGCTGTACACCCAGATATCAGGAGGTGTTTCTCTTGCGCCTTCCCGAACGATCACGGATTCAAGGGTCATAAGGGAGTTATCTAACTAAGGACTAGAGGAAACCCACTATTTCTCGCGAAGGTCAGCCCCAGCCAAGGCTACGTCCTGGGCAGTGAGTGTGAAGTTTCTTGACTCGGAGTGGACCACTGTCAAGTAGCTCATCGGGCACGAAGATGTGCGTTAACTCGATGCAAACAAGGAACCAGCAGACTCGCTGACTGGTGCGTTGTGTCTTGGATAGAAGGAGATTTGTCCGTACATAACCTACTTAACAGCAATTCATGTAGCAATGGAGTATGTTGGATAAGTTACCATTTAAAAGAATTGTCTGTTGAATAGTGTTGATTTTGAGACTGCTCCATTGTGAATAGCGAATTTAGTGTGGTCATGGTTTCCGACTTACCCTTGCAGCCCTGTGTATAATTGTGAAACTTCTGTTCTGAGAACACCCAATACACCTAACACATCTAAAACAAAATAGAACTTTCTTAAACCGGTATCAGTTGCATAATGTATATATGCTTTACACGTGCAATGTGCTGTTAATGATTTAGAAATAGAGCCAGTATATGTAATCACTAAGCATCGTTGTGAACTACATACACGCTCTAGTCCTTATCATTGTCAAACCATATGTGAACTCGTGCGTTACTCATTGAAATCGGATACTTGCATTACCTCTTCATATTACGATTAGGAGTGATTGATCTGAATCGGTCCCACGACTGCGATCTGGCAAGTATTCAAAGTTATTCCATGATCTGGCAAAGCGTTCTACTTCATCATCAGATAAGTATTAGTTAGGAACTCCTCAATCCGCGTTATTACTGCCGCAACTGTATTCTGCCGTCTCTAGTTTACCAACACAACTGGTATTTCGTGATCGTGCATGTTTTCTCATCAGTGAATCAATGGGAGCGAAGTTTCCCCTTTTCTCGCTCAGGAGGATTGAAGTTCCATTCTTGGCATCACGTTTGTCACGTCGAAATTTTATTACAACCAATACATTACCTATATTGAAGAACGTCGAGACTGACTGTATGACTTAAGGAAGATATATCGCCCATCCTCTTGACGTATAATTTATCGATCTTATGGAAACGAGATGAGACCCTCTTGACCCTTAACTCCTGGGCTGTGGGTAATATGGCCAATTTCCACAGGACTGAAAAGAATGTCAGCTACTACCCATGGTTCAGAATACCGCAGACTCAGTAACCATTGCCTTGGTCTTAATCTGAAGTATTTTGCGATTTTATAGTCAATTGTCTTATGAGAATCATTGGTATTAACATCAGAAGCCGAATTCATTACTGTTTTACAGATTAATGCATCCTTAGAAACCCCAAAGCAGTAACCAGACACTGAGTGCAACATCATTTTGTCATGTTACTTTTTTTTGTTCATTTTGTTTCACAGAAACATCCCTCTTTTGCCACACAGTCGACTCAAGATATGAATTATTTGAGAGCGCCCATGGTGGTGCAGTCACTATTTATTTAAAATATACTGGATTCTACCATAAAATATAATTCCCTTTGCATCTACATATACATTGTTCTAGTTTATTTGTACATGTACGAATTTTAAAAGCTACTGTGGTATTCGACTTTTAACAGAGGTGTGATTGGTTTACCTGGTTTTAAACACGTGCGTCCATTTTATTTGTTTCTGTGCGTTCTCATTTTGTTAGCAGCTGGTTACTCATCTCGTGGGATAATCAATAACTTCTGGATTAAAACCACATTTATTCAGTAAATGATTTCACTCACTTTATTTTCGTGAAATAAACACGTGTATATAAGTACAATACATATAGTACGTGGGAAGGTCTGCCAACAACCTGAGGATAGTCCTGGGTTTTCCCCTGGGCTGTGTTCGGTTTAATGTCACCATAATGCTGGTCGCCGCCGTATAAGAGAAATATTCTACGGCGTAAAACACCAAATAAATAAATAAATAAATTAACAAACAATATATATATATTGCCAGTAAAGCAAAGAGGTACGTCTTTTGGTGCGACAAGAGGTCAACCGTATCCGGGGGCCCATTCATTGTCCAAGGTCAAATGTTTATGTGTAGGCAAGTTTTGGTTTCCAGCTGTAAGAAGAAGTTCAACGAGTCACCGTGAGCTGGAACCGGCTATCATCTTAGACTGTATCTAATATTAGTGATATCCGAGTTATTATCCTGCCCATTGGCACAGAGGCCCACCCGCCTGGTCTCTGGCACATTAACCATGCACGACCGCAGCTACGATTGAACAGGGCTGGTAATTACCGATTTTCTCCCGGGATTAATCCCAACCCCTATGTGAAGCTCCTCTAATTTCCTTAATCATCCCTAGCCTCATTAATAACCAATACTGTTATAAACACCAATGCATCATCTTTACGCCACGGGTGACCAGGAAGGGTAGATAGGGTTATTCCGCCGAGGTATCTAGAAAGGGATAAGAAGACTCACAAACAGCCAGGATTCCAGTGGTGATGACTACAGTGTGCAGAATTAACCCCCTTTTTTTATCTTCTCTGTCTTTGACCATCATCTGTTAAACTGTTTACTATCTTCCATGCAGGAGGCTTCATTTCTTTGATAAGTATGACTGTCACAACATCCCGTTGTAATGTTAATGTAACATAGTGATCCACGTATGTGATATTTTATTCGACTGAAATAAGGCACTCTTCAAAGCCTCCATGCAATGTATTGAATCAACAGGGCATTTCGCAACTCTGCCAAAAACAGAACAAAGGAATATATAAACTTCCGGAATTTCTCGAACAGAGGCCGTGAGTGATCTCAATACAGACAGCAGATCGCTATTTTTTATTATTGGGCATTGTACCACTCCCTTTTGCGCTTACAGAACTGACGTGACAGCCTTCTCGTAGGAGAGAATGTGCAACATGGGGTGATAATCTTCGAACAAATACCGTGAAAACCAAGATTTGTATTGAATAATAAAAAGGGGGAACATCTACATGTACATGGATTGGTATCCTGGAAATAATTCATAGTAATCTTTGTACATTTCTACACATCAGTAAAATTACTCATATCTATCATGTTCTTTTAATAGTATAATTACACTGAAGCTTACATATTTTCTAAGGGTACAGAGACCGCTTTTTCGTAACTTTTCCCGTAAAAGGAGTTGTCTAGGTTATACTGCCATAAGAGTTCGTGATTTACGAAAAAAGTTACGAGAAACTGATTTACGAAGTTTTGTGAAAGTGGGCCTTGGTCTTTGTTACGTCTACATTATGTTATCCCCAAGAATTGTTCTTCATTAGAGAATATAATTGCCGCACATACAAATACTATAAACAATACTATGTCTAAAAATGGGAGCCAGTGAGAAGGAATATTCCTTCTAAGCTAATAATGATTCGATTGTTTGCTTATTAAAATACGACAGGAAATCACAGGGGACAGAATCCTGCACTTTTCCAATGCATTGATATTTGATGGTGTTTTGTTTTCGTCTGTAGTCGTTCATGGTAGAGCTTTTCCGGTGGTAAAACTTGCACCAGACATCCTCAAGAGTAACTTATCACATATTTTTTAGGATTGGATGTTAAGTTAAACAAAAAAGTGATATTAGCTGTAGGCGCTAACAAAAAGGATCACTTTGCACCTAAGTGTACTTGCACAGGTTTATGTCCAGCATAGACAATATCTTATTTCCCTATATAATCATTTTCGTATTATTCGAAATTGTAGTGGTTATATTCTAACAACGCTTATAATAATCATGTTATTTATCGCATCTTCTTTCTCCAACAGGAAGGGTATGACGATGTAAAACAGAACACCGAGTTCTGCAGCTGTAATATCCGTGCAGAAGTTCTCCAATACATGAATAATGCCTTAGACCAAGCTAAGAATTACTACCCCGTGCTTTCAACCCTGTCAAAGAAATTTTACTTCCAGATATAAATATCTTTTTTGGAGCCGTCTGACTTAATTCCATTCATTGTACTCTTTGTGAAAACGCTTTTTTAAAATCAGAACCGAGCTGAGCAGCTTGCTCTGTAATTTTCAGAGTGCGTTTAGATTTTCTTCTCATATGAAGGACACGATTTTCCATTGCCGACGGTTTCATGTTAAAATTCCCAAAAGAGTTTGCAGCATCGCCTAAAATCCCAAAGAATAGCGTTAAATGTGTTCGTCATATTTTTTCGGAGAGTGATTTCCAAACCTCTCCACTGAAAACAAAATCAAACCAAAACCCATGTTCACGGATCTTCCTTTTTTATACCACACCAAAAACCCTTCCTGGGGATATCATAGTTACTTTTTGAAGTTGTAAATGATGTTTGAGGCATCACAAATAAATTCAAATGTGTTTGATATCTTTTCTTGAGTCGGTCTTCATGTCTACAATGTACCTCACTATGACGGATAAACCATCTGTTGAATAACTACCTTCTTCTGTGTCGCCATACAGTCCTTGTAATAATGAGGTACATGACCGGGACGGACAGGCAGACTGCGAGTCGCAGACAACACGCAATGTCACGACGCCAATATCATACCCATAAGGGTGGGTTTGAACTTAGTAATGCTGATTTAATATCTGATAGTCATAAACCAAGCGACTGTTATCCACGCTTAACCACACACTCCACACTTCTGAACAGAGTTTGAGTGTCTTAGCCACCGGCGAGGGAGGGGGCAGATTTACGAATGATTATCATGATTGCAGTCATGTCTTTGGTATTACGTAAATGTTTGAAGGATTCTGCTCTTAACTTTCTGGAAGCACACATTTTGTGTACTTTGTTGTAGCAAGCCAAGCGACCTAATAATCTTCCTACACCTTTGGCGCGATAAGGTTTTGTTCACCCAATAAACATCAACATAGTCCCATTCCGGGTGAATTGCTTTTAGAATACCAAGAGCGAAATTGCTTTTTATCCGAAAATGATCAATAAGAAAATGCGTTAACTGAATTTGGCTGTGATTAATTGTAGAAAAATGGCTTGCCTGTCAGGAACATCTGCGTTAGTCTGATCTTAATTGATGCCTATTCTTCCGAAGAAAGCAATTTCTTTCCTTTAATAAACAGGACTTTTTTAACATTACTGGAATAAAAGCCAAATATATCAGATCTAAATGAATCTGACAGCTGTTGCAAACCAGTGTAAAAAGAAAACAAAAACGTGTAAGACTGCAGACTGAAATAAACTTAACTGAATGTCATTTAAAAGTGAATTTCTATGTGAAATTGCTTTTCTGCTCTTCATATTGTCAAAAAGACATCTTGTGAACCCCGGCCCGTGTGGAAAACCAGTTGGATCTTAATTCATAAACACTGACAAAGAAACCTCTTTCAGACAATTACAGCCTTTGTCGAACAGATGCACTTTAATGTTGCTACCGGTGACTGACCCCCTATGCTACAGTGTACACCTCGAAAAATGTATCAATTATAATCAGAAGTTTGTGCATTCGAAGTTTTAAGAGATCATTGCTCACATTTTCATCTCCATGCTGAAGAAACGTTATTCCTCAAAAGATATTAATAGAAAAACTAAACCAGGGAAAAAGAAGGTAAACTGTGAAGCATGCGGGGAAGTTGACAAATATTACAGTCCCATAATGCACACTACTCATGTCCACCCTTCATACAAGGTGTAAAAAGGCAAGAAGAATATCAGTTCATAGTTCAGATCGGGTTTAATTGCTGCTTAATGCACTTTTACGATGACTGTGTTAATAAGAAATATACTGTTGTTATGCATGCATGTTATTACCCACATAGAAAATAACATTTTAGAGCTTTACACTTCCGATAAATAACATGCGAATGCCACTGAAGTGTCAAGCAGTCCGCCATAATCAGGAGGATTTCGGAAATGCACTCCCGCTTACCCCCGAGAGTTGTCATGAATAATGTACAAACTTATGGGCGCCTCACTACGATAATACGGAGGAGCTAGAATACGTATGAAAGACACTCAGACAAATCGGAGTTTTGTGGTGTTAACCAGGAGTACCATTAGTTATACAGACCATAAAGCATTCGATGTACCGGTATGAAAACGGCGAAGCTGCACTGTCTGGCTTTTAGAATGTCATGCTAATTGCTTGGAAGGTGACTCCAGAAAATACATATTTAATTTGTATCAATGCCTTTGTGCTTGCGATATGAAATACAGGTTGTGTACTTTTTACGTGCCAAAAGGAAAAATGGTTGTGGATTATAGGATCTACAGACCATAGTCCTTTTTCAAACAGTGTTATTTACATGTATCATGGAGTCTGCGAAATAATCAATGAATTCGAAATATGTTCATGTAGATGTTAATCAATTCCGTGACTATGCCGAGAACTTCTTGAAGTATTCTACCTCTGCAAAGTCTGGTACCTTTTGATACTCTGGCGGGTGCGGTGTTACTTTTGGAGGGAAAGGGTTATCTGGATCAGAGAATGCGTGTGTCGGGTTTGGAGGTGAAAGACTGTTAATCAAACGCGTGTGTTGTAGACATTGAATCCAGCTGTCTGGGATTCCTGCGGCGATGTTCTGTGCCAAGCTGGCGTCGTCTGATGATATATGACATTCTATACATGACATCGTGTTCTGTAAATATGGTACATTTCACACGCTGCTTGTCTTGGTATATCAACTGTTGTGACTTTATATGATACGTATAAATGCTCTGCATATCTTCTTGTAAGAGCTTCCTTAGGTGAAGGGCAGTCGCCGAATTTTGAAAAATTACTTCAGAAACTCACTTCAAAGCAGACATTTTTATACGAAAGCATAGAAGATGAGCGCTTTCGTTTGGCAAGGAAGAAACATCCAGTTGTGTGTTGTATAATGGTGACCTGCATGAAGACAACTCCGTTATATAGCAACAAAAGAATTAGAACTTGTGTTACCCGATGAATTGTAATTAATTTTCTTCAGCAGTAAAAAAGGTTTCGTATAAATCAGTTAATCGAATGACAATGTACAATGTAACGTCTTTTATTTTGATAGGCATTGTAATAATTACACTCTACTTCATGAAGCAAATTAGTATGAACAACAATATCAGGTATACCATACATGCAAGAGCTGTGTATAGGAGCAATTCACAGCCGCAGTCTTTTCTACAGGCCGAGCATTTGTCATGTTGATGCCCGATCGATTTGGCTAACTGTGAACAATTGTTCCGGAATCATTCAATTATCGTCAAAGTGGAACTGAAAACTCCCCGGGCGCGCCGTCCTATTTTATGTTCTTGGGGAGAAACACAAACCGATAATAAAATGAAGTAACAGGGCCACTCGCGATGCTTATCACCGTTGTGTCATACATGCTAAACAGCAATCTGTCAAAGTCGTCTACCCAAGTCATTATTTCACACTGCCAAAGACGGTCGTTCCCTGAGGATGCAGGTCCAAATAACCAGGGGTTATATCACAAACTAATACTGCAGGAAATACAGGAGTTCGCGTTGCTTGTCCCTTCTGCCTTTTATGGCCAGATGTGCTAAATTGTTATGAAAATTATTTGGCTTTGATGAAAATGCTCTCCCTTACATCTAAAGAAGAATAACAAAGTTTCTGGTTATCTTCCAGTTTTTAATTCATGTAATCAATTTCAGAGTGTTACGGTAGATCTGAGCAGGATTATTTCCGCGAATGAGCCGTGATGTCACTTTATCCCGAAGACCTTTCTTGTTCTCAGCTAGGCCACCGGGTCCGTGAGCGGTCTACAGCGATCCTAAGGCACCTTGCGGAGTCTTAGGAGAGACGTAGTTATAAAATCTAAGATGTCGATAAAGCGAATCTGATTAACTTTAACATAGGTTAAAATGTTGTCGCATCGCCGGCCCTTGTACCCATCGATTAGCTTTGGTCCATAGAATACAACGCTTTCTTTGTCTACGGAGTTGCCACGTTAAACACTAGCCCTTTATGTCGGAAACTACAGAAGAATAGTTTTCAGCCAGCCTCAGAAAAGAGCATTTAGCAAACGATTGTTTCATGAGAGGTTATAGCTTAGACGATCAGTAAATGGAGGTAACAAATTCAGTGCCGGATGGCATTAACCCTCTGTAAAGTCAACATAAATCGGTTCATTTCTTTTCTTTTCAGTTACTGATCGTTGATACGGTCTATGGGATCAAGGGTTGTCCACGCGGATAATTCACAAGGTTGGGTTGCCACGAAAAATTGGTTCCCCTTCAAACGGAAGCAGGAAGCTGACTTTGGATCATTGCCGATAATAATTGAGCCTTTTTGTGACCCGGGCATTGCTGGTCATGTAAAAATTCCGCCTTTGACGATTACTTCCCGCTAATCACCCGACCTTCCTCTTCATAGGATTGCTCTGCAATGCCTCGTGCTTGCGCTGTAAATGTCAATTCAGTTTTGAAGGCAATATCTCCGCCTGTCTTAGGTCCTAAACACTTGATCTAACAAAGTGTCAGGAACGTAACGATTTAACCGGCACTAGAGTTTAATCCAGGTCGAGTTTGTTTCGACCTAATTTGGATACAATGGAGCACAAAATCCATATAGAGCGAGATTGAAAATTGATACGTTTGTCTTACGCTCATACATTTGTACAGAAGCATTTCGGATGAATACTGTATTATATGGCCTAGTTGATCTTGTAAAGTGATACTTTTTTGCCTTTAGTTTACCCAAGCTGAGCGTAAAATTAAGAAATTATAGTTATATATAATTATTATAATTATACACCATTTTGTTCCCAGCTCTTAATAATTCAAACTTCAATGTGATGGTTTGGTGTCTGTTACTATTCTCTCGCCTCCATATGTAGCGTAGGGCCATATCATCAGTTTATCAATATGTTCCACCAGTTGTATTGGAAAATAGCAACTATGTGTCAAATCTTTTTTTCACTATTCCTAAGTTATTTTCAATAATACCACAGTCTGATCATTACAGGTATTCACGTGAAGGTAAAAGATTATGCCTTCATGTAAAAGGGGTAAAATACCCTTTTAGTGTAAGTTTAGTAATATATTCAAGTAGTTATCTGTTGTGTCATTGCATGGATAGAGCAAAAAAGCGTCGTTTTGAAATAATAGATTCTTTCAAGGTCACTGAGAGGGCATGTCATGGCAATTTCAGCTTAACAAATGCCATGCAATTACAATCAAAAATAGGTTTCATATAACCTGTATAATTAGTAATTATCAATCGTTTTTTAAAGTGTAACTCTCAGTTGTGTTTTTGTAACAATACAGTATCATGTCCTTAGCAATTTTAACAAAGAATAATCAAAACACAGACGAGAATCAAAAGTTCCCAAATCTTTCCTCCTGACTGGCAAGAAGAGTTCTTGCCACTTTAAATCATACCTAAATACCAGTGTTTATGTATTTATTTATATATTTATTTGAATGATTGGGGTTTTACGCTGTACCCAAGAATATTTCACTTATACCAAGGCGGCCACCATTATGGTGGGAGGAAACAGGAAACCATCCGCAGGTTGCTAGCGGACCTTCCCACGTTCGACCAGAGAGGAAGACAGCATGGGCTCACAGCGACCGCATTGGTGAGAGGCACAGGGTCATAACGCCGAGCTGGTGCGCTAATCTTCTCGGCCAAGGATGCCCCTGGTGTTTATACACTATTGATGAATCCTAAACGTTTTGTGATCCTTTGTTCTGAGTAGTATCATTCATTTACACGCTACTCTTTCTCTGCCAATATTGCGCTGAACAACTAATTAAGAATATTTGTAACAGGTGATGTTTTGATACCTTCCGTTGTTACAACAGAATTCATTCCACGAAATACTTCATCCATCCTATTAGCCATGGCATCTGATTTTTTAGGAACAGAAATAAAACAATTTTCTTACAGGGTTGGAAGCGCAGAGCTACTGCTAATGTTGAATACTTTGCATTTGTCGTTGAAAATGAACAACCCACTACACATTGAGTACTGTGCCTTCACATTAGAAAAAATGCTTTATTTCCGGTCACCGCGGCTCAAAAATAATATTCCAATAAATTCGGTTTGTGATCTTGAGTTCCTCATATACCACACGAACAGATAAGAAACAATGAATCAGGGCCTATGACCCAGCGAGGCGTGCATGATCGGCTGAGGCTGCTGTCAGGGACTAAATTGGTTCGCTGTCTAAATCCTACCTGTCAATCTCTGTAATTGAATTTACTTTTAAATTTTGCACCAACAAATCACGAACCTTTAGGGTTGCAAACTGACATCTATACAATTCAAATGAATGAGTCATCTTTTTCAGAGGCATTAGGTATGGAATCTCTTCAATATTTATCATCCGGTGTTGGCATTTTGTAATACGAAGACATTTACAAATCTAATCGATTCCATCCTCTGTTGCTTCCGTGGTTATGTATCCTGTCATTGCGTCTCAGTCTGGTCTTGTTACTTTGTCACATTTCATGTTATCGGAGTAACCGACACAAGGCATACTTTCTCTTATCTACCATGCAGATAAGTCCATGATCATATCATCACATATTGTTAAATCACATCAGGACAGAGCTCTACCGTGGGGTAATTCGCATAAGTAACAGCTGATTACGTTATCCAAGGTATCTCTCTAAAAACTCTTGTATGTACATGCAGGAACTCTGAAGATATGTATTGCTTCACCGATGAATTATACCATGTTTGAATTCAGCGCTACACCTTTAAGTATAACAAGTGCGAGGTGGAAAGGCGGTTAATTTTGAAACATATTTGCTCTCATTATTCCATAAAGTTCTCTGATCACTATCGCAAAAGAAAAAAAGATTCTAACGATATTTAGATCACCAATATAACAAATACACAAAGGTTCAAGTCAAATAAAATTGATTAAAACATTATATTTGAATACGTCTTGATTATGACAACATTTCTTCGGCGGCATGTTGAAACAGTGGAAATCGAGAAGAAGCTTGTATCCAAGTATATACAAGCATGAAGGCTAATTTTGTTCCATTATTACACCGCATAGCTTATATTCTTATAGCACAAAAGTTATTGTCCGCATTCATAAATTTAATTTAACTGTGTATCTTTATTACCACCTCTGCATAAGGTTTAAACCGTCTCAAATATGGCTCTGTCTGGTTACCATTATGTTGTAATGTTTCTTGAGGCATGACTTTGTGGCCGTTATGTCAGATTGACCGTCTCAAGATGCCTGATTAAATTCAGCCTAGTTTCACTGTTGGAAAATAAACCATCTGCTTTACGCAGACCATGGTCTCCTTAACTGGTTGAGGAATTCCACATTGACGGCATAAATAAACAATGGATCAGAATTTGGAGGGTAGCGTTCAATTAGAGCCGGTCTGTGTCCCGTCGTTGGGGATTCGTACGGACAATATTGAATCCGGACAAACCCTTGATTAAGTTAAAGGTTGTGGTGGACGCTTTGATTGGGGCTGTGGTAAAACATCTTACCGCGGAGGGCGATGGATGACGTAGGTTTGGTAGATCGGGCGTCGTTTGCGCCTTATAGTCATAAGACAGCTGGGCGCTTTTTGTTTCAGTAAAATTTGTAACTGACTGTTTTGAACTAATGAACGATATCACAGGTATGACCTAACAAATCGTAATGTGAAACGTTACGCTACTATGCTACTGTCTATCTGGAGAGACGCCAAGATATAACACAAATCAAATACACACAGAGAGCCCAGAGCGATATTCTGGCAATCACGTGAACAGAATGATTATACAAGCAATGGTCTATAATTGTGAACGGTGTTTATATTATTCATCTGTTTTCTCTAATGTTTATGACACAAAGACCAACCAGAATACCTCATTTGCGTGATTCGATGTGTTGCGTGTTAAGGTGAGATGAGATAATAGCGTTTGTGTTACACCCCAGCCAGTAAATTATTCAAGCCGACATCTCGAGACTGAGATTCGGCGCTATTGTTTTACATCAGTTATTTGGAAAAGCGTAGAGGTGTGAACTCTCCAGACATGCACGCTACGGAGACAGAGATTTGTTACCACAGCTCGGAGATTCTTGTCTTCCCTTTCACATGTGCGTTTTTGTTGCGAGACAGGTTTATGGGCAGTTTTATTTTTCGTTCTCTACAAAATATCCTTTACTGATTTGTTCCACACGTCATTCAATGGACATGGTTACGTGCCATGTTAATTCCCTAGGAAAGCATGCAAATATACTAGCTATTCCGCTAATGTCCATGAGGAGTGCAAGGGGCTCTCAGTTTACAATACATGTTACAAGCTTTACACCTATACTTCCTAACATCACGAAGTGTATCGCTGTAATAACGTTTGTCAAGCCTTACCCATACTTTGCATTGTATGCAGAATATCACTACTAGCGACGAGTACCAGTATTATCAGTTTGTTTCGCTTGTAACATAACCCTGTTTATCATCCAGGGACAGACGTGTTCTGTGGCAGACGTCTTCAAGTGAAGCGATGTGTTATCTTAACTGCTTACATTTGCTTTACATACCGATGCAACACAGCCCAGTCTATTTGGGTACCGTAACGAGAGCCATCTGGCTACACCGCAGCATTAAACCCTTCGTTCTGAGGCTGTCCGCGATATTTATATGTATAATGACTAGAAGCTGAGTGGGTAAGAATACATGGTAACAAAACACATCCTTTAACAGCTTTTCCTGACAGACATGCATTTCAACCGCACTATGAAAATGGACGCCGTGTGCTCGTTTCGTCTACTGTAGACACACGACGAAGTAATCCAGAGACCGACAACAATAGCTGTTCATTTTTTTCAACTGCTAGACATAAATTCTACTAGTTGATAAACCAGTTACAGATTAAAATTAGTTGAAATGGTATCCATACGTTGGGATAACTGAAAAGTTACCTGTTTAGTTGCTTTTCCCTTTCTTGTTCCCTATTTTAGGCAAACCTTACTTTACACAAGCTAAGAACTGGTTATGTAATGTTATAGTAAATGGACAGAGGATTCAGTGGGAAAACAATCCTCGGAAGGGCGTTCAATGCAATTTTATTCTAGCAAGTTAGAAGTTTTCTCTACTGCGGCATAACGCCCATCTTTTTACTTTATCCTACAGCTCGTTCTGTGTTTGCTTAATTATCCTTTAATCTTAAACCTAGAAAAAAAATTCTCAAAACATTTGATGTCCTTTTCTCTTCATACATTTTATATATTTAACTTCTAATGTGGCTTCTATTTCAAAACAGCACTCGGTTATCCTTGTGTTTTAATGAATTAGATAGTAATTTTTTTACCAACTAGCGAGTAATATAAGTTCGAGAACTGCCCTGCTTGATATAAAGTTTATGAAGACTGGTGGCATAGCAAGGCTTACCTAAATATAAACACAACAAAGTTAAAGGTAAGCTCGTTCTGTACCAAACGCGGAAATGATTCAACTGGTCTGTGTGTCATAGACTAACAGAGAGACTGACGAATTCGCCTCGCCATAGACTAACAAACACGGTTCTATAACACATGTAGTACCTCATCATTTTCCTGGGCTATATATGGACTAATAATATTCGATGAGTATAAGTGAAGTGTCACCAAACAAAAATATATATATATATATCGGTTGATGATCATATGGCACTTGCAATTACTGATGTCCGACGAAGTGACAGTTTCTTTTTAAGCTGCAAAATTCTCTAAAGGTTAGGTGTGAAGAATGGTTATGGATCTGACGGAACTGACTTTTATAACTATTAAGTATTAAATGTCAGATTTGACGGTAAATATACTGAGAGCTTGTAGCCTGATTCTACAGGCCATTGGAGCGTTATTTACGTAGAGTATACAAAATAAAATAATCATTTAAAAAGACAGACCACCACCTTGAATGAATAATCGTCAAACAACCCAGCATTTATTTTAATCTGCTTATATCCTTTTGACTCTTTACGTTCAGATATAATATTCCCTCGTGTAGTTTATAAATCTGTTTAACTCCCATGTTAACGCTATTCACTCTACCCGCCTCCATGTCACAGGGCTGGGCTTTGGGAGTCCCCCAGAAAGAGAAACCCGGGTGGGGCATGTGTCCCAGCCCAGCAGTTACCGCCAAAACACCTGTAATAAACACGTCCTCAATATGGAGGCGACGACACCTGGATACTGAACTTAATATCTGTCTGCTCACCTGAGCAGACATCAGGTAACTTCCACCAGAAACGTAAGGCGGGAAGTAATCCGGCAGATAGATGTCTTTAGACACGCCCCACTCGTCTTTTGTGTTCCGGGAGACGATAGATTGGGGGTTATAAGCACCAACGATAACATCACCTGAGAGTTTTTTCATCACAGAGACCACACTGGGCAGGTGAAGGTACACATCGTCATCTGATTTGATCACGTACTTTACACCCGGAACGGAGTCCATCACCCACTGAAAACCCAGCAGTATTTTCTCCGGCAAGTTTCGGTAGGTGTCCGTGGTGACCAACTGTAGAATATCGCCGTACCGTCCGTGTTCCTCTGTGACCTGCGTGTTCCAGTAATGATCCCAGTGAAGACCCAGTACGAAGATCACAGATGTCCCAGTCACACTTGTGTTTGCCCAGGTGCGCCTGATGGCTTCCCGCAGCTCGGAATGTACCGGGGAAGAGATCACTAGTACTATCACATATTTGTCAGTGAGCGCTTTCCCATTGGGTATATGTTTGGCAGTGAAAGTGTTTAAAGGCACATGGTTTGAATTCTTGTCACAAAATACTGATCGAATGTAATCTGTCACATTGTTACCTCTTACCATCACTGAAGGCGATAAACCATTTGACACTTGAAAACTGGGGACTTCCCCGTGCAGCTCTTCAGACTTTTCTCCAGATTTCAGCTGTATTTCCTTTCTTGGTGGTTGGCCAGAGCTAGCGTGTAATTCAAGAATCATATATAACAGTGTAAACCCAAAAACAAAGGCTGTCATCCGTCTAAGATATCTCCAGATCTTCATGGTTGTTCAACGACGATCGATCACTTAGTAACCATTCCGAAACGTGAATGGTACAACTCATACATCCTCCTTTTGCACTAAACTCTGGGATCCTGCTCCGTGAAAACCAAGCAGCTGTTGTTTGTTTACTTCTGCAGTTCCTTGCTGTTTGGACCTGGCTCTTCAGCAGAGTTGGCAGCAGTAATGCTTCATGCTCAGGCTGATATTAAAGGGGGCTGTAGTATGCTACTCTTACTTACTCAGTACAACGCCTCTATTTTGAAGTCAGGTAACTCCGATCCGGTAACCATTCCCATTTGAAACAGTGTGCGTTAGCTTAATATCACATTAAAGCAGGCACGAGGAAGAAAATCTCAAGCGTGCACCAAACTCGTATATTCGTGAAAGGTCCACGTGGTCAGGTGGCTGAGTATCCCAGCGCGCTGCAAATCTCCCAAAACATTAGCACAGAGCCAAATATGAGCTGTCGGACATCAGTCACTTGGTTCTCTGTGCCGAGTATATCTGGTCCATTGCCTCTCGGACTTTGACTCAAATAGCGCAGATCGTTCGTAGCTGTAACTCCTTCACTGTGCGAAACTCTCGCCTAAATGATTCTTCTGCGGCTAGAATCGATCCCTTTTATACTTTCCCTAGTAGCGAATTGGCCCGCTCTCAGATACAACTGATACAGAGAAACTACCTGCATCGTTCACAACCTTACCCTGATATACCACATCGATCCTGCGGTCGTGATCACGTGCTGCCTGATCCAAGCGGCTAGTGACCTTGCCGCTTCTGGCCCAACACATAGACGACAGTGAAGATCAGCTATGTTTAAGAATAAACGTTGGTGTAAAAGTTATTTTCGTCAAGTTGTACCTAGATCCATGACTGACACATGGACTACAGCCGAGATTGACTAGTTTTAGGTGCACACACTGGTAGAAACATCATTTTTGGTGCTTTTATGTATTTATTAAAGTGGTTTTTATTGATCTATTTATGTATTTTATTGATGTTTTTCATCGTACTCAAAGATATTTCGGTGATATGACGGCGGCCAATCATCTGCAGGTTGCTGACAGACCGAAGAGAACTTGAACACAAAGGTGAGGGGTGCCTGGGTCATTGTACTGCACTTGCACACTAATCACTACACCACGGAACTGATGTTTATATGCCATTCTCACAATGTATAACATTTTTGTCAGTGGACAGGTTTACTGGCGGACGGATGCGGATGGAGCCTTGTATTATGAAACGAATGTGATGACAGCCGCCATCGGATGAGTATTAGAAGTGACCTCTTGGTAAGGTACTCGTGACCTTAAGGGAGGGCCACCTTAGTGACACCTTCCCCTCACTTTTTCATTTGAGCGGCTTACTTGAAAAGGACAACGTCCATGTGGAATCACATCGTTTTGCTCCTAGGTCGTTGCTCTGCGTATGATTGAGAATCTGAGGTTTCGTAGTGGTTCACCTTGAGCTCTTGCGTTTTCCAGACGACGTTTGGAACAATAGCAACCTGGTGTAACGTTCAAAAAACTGATCCTCTACACAGAGTAATCATTAACACGGATATGTGCATAACATAAGGCACGCAGCTTTTATCTAAGGTTAATCTAGGTTAGGGGATTGTCTAAACCAAAATCTTGCACAAAGCACTGAAGTACTATACTATACATTACAGTGCTTCAATATAAAGCCTGTCGTCATAGAGATAAAGGCCCAGACGTCACGACTTAAAGCCATTATCTACCAAAGTTCATTATTTAGCTTGTCAGCTTCATCAGATTTACCTAAAGAGGAACATGACTTTGTCAAATCTTGGGAGTATCGATACGGTCAAATATGTTTATGAACGTTTCTTAAAAGCAACCATTTCTTTGTTCGGTACCTTGTCGTTTGTCAATTAAATCTCGGCATGTAATTTTTCTAGAACAGCTTGAATCTTCAACTATTTAGTCAGTTGAAGATTATTATCATTACTGATCGATATGTTTTCTGGATGACGCCATGATACACTGTTGTATATAGTGTTACGCTAACTGCCCGCATGTTGTGGAATTTAAGAAGCGGTGTTTGTCCGTCGTGGTTTGATTCAGGGCCTTACAGAGGACGCTCCGTTGTGTTTATACCTGAAAATATCGACAAAAGGTCTGCAAGACGGACAACTTACTACGGTAGTATTATTATGACAGAAGCTTTTGGCAAATTGTATCAACTCTTTCTGGCAAAATAAACAACATTAGGGTTGTACAAAATTCAGCTTAATCCAGTCCAGCTGGTACTGAGTAAATAGCTGCTTTCATACGAAATTTTTTTCCAGACTTCTAACTACCTCGGCCGAGAGTTTATTTCATGGAATCCATAGCTTTTAGAGACATTGCGGTTTCCACCGGTTGATAAAGGTCAGTGAACCGGTCTCGTGTGGATTATCGAAGTAAAGACGATCAATGATATAGGGCAATCGGTTCAGTAAAATGATTTTAACTTTTTCGAATTCAACAATTAAAGAAGTTCGATTTAGTTTATATAACTCGTGACTGACCATCTTGACTACCGTTCTAGAATGACTTGGACTGTAGTATTTTCACATTAGTAACAATAAAGGCCCCTCTGTTACTCTCTTAATTTCAGAATTCTGGCAGTTACTTTTTGCTATTATAACAACATTGCCTTGGTTTTGATAGAGTTCCATAGAACTTCTACTTCTGGTGCCTCGACACCGTTTTACACTGGTAGTTCCCAGTCAGCATAAACTGACGGCAATACATATGCACAACTCAAGCAATTTTGCGACAAATATTAAATAAAGTGTATTATATGATCAGTCTTGGTCTTGTAATTTCTAATCAAAGCAATCTGACATGGCTCTAACATGTGAGTCTGTCAAGTTGTATTGTGTTGTGAGAATAAAGCCGTCATCGGATCAAAACATTCGGATTCTCCACACAGGTCAATATCTCTGTTGTCGTCACAAATCACAGTAATCGATGGTCTACGTAAGGGGACAATGCTGTAGCGTTATATCACCATGGATAACGGGCGGTTTTGCTGTGTGAGAAGTCGTGTGCAAGCCCTGATTACCGCCAGGGGGCGCTAAGTAATTGTCCATTAGTCACGGTATATCAGTCGGTATAATGACAACTCCGTCCGGTTTCGCTCCAGCTCTGTCCCCAGGCTTCGTGGTGTGGTTGTGAAACATGTCTATTGCTGTTCAATGCCCTCTCAATCAATGCCAGGCTGGTCTGACAGCATATGGCGGCCAATGGGTTTGTGTTCGCATCAACCTAGCTGATTGAGATGTTTGGAGGGTGGCCTGGGCTTTATTATGTACTGTCCGTTCTCACAGAACCTCTCCAGGTTTATTATTACAAACGGAAATGATCTGAGTATCAAGTCCCGTTATTTCTGCCTGTGAAGAAATCCGTTGACGTCTGTTTCTAGATTTAAGATACATGATAAACAACATCTTTATCCCCAAAGTGCAGGATATAACACATCATATGTGATATGAATTAGAATATGGCCAGAATGAATGGGACAGAAACTGAACGCCAGCCTGTTTGCAGGGATGAATGGATTTCTTAGTGCTAATGGGAGCACGGGTTTCTTCAGTGTATGTACAGGACACTAGCTTTCCATGTCAGTATTGTTATAATTCGTAGGTGATAGAAATGAAAGGACCAGCAATAAGGTGAATAAATAAATGAGTGTTCCTTCATGTTTGGATGGATTTAAGTTCTGTTGACTAATGCTTTTGGTCAGAGAAGGAAAATTTAGATTAAGTTCTGTTAGAGAAAAGAAATCGTGTTCTTCAGGTTCTGTCAGAGCATTGTAATATATGTGGTCGCTTGCCCAAGGACACTTCCTCGTAGATAAGCATTGGGTCACAAATAAGACATAATGTCTACAACTTATCTCGACTTGAGAATTGAATCTGTTCTCTGAGAAGGCCACTTCCAGCCAAGGTAGTTGATGCGTGTTGCTGCAGATCAAGAGCATCCTTCGAGCTCGGAAGACAATATCGATAAGGCAAATGAAGATAGAGGATCTCTTACGGGGCATCCTCTACCGAAGAGCTATTCCATTTGTGTAAGAGAACTGAGTGATACTTTCCAAGAGTGAAGCGGAGGTGGAAAGGGAAAAAATAACCAGCCCCGACCATATAACTTCTATAAAAGCGAGATTACTTTTCTCAGATATCTGTCGTTAGAATGTATCAGAATTTACGTTTCCTTCTGCTCTGTACAAATTACATAATGTGATCTCACTATACTTTGTCGGAAAAGTATAAAAGTAGAGAGGAACCAAGTGTGTGTTTCCTAAAGGCAGTGAAAATATGCAGTTGAGTTAATTACAGCAGGTGTAGCAGTGCGGTTGTTTGAGGAAGAAAGGACTTGGTTGGTATCTTTCTAAATATCTTTGTATAGTTCACAATCATGGTTTTCCATACCATTGTTCGCCATTGACAGATCAGTGAAGCGTTACCAGTGTAACAGCAGTGTATAGCTGTTAGCGTGACCGGGATGTGATGAGCCGCCACTACTGTGTGAGCCCAGCAGCATCAAATCACCGCGAAAAGATAGACTTGAGGAATTGGTCTAACCCCAAAATAGGCCATCTTCTGGATGGCCATCAGCCCGATCAATAGTTCTTCTCTGTAAGTATTTACTTTTAAAAAGAAACCCTTCGGTGCGTGACCTTATGTTTGACGGCCTGTCTAAAGATCTGTGTTTGGAGGCTCAACTCCAAGATTGCGTCACCAAACTCTCGGGTTACTGCAGAAACCATTTTCTTACCAACCCAGAGTTCTGAAAAGCGATATGGATGTCTTTGTGCAGTGCGAATGAGGTATGATTACTTGTCATGAAAACTGCAGAAACCAGGCCGGCCGTGTGATTTAGGTGCTTGTCTACCAATGACTAGATAACTGGAGACGTGTTTAATCAATTCTCAGACAGGGACCTGTCAGAATGCATCTGTTTTTGTTGTTTTGGACTACTGGCTGGTATTATATTATGTTTGCTGGAGGACAGTTCGCGAGTAAATTCTGAAGGTCGGTGATTTACTCCACCCATAAAAAACAGGCCACAATCAAAGAATTGAAAACTTCTAGAGTATGGCATTAAACATTAATCAGTTCACCAACATACCACAAAAACTACATTGTATTTCTGTGCGTAGCGTAAATATGGCAAATGATATGTTGTCGTATGTCTCTGTGCGTTGTGGTGTAATCCCCATTAACATGAATAAATAAATTCAGACCTTTGCACATTACACGATTACCTCTAATGACCAGCAATTTATCATAAAACCTACCATTATGTCTGCCAATTTTGTGAATATGATCAGTGTCCAGCTTTCACATACCTTTACTGTGTGTTTCCACCCATATATCAACTATAAACTTACTGACCACTGCATCTAATCGATGACTATGCCCCCATGACACCCTCTCTGCAACTTCATTACATATTATAACTTAACATAATCTTTCTTCAAATTAAAAATAATTCTTTAAAAGAAGAAAATATAATTGTGCCAATGAATCTTTTTAGGGACAATAACTGTCACTTTCCTGGAACGCTTTATGGTGCAAACATCAAATTGCCTGTGTACAACAAAAACATTTTTTGACCATTTGACTTGTGAGGAGGAGAGAGATTTTGAAGCCATCAATCTTCACCTAAGTGCATGTCACTGGACCCACATTAACAAAGAGAATAGGGATTTAGCACAGCTGATAATGAACAGCACTCCGTAAATGGCGAAATAATGATCGATGTAAAGACGAGCGGGTTTGTCAAAATGTTATTGACAAGATAACGTTACCATTGTCCATCAGGGTAATGGGCACTTGAGAATTCCTCATGAGTTCATTAACGGCGATAAGCAATACAAAGCCATATATCACTTTTATCTTAATGGTTCCCTTCGAAACAATGTTCTGTCTTATTGGATTCCTGTGTTGATAGTTGGTATCAGTTGGTATCATATACCTATAGATTTATTTGAATGAATGATTTTGGCTTAACGCCACATTGGCAATATCTCGGCCATATCGTGGCGAAGCGTCGTTTTCACAGTTATATAAGCTGTAGATCCAGGGTTCAACCAGGGTCATATCCAAGACTTTACCATCACTGACCTTGACACAACCTTGCTTGGCTCTTAACACAAGAGGGAATAGGCCAATTACTGGTCAGCCCGGTGTCAGCATAATGTGACTGGGCGGGGTGTCGTTTCTGGCGTCTTTGACATGGCGTTCAAGCGAGAGAGCATTATAACCGTGTCGGTAGCTTGGCCCAGTGTATGATACATTGCAAGCCAACTAAAATCACAAAATGTAATGAATTAATATATTGTGCAAGCTATCGTCTCCCAGACGCCTATTTCTTGATCTAGGAAAGTGAGTATATGGATTTAGTCAACATCAAATATATTCTCGTATTGTTAGTTTCAGCAAAATTAAGACTATTAATGTTGTGATGATTCAGAAACTGATGTTGATTTGAAATCACAAATGGCACCATAAATTATGTTCATCGCGAGAATTCCTTAACAAACACCTCAGTGTAAGACAACTCACAACTAAGCAACGCAATAATAAAGTCGTATCATTAATAATACTACTTCAATTGCAACCCCAAAATAAAAATGCGTAAAATATTCATTACTTTCACGTCAATATCGTTCTTACACTCTAATCTGTAGGCGTTTGCAACCACACAACCGAATAAATAGCGTGCTTGAAAAGTACCGACATGAGAAATATAAACATTTTTTATGTTATTTAAAATAACACCCCCGTCGGTCAAGATTTGTGTACATGAGTTTACAGGCGAATCTTTTACATTACTTTTACATGACTGTAAATCGAATTATCGTTGTCATTATCGGCGTCCTATTCATCCAGACATGAAGAAACAGTGTAGGCTCTACGGACAACTTACATGGAGGATTCTTTATAAGCCTTTTATTTTGACTTAGATTTTACGATCCAATGTATATATTTTTGGTGTGAAAGTATTTGATATTAGTGTCGAAATATTCGAGTTAAAAATACCATGGTTCATTTCAATGGCCTATTGAAGATTGGTTAAGCTCCCGTATTGTCTTGGCTTGGCCGTTCGTCAGGTTGGTGACTGCTTAGTTTGTTTCGCCCATTTCTAGATAACGATTGGAAAAATTACATATATGAAAAATTCTTGATTCCTAATAGAATACCATGACAGTTACTGCTTTTATACGAAATCCTATGACTTTTGTGTGCGTGTGATTTTTTTCTTTCTTTTTAAACGGTTTTGTCCTCGCTTGTGCACGCAATTCCTAAACGTCTTGGTTCTAGCAGTATCTAACATCCTAATCAGTCGATTATACAGGTTCCATGGGGAATTGCCAACGTGTTACCATCATATATCTTGGGCAGAGTGTACTGTGTGCTGAGAAGCGTTATTAGTGTATGAACAATGTTATCGTTGTGCGTTCTCGCACCTATTACACTCAGCATGCAAAAACTCCCGTACACTAGTGAAGTAGCCTACAGGGATGCATTCAGACAAAAGCCAACAAAGACGCTGGGAAGTGTCTACCAAAACTCCAGACGTTTTCAGGATTGGAAATTCACTGCCTCCAGACAGATGAGGCCATTCCTATGCATTCTTCATGAATTTACACCGGAGAAGGCTCCACTACAAATTGCAGAATACTGATGCATGGTTTTGGTACGCTTTTCTCACAGTCAACACCGTTCCCTCCCAAGCTCAAAAGCCACAGTTGTCAGGAAGACATTATATCTAAAACACATAAATTCATCCAGCAGGAATATCTTGTAGACAAATCACCTATTGACGCCAGTGGTGGACTATATATTAGCCGGCCTCCCATGAATATCGAGAATCGTGTCACCAGATGTTGCCGTCACTTGAAAAGCTCAGAAAATCGAGTGAAGAGTCAGATTAAGAGCCTTTTTAACGCGTTGTGTGAATGCTAATGATATGTCATCATTTCTGAAGTGTCTAATTTATAGCTGTTCTCCACTGTGAATGCAAACAACTTAAATATGTTCCTCTTCTTCCATTGGATTGTTGGATGCATTAGTGTTGAACAGCTATCCATTCCCGGCTGTTGGATCAAGATATAATTTACGTAGCTATATGCGAAATGTCTGACGTGATCAAATGAGGATGCAAGAACTTGACAGTAGCGATATATTTCCGACAGTAATGACTTTTGCATTTAAATATATAGGTGCCATAAAAAGTAATTCATTGATTGAATTTTCACCTTTAAAAACATAAGTTTTTCACAGGTGGAAAATTGGTTTAATGCGCTGTAATTTTAAATAATCAAAGAAAATAAAATTAATCAGCCATGACACCAAATCAGGACTTGGCGTTCATTATGGACGTTAGTGACATCTGGTGTGTCCAGCAGTGCATTCGGTTTTAGCTTTGTCAAGCCTTGCATTTACTCAAACCAAACTATTGTTTCTCTTATATTCCTGAAGACGGCGTACCTCACGCCTTTTCAACTGTAGAAAACCCAGGCCGCCACCACGTCTAACTTATCGATCTTACGGTAATGAGGTCAAACCCTCTTGATAGTCAGCTCTCAGGTTCTGGGTAATTTTGCCAATTTCCACGCCACTGGTCAGAGAGGCAGCAAATAATTTGATCTGAAGTGAGGGAACATATTCCTCAGCATGACATGTACCGACTTTTTGACATCTGTGCAACGTGGAATGGCGTCTCAGATTTGAAGATAAATTGATAGCTTTTTATGACAAGTTTCTGATAATGAAATGATTAGTGTAGGATGCCTTTAAAGGAGAAGGCCGAGTAAGAATTGGGCAATTTGTGGTAAAGATTTAAAACCGATCTTCAATTTTTTTTTAATTTTTTTTACTTCCGAGGCAACAAATTTTAATGTAGGTCATAACACACACTCAATTTCGAAATAATAAATAACGCCATGTAAAAGGGGAGGTAGTTGTTCAAATAATTTTAATCAATCAGAACGTAGGATTATGTGAGGCCCAATTAGCGGATATGACATGAATCTTTTGAATTGCCCATGTTTTGTTAGTGCACAGACAACAACAAAGAGTTGACGGGATGCCACAGTGAGCAGATTTTGACTGCACAAACAGCACGTCGAATATTGGCGGACTGGATAACTTTTTCCGAGAGCTGCACGGCCTAATTCATGTCAATCAGCCAGCATCGGCTAGGTAAAATGTCGGCGTCTTCTGACAGCTATTGGAGCTTACGGCGATGAAGAATATGCTTCTTACAGAATGTCTAAAAATTATTGGGTGGTGTTTTTTAAATGGTGTAAGATTTTCAAATCTTACTAATTTATGTTACACTTCCTCGGTCTTCTCCTTTATAGGTCTTATCTGTACAAAGTGTATCGAGCAAGAAAAATACTGAAAAGATAAACTAACCTAGGTTAGGTTAGGTTTTCCACTTTGTTGGAGCGATCAATCTCCAGCGGGTGATTTTGGAAAGTTCTGCACATCAGCGAACCTTTAAAACCTCTGCCACTTTTTAGTTCAACAAAACTGTGGATTTATCGCATCCAAATGGGAAAACGTCCGCTCATTTTCACGGATTATTAACTTCAAGAATGCAGATAGGTAATCGAAAATGCCATACTCTCGGTGTGCACTTTCAGGCGATAAACTGAATTGGCTTTCCTTGTATAGCTTAAAAAATATGCAGCCGTTGAATGTTTTATTTCTCAGGAATCGACTTCACGCCTAGACATGATTTATGTATATTGAAGTCCATTCAGTAGAATGTTTCGTTATTGGTTCACACCAGTACCTCCGTATTCAGTCAATTGCCCTCGTTCCAATGTTATTGGGTCACCTGCTCTTCACGGTTTAGAATAGAGTGCCAGTTGGGACAACGGGTTTATTGTCAAAGTGAAGAGTTTTGTAAGCCTCTTTGCTGACTGAATAGTGTTGCAATCATTATTGAGTATATGCCTGTGCTTTGGTTTGATCCATGTTGTCAAGAGTGTTCCTCAATAGCTGATTTATCTGATTTAAGTCACTCAGTGTTGTTCACACGGCATGCATATTTGCACCGGAGGTTTTTGGGTATAGACCGAAAACTCTACAGAGATAATCGTTGATAACGCATGGATGAAGTCTAATCTTCAAATTGTCATCATTCTCAGGGCGAACATTGACAACATTCTAGTTAGCACAACGGTGACATTGTCTTTATCAGGTAGCTTTTTGCCTTCTGATTCATATGTAGTGTCCCTGTCCCTGTCGCTGATAAACCTTTGGCCACTGAGGGCTGCTACATGAACCTAGGTCTGGAAACCTACATTCGTACACCAGCCGTCAACCAAAATGGACATTCCGGGTCAATAACCGATGGACTAGTTTCCAAAACGACAAATAACATAAACCACCGAAGAACACAGAAAGTGTATAAAATCAAAAAGTTGGACGAATTCGTGCAAAGTGAAGCAGTCAAAGGTCATCATTGATGACGAAAGATCTACCTGATTCACCTGCACCTTAATGTGATCGATATTAATCTATAAAAAATATCTTAACTGACATGACATGCTTGAAAATGAAAAAGAAAACGATGTATTGTTATATATTTATAAGAGCTACAGGGCCATAGCTCTAAACAAATAGATGGAATTTTGAGTAGAATCTCATATTAAAGGAAACGCCACTTGATGAAAATCCACCAGCAATCTGGGTTATTTTCAACACTGAACAGAATAAAACTACACGGCTGCACAGTCCCATTTGTGGTGGTAAAGACTACCATTGGCCGCACAACGATTTCAATCGGTCATTGTTTATTAGTAAGCGCGTCTTCTTGCCATCTCTAAATCAATGTTCCTGGCTCCCTAGCACTGGGCTTAGGTAATGGAATTCAGTGTACAATTTACCACATCAATTCCTTGTGGGACAGTGAAAATATATTAGCTTAGCGCCAAGTGGAACTAACCTTTGATTGTTTCGTGAGACATGTACAATATAATTCCGGATGGTTGTGATGCCTCTTAACGAATAGACTGAAGCCGATTTTTTATGCCTTCCCAAGTCCTTCATCGATACAACCCTTCTAAGAATACCTCTTTATGGCACTGACTCTATAGACTTTGTTTATGGACCTCTCATACAACCTTTTGCGTTTTGCTTCCATTCGAAATACATATTGTATCTAACTTCTGCCTATCTACTGGAATACTTATAATTTCCGGGATGTCAATGATGTGAGTGTGGATTAGAAAGTAAAAGCACTTTAGACGTTCACATTGAGCGTATGCACAATTCCAGTGAATCTATTGTATACAGTGTTTTATGATAGCTCCTGTGCAGCTCGGCGTCAAAGAACTTTCCTTTTACCACTTTCAGCATCAAACATTTCTTCATTCATTTGCCTATGAAACTCGTCTGCATTTAAATACAATATTTCTGTTTTCACCTCTGACCAAACAGCGATGTATGTCTCTCGGTAGTACGTAACCTGATGAATATTTGATGATGACGTTGTAACCGGAACATCTCAGAAGTGCTATAGGTATAAATTATTCGACCAGGAAAAGAGCAAAGAGACACCTCAATGTATGTTAACATACAGTTAACTACAATGTGCAGGACATAATTGGGTTTTCCTGGAAAATTTGGAAAACAAGGTGAAAATTGCCCAGAGGCAGGAAGTTGAAGGGACAAAACCGGACAACACCTTTAAAGTTGAAGAAGGCCGAAGTGTAAGAAACATTGTAATAGTGAATGGTTATAATAAAAGCCATAATGTTTTTTGTTGTTATTTTTGCTTTTCCAAAAATCACAAATGACTTCTAAAATGACTCGTCCACAAACAGCTGTCGACTTTTGATCTAACAAAATCACACGTTCATACAGTGCCACTTAGACTATATTTGGTTCGTGGAACACGACGAATGACTCACAGATTCGTACGACTTTCACAATTCGATAGAAAGTATGTACATGTAGCTCTTCACATCCTTCCACTTTCCGCCGCATGCTGCACCCTGTGGCATCGTCCAATGAGGATTTGACTCTTACAACTATTTACAGCTATGCCCAAAGCTGCTTTGCGCACCAATTTGTCCCCAGGAGTACTCAAGAGGAAATTACATTCCTCTTGGTTTATTTCCTGGGACTTGCGTCTGGAAGTCTCAAATGCCCGTGCATTTCACCATTACTGCCCAAATGTGTATTCACAGTACCTTATAAATTATGACAATAAGCAAATTTAGACGTATGGAAGGCTTTCCAGGCACAACCATAACCTATACAGACAGCCTTGGGGCGGTTTAGATGCTAAGCATATTCTATTAGACCCTTGTGTAATATTACAGAAGTGCTTTACCATGATGCATGGTTCCCAAACGCCTAAACGCACATGGAGCTTCTTGTCATAAATCCGTTAGCGTTTCTTCCTTACTCGAGTCATTTGATCTTATGACGTCTCCCATACTGCTCTTCTCTCAGGGGGTAGTCCCCAAGCCGGGATTTGTTCCATTCCATCACCACACACTGAATCACTGACTCATGTAGGTATACATATTGATCTGTTCCACACATGTCCTATCATTTTTTAATAAGCACTTTATCCGCAAGATGGGCAACCTTCACAGAAAACTATTTATTTCCTTTTGGGTTAAAGCAGCATCTTAAAAGCTGAAACCTAAGATTCCATCACAGTTTGCATTGTATATTTCTCATTGTTTTGTCCGTTTAACACGTATTGGAAGACAATTCATTATGCAATTTTTTCCTGAAATAAATCAGGAACATTATCGTGTCATTACAACCTCCTCGCTAAAGAACAGAGAATATAAACTACTTAGAACACCGAACATAAAAGTACCACTATTAAACACTCAACATGAAGGAGCCGTAATTACACACTCGACATCAGGGTGCCATCATTAAGCACGTGACACCAAGATGCCTTTATTACACACAAAAAATAACGGTGCTGCTATTGCACAATGCTTGTTTACAGCTTTAATTTCAAAATTATGAACAACTGTGGTATTAGAAAAATTTAGTTGGCTTAATCAGGGGCCTCAAGGACTTCAAATATTGGTGTCAGGTTTGGATAGAGAGAGTTTCTCTTAAGCTAATTAGTATCAATTCTGCGCTGTATATTGTTTATTAATGTTTCCTTTTGCAATGACAATTTGTCGACAGACTTTTAACGCTGTTCTCATCTATGCAAGGAAAAAACGTATCCAATTTAGGTAACGCAACTCATCGTATAGCTTTACCTCACCCCAGAACCCCTCGACCAGTATGGTGGTGAAAGTGTTATTCCAGGAAGTCCATCCATTTAACAGCCAAACGATAGTTCGGAGATAATGAATGACTAATGTCTGGGTACTTCACAGCATGGCACTAAGTGGCGGAGGAACAAGGTGCACCACTCAGGCAATATTTACGTATATTTACACCTTTCCCCAGCACCGCAATTACATAGAGCGCTCTATGATCGATTAGTAGGCGTATAGAGCTAAAACAAGTACCAGTGAAAGCCGGGACAGCAAAAGAACAGAGGCAGGCAGGGTGAGGACAGGGGGTGGGGAAATTCGTCACTGTAACTTATAATATTGCATGAAGTCGTGTATCTAGACACTTACAGATATAATAGTCCACGAGGAGCCACGCTAATGCCCGTCTGTCCAGAAAGACCTCTTTGTGTTGTATGGTTACAAGAAGGTAAGTTAACTACAGTGTCTCGAGGAAGTCATTATAAATTTCATCGCTTCACTGTTAAGCAAGGATTTTAGTGTTCATTCTTCTTTTTTCAACATCTGAGGGTGCTGCGTAATAGTGGCAAACTGTTGTTATTTGCTCATTTTGTTGGTTATGTAGTGAAGCAGTTAATCAGGATAAGGCCACAATAGTATTCTATCACTGAAAACGTCAGCACTGAGAGAGCGAATAGGAATAAAGAAAGATATAATAAACCATCAAAAGGTAGTTATACATTTTGCCGAATTAAATTTCCAGGTATCCCCTAAATGGGTTCTTGTTATTTTGTACTTGTTAAAACTGTTGCTTTTTAAATTCTTCTTGACACCAGCGATTCAACAGAGCGATTTATGCTTCCAAATAGCGTAATTTAATCCCTTATCAAATTAAGAAAGGTTGTCAGCTAAGGGCTTGTCAGATCTGATAGGTTGTTTATGTTGTGTTTTTGCATGTGGACATTTCAACAAATCACCCGAGGAAATAAGCTCTAATTTAAGTGAGGTGGCCTGCTCGAACCCAGCTCTCGTTGGTCTCTACGCCGCCTCAAATCAGGAGGATTGCTGATTACTGGACTAGGGGCAGTGGTTTACTCCTGGCACTCCGGCTTCGTTCATAGCTCTAACCGTTATAATACAACGGAGAAGTTGTCTAGTATGATGTTAAACACCAATCAAAAATTACGTCAGTGAATAAAGCAAATGATTTGACTCCTGAGGTTGCATTCCAACCACTGCCAATCCGAATCACAATGCACAAATTCCGGCTTGTTCATGCGTAGATATGTCGTTGCTCTTGTTTCACATTCTTGGGCGTTTGTTGCCTTTTCTGTGTTAAGATAAATGCTCACTTGTTTTTCTCATCATAATGTTACAATGGTCTATATAAGACAGGTGTAACTATATTTTTACAACAGATGGTTGTCCTGGAAAACCTCTCCGAGAAGTTCATACAAACTGGCAACTGGACAAAAGCAGACTGCCATGGAATAATGCGAGATGGAAATTGTCTAAATCATACAGAGACTTATTCAAGGGTGGGGAATCATTACATCTGTACATTTCGGCTAAATATGTCAGAAAATGAAGAGAGCAGATGTAACACAACTAGACATGTGTCACACTCACACTGAACCGATAACATACCGCGGTATGACAAATTATTCTGGGACCAGAAAAGAAATGGCATCTCGGAATGTAGCTCTGCCTGATATATGAACAGTGTTGTTCAAATCAAATAAATAAATAGATTAATAAATATAACTAATCTTGCCATACATAAATGGCATGGTCCCGTTAAACAGTCGTCTATGAAGGTCGATATCGATCCCATTTAGCATTCATCAGGTTACATCGGAGGATAGTCTTCCAAACCATCAACGTCTACGTCTTCTCTTGCCGACTGTACACCGTTTTCCCCACGCTCATGGATTAATATGTGTGGAAGATGGTATTCCTCTTTGTCAAGGTGTCTTTCAAAACATGTTTGTGAAAATCGGGCTGCTTTCATTAAAGAATGCCAACGTGCGTCTCTAAACATATTATAAGACACACAAATGTCAGCCTATATCTAATTAAATATGTATCGTATGTTGATTAGTAGTATATGAGCAGGGAGTGTACAGTTTTCTCAGAATGTATATACCACAAAGCTGATAAACATTGTATGGAGATAAATCATTTGGTTGGTTTAAAATGCTTTCTATGTATGAAAAAATGTGAATAACAGGCAGTAGGATGGGTTCGTGTCGTTCGATGTAAAGCATTTTAACTGCTATAGGTCTAAAGTACAGAGGTTAAGTCCTTCCCAACGGCACAATTACCATAATGGTAGCATACGACCTTTGTGCAACAGAAACTTGACAAGTAGAAATCACATGAGGCCAGTCGTTTGCAAATCGGTCGGTGACCAAGAGTTGGACGATTGGCAGAATCGTCAAGGAGATATTTGTAATGCACGAGGGGTTCGGCTAACCTTTTCTACCGGCGTCCACATTATCCCAAGCGTTTTTATCACTCATCGATCGTTATTAAGGTTTATGGGGCGCACGCTTGTCAGAACTTCTTATTCACGTGGTTGGGTTACCAAGGAAATATTTGTCTGCCTTCAAAGGGAAACCGTTGCTCACCTCGGAGCGGTCCCGATAGTAATTAAACGTTTTGGAGAAAGCTGCCTCGTCCGCCATGTCAACTTTCTTTCTTTTACATCAATTTCACCGCTGCCGCATCGACCTCCTTGTCGAGACGGTTGTTTAAGCAATATGTCGCGCTCACCCTTCAAGATGCAATTCAAATTTTGCCAGCAACATCTCAACTGGCTCTGATCCGTTACCCATTTGTCTGACCAACCACACGAATTAAACGCCGGTTTATTCTGGTCTGAAGTGTGAAAGTTTAGAAACTATGCAATGACTACCAAGTCTGTTTACAGGAAAAGTTTGCAAAGATGTTATTTTATTTGGACTAGAAAAAGGAATGACTTCTGTTCCATTTGTTCTTTTTATAGCAAAGCTTTATGTATTTACAAGGACATTTTGCAACGTTATGTATTATTCTGAGCAGATACCAGTTTACAGCGCCTGAAAAAAATTTTTCACAAACTTCAGTTTTCATCGTCCTTGCATATTATGCACAGACAATCAGTGGACTAAATGCCAGCGATTCATTGAATATTTGTTGGTTTACATGTTAGGATACACCACTGAACAAGGAAATAAACATTTACTTGGTGTTCACATATACGTGAACTGAGTTTGTGCTGCTTTGAAGTTTCTGGTATAATATCCTTTCCAACGGAGAGTATTCTTCAAATATGCTAATTCTTTAAGTCTTATTTCTCTCTCTCTCTCTCTCATTCTCTCTCACTCCATATCTTATATATATATAGAACAGAAATAAAACTTAGATTATATATAATGTCCCGCAACATGTACAAAATCAAGGAATACCACACAGTCAGGTATGTTTTTATAAAACAAATAAATGATTCACAATAAGTGAGAATGAGTATATGGTAGCTATCACACTCAGCCAAAAATTAAGAACATCTCAGGCTACTGGAAGACTGGAAATAAATTGATGTCATTACATCAGCGTTGTTCCTCCGGAAAATAAAGGGTGAAGAAATACAACTCTTTCATCAAGAGCATTATTGGGATTTTAACCTTTTTAGACACATTAAACCGCGTTAGCGATATTGATCACAAATGACATGCTTACAACTGAACCTGCAAAGAGCCAAACACGAAAGCCTACATTATCCCCAGTATGTAAGTATGTATGTATGCATGTATGTATGTTTGCTTGGAGTTTAGGTCGCAGTTAACAATTTCTCAGTCTGTGTCTTCTTGAGAGAAGGTGAATCCATGTCGCCAAAGTGCTGCCGCCACTGGAACATCATGCCGAAGACACCAGACCTGACACCCTACCCAGTCACATTATACTGACATCGGGCCGTTATGCAGTTCACTATAGACGCCCTCGCCTGCTCAGTTGCACTATTTGTCAAGTACCCGCCAATGATCGGTGGTTTATTCCGGACACTTCGGCTTCCTCCGCCCATAATCCTAACCGCTGTTGTGTAATGTATATTTGTACGGCGTTAAACACCATGCAATCAAATACATAAACGTAATTCACATCTAACAAGAGACAGTGATCTTACAGATCACTTGATTGTATCAATATTTTCAATGGTGTACATCTGTTTTGACATAAAACATCTGCTTCAGACAGGCGCTGATCTGGTTTTCTGGATGAAGAACTCCATAATAACCCTGTAAATAAACTATGAGTCAGAATTTGGGGCGGGAGTGTTCAATTTGAGCCAGTCTGTGTCCTGTCTTTGAGAATTCAAGCAGACAGTTATATTGATTCCGGATAAATCCTTGATTAAATTCCAGCTTGTGGCCTGTCCCTTAGAAAGGAGCTGTTAACCATATCTCACTGGTCAAGGGGCCCAGAAGCCCTGAATAGACTTCTATACTCTCTAGTTTCCAGTAATCTCTGACACGTGACAATGGTTCAGCTGACTCTTGTATCAATCTGCTTTATAACTCACATGCATGGACCCGAGGCTGCTTTTATGGTCATATAATTGATATTTTAAATGTCATACTTTTATGTTAATTGTTTATAAGTTCTTCAAAATATGATCGTGTTATGAATTTTGTCTTAAAATATCTCTAATATGAACGTATACTACCAAATGTTCACTGCTGTACCACTGTGTTTAGACATTTAAATTGAGAACCTTGTCAACTGAGAGAGTAACATTTAACACACTTGATAAAGTAGTGCTATAAGGTCGATGGCTAGAGTTGAAGGATTAATCCAGACTGCAGCAAATGTAAGGGCACTTAAGAGCGAGATTACTTCTAATGTTATGCTCATCAGATCATTACTTATTATAATAATGATGACCTTTTATTTTAGGGTTCACCTTTTCTCCAAAAGTTCTCTTATATTTCACAAAATTGTTGGTATCTATACATATGAAGGTAACGGTGCTCCCTATTCATTTATCAACGTGTTTAAGGGATACACCAGTCGTCACAGATTTAACTATTAATGACGGTGGTTCGAAACGTTATTGACCAGCTCTCCTGGTCATTCTCGTCCTCAACTGAGAATATACCCAGGATGTGCCCTGCAAGTATTCCTAAGCCAGGACTTCAGATTGTTCCCACAAGACGTGTAGAATGGCGACTGTAACAGAAAACAGGACCTGTTAGTTCATGAGCATAATTACTCACGCTAACTTCAGTCCAGCCATATAACACACATTGTACATAATATGATAGTGTCAGGTGGAGTGCGGGGGAGATGATCGGGATTAATAGCTGTTTCTTGAGCAATTAAATCTATCCTTTATAATCGTTTATAAATAAACTCGAGTAGAACTGGAATCTTGCCTTAATCACATCGTTGCACTTATATAGCTTTGCAAAGCAGACAAACAGCTTTGTACACAACAACGCAGAGTCCTGTACACAGTAACTACAAACCCTCTGAACATAACAATGGCCACCCTCGACTCCCAGCTACTGGCAAATGAGGGACAGAGCTCCGTCCTGGTTTTAGACAGGAAATGTCTGGATTTCCCCGAGTTTCCTCTACTGTGGTGACAATAAACGCTAGACGGCAGTCCTGGGGCGACTCGTCTTACGTTTTTTGTTCAAAGTTTAGTATGTAAGCAAGGTCCTTTAATCTACCATCGTCTAGCGATCCATGATTCTGCTCCCTTGCATGTAACTTGCTTAATCTAAAAGCTACCATTTCTTCTTCGTCAAAAGAACCGTGAGATTTGCGAGGCTCCCAGCTCACCGAATCAATTTAATTCTGGTCATTTGAAAACTGGAAAATTTATGTCGACAAAATTTTGAAAACCCACAATTTATACCCCTGTTTTTCTCATTTCGGATTCGAGATGTTGCATTTTGACAATAATATTGACAGATTCATGTCGGATTTTAACCTGTAAAATTTCAACCCGACAGGCGTGAAAATTGACCTGGGAATAGAACTGTAATACAGTTGATTCCCACAGCAATATACGAGGCGTGAGATGGATCAATAAGTAAGACAGACTGTCAAAAGGCCACGAGAGCTATACATGGCTTCTTTTGCAATCCATGATATTCTTGGACATAAATACAAATTTGCGTGCAGAATGTACTACAAGAACGCAGCGACATCTGCCCAGAAAACTGTTTGCTTCAGACAAAACCATCTCACCGTTCTTCTTGAAAGATGGAACCGAACACAAATAATCTCTCAATATTTGCTTGTAAAACACTAATCTTCAATAAATCACATCATAATCATAAATCTGAATAAATTGCCCCTTTTTGCCAATTTTTAATACAGTCCACATTAGAAGATTAGGGAATCATTTTATCCACAATCGGAAGAGATACAACATTGAATTAAAATCGATAAGAACCGAACAACAACAATGTCATACATATTTAGGAAACAGGACCGTAATCTAATTTCACATCAAGTCAGAATCAGCTGAAAGTTGAAATCTTTGTATAATGTTCACTAAACCATTGATAAAGTTCAAGAAGGATCTGGGAGATTTTCATTCCGTTTTTGGGACAACTGAGTCCTCCCTCTACAACATAGTTTGTTTTTTTTAGAAAATGTTTGTCTGACAATTTTGAGAAATGAACAGTTGAAATGACGAGTTACTTTTCTCCAGCAAGCCGGTACATTTTACGGACGTCCACGGTGTCAGAGTTTAATCTGCTGTACCAAGCGCATAAAATATGTCACTTGTCCAATCTATACTCCAGTCAGTCTTGGTCATTTCGGTAGGACATTTCCCATTTGACATAAGACGAAGGAGTGGGAACCCTCTGCCATTCACACTTGTTCAAATACGTGGTTTTGACATTCTTATTAAGGCTTCCCGCTGTCTACGGCCGAGGCTTTGAGTTGGACAAACAGACCCAACTGCCAACCGTTAGATTCTACCCAGATGACTATTACCGAATTCATATCCCTTTGGCCAACTTGTCTGATGTATGTGATAGATCCTGGGGCCGTAAAGTATCCTCTCCCCTTCCCCCTCGAAGTAAATGCATGGGGTGTGACTTAATTACAATATCTCGCTCTACCGGTTTTTTTTTTCTTTTAGATGAAAAGGGTAATTTTGGCAACTAATGGCCCACTTCTGCCTTCCGCCACATGGATCTAAAGATTTGCCAAACTTATGAATAAGTTGTGAAGTGTCGTGTCCTGAAACTTAGAGAATCGTTCAACATTTTCACGTTTAAGAGATGTTACATTGCATGTAGATCAATTACGTGGACAATCCTCAACCTTGCTACCATGCAATGGGTGTAAACTTGCAACAAGTAAGCCAATGTAAAAAAATCTTCTGGTTTGTGACAATTGAAGGAATATTGCATGCGTATCTCCAATTGTGATTTCCAGGAGCTTTCACTGGCTCAAAAGGCTGAAGTCTCTCAGATCCTTGCCTAATGAGTTCGTGTTTTCAAATTCATCCGTCGCTAGAGCTTTGTTTGAGTGCGACCTTGGCAAGCAATGACCCAGTCAGCATTGATTGTTCCCAAACTTTTGCAAAGCCTAGAATTGGCTCATGCTCATCTCCATACTGACAGGGGTTTGTTAGATTTTGAAAAGATTCGAAACAGGTACTGTTGTATGTATTGTATTTTCTTTTATCGCCACATAGTTGACGCGATACATGAGCACTGCATACACCATTACCTCTGTTTACTCGCGAGCAATGAACTCAAAGAGAAACTTTGCTTCTGTTGCACTTAATCTCCTTTATAGTCTTCCGAGCCGCACCATTTCTCCCGAATGCAAACCCTTATTCTATCGACAATCGATAGTTCCCATTTATTTTAAAGTGAGCTGATACTGGTCTAGAACTGTGTGGAATTAGCCCAGTCTCTGGATCTGTCTCGTTCGTCTCTAGGCTTCACCTGTCTGATTAGACAGAGTTTACATCAGCATCGGCTTCATTCACGTTGTTGTGTACTAATGAAACAGAAAAAGGTCACACGTGATAAACTATCCGATATAAGGCTGCCGCTGTCTTAGTTTCAGTACTGTGTTTGGACCAAATTAGGGAATACGTTGTGGCATGCTACACGTACATATGAACGTTTATGAAAGTTTGGATTGTCAACAGACGGGAAATCTCGAGCTGGGAAATTATTTGTAATAAGTGTGCTCCGCATGTTTTTCAACAGCTAGTCTATTACAACAGTTATTAAAAAATTGAATTACTTTCCTTAAATAAGTGGGAATACGGCTTTGGGTAGAATGAAGAACCCCTGTGTGTGTCGTGGATCGAGTCCTAAACAGCCAAGTAATATTTTATCAACATATTTAGCATTAATGAATGATTGCAGTATAACGCCATCGACATTTTCGAATGATGAAAGCATTATGCATTACACCTTTCGATCCAAACTCATGTTATCACATTACATCAGTGCTTATGGTCGCCATGATCCACATGTTTTCCGGTGCCTCCGTGGCCGAAGGGTTTAGCGAGGCAACACGGCTTTATGACCCCGTGCCTCTCATCAATGTGGTCGCTGTGAGATCAAGTCCAGCTCATACTGGCTTCATCTACGGCCGTACGTGGGAAGGTCCACCAGCAACATGCGGATGGTCGTGGGTTTCACCCAGGGTCTGCTCGGTTTCCTTCCTCGACAATGCTGGCCGCTGTCGTATAAATGGAATATTCTTGAGTACGGCGTAAAACACCAATCAAATAAACAGCATACAAGCATACACGGTCTTGCCCCAGTTGGTGAACTAAGTTTCACGCACCGAATTATTGGCACTGTGTAAGAAGACACCATATTTCGTACATGATTAACTTAGTAAGCAATCTTACAGGAGAATAACTCCACACAGGTCAATATCTCTGTTATTGCTGTGGTCACAAATCAGTGCAGTACGGCGAGAATTGTTCTCACAACGTATCGGTCTTAAACATGTCTTATACTGACTTTTCAAAAATACCATCATAAACTAGCTGTTCTACTTGGCTGCGGTCGATCGACCTTTAAACTGTCGGTGGTTCGACTATGGTTTTTAGATAACATTCGAACTTCAAATTTTCACATTTTGAAAGAAAAATTCGTCAGAGCCCACTAAGCCGGGCCCGAAACCTGACAACTTGACTTGAAACACCAGCCAAATCAGCTGGATTTCAATCCGCGATCTCATCGGGTTAACAAAAGAATTCTCAACAAGGAAAGATATATGTAGTTTCTTACTGATCCGGATGGGATATTCCGGCTTCCACAGGCGAGTCAGTCCACATAAACATAGAATCCACAGTTCTTGGGAATTCTCGAATCGAAAGACGAGAGTCCTTGTAAGTGACGAACCGTAGGGTACGGCACGCCAATTATATCTAATTAACCATGAGGGTTTAACTATTCATGGAGGACGGGTTGACAAAACTGGGATGAAATGTACCTAATCGCAGACAGAGACATTGAGCGATACAGGCTCCAAAAGAACATTTCAAACAAAATACCAAGTGGCGAAACACAAGCTCACAAAGTGCTACATAAGAAAATGGAGCACTAAATGATGTATATCGAAAGGCGTGAAAACCAAGCTGTCCCCGCAAAATCCTCAAGTGGACGTAAATACGACTGCTTTCAAGTGGACATGAGTAAAAGACTAACGTAAAGAAAATTCTGGATGGTTTGATCGTAAACAGGTTTCCAGAATGTACGTTCTGTGTACAATCACACGAAACTCATGAGCATAAACGCAAAAGCGTGGAGAACACTGGGCACAACGTACACGGAAGGAAAAATGTAGGTCATACACGTTGCCTCAATTTGTCGAATAGAAAACATGGCTTCCTCAACAGATTTGTGGCCTCGCATTAAACTGTAACTTTCTTTTGCTATGCTAAACGGAACGATAGTTTTACCTAGATCGTGAGCAGTGTAGGTTATGTAGTTTCTCGAAGCTATTGTGTTCATGAGTTTTAGCACCTGTATACACAGACCATCCTTTCTGGAAAGAAATACCCGTGCTAAAAAAACTGTTTCCAATTAAACGGTCTAGACATCAATCGATACGCTAGACTATATGACAAATGCGAAATCTCAGCAGTCCACTTGTGAAGGGTTTTTTTCAGAAATTTTGTTGCTAGAGTTTATTATTTATTACTTATCAACTTTAACTCCATTTTCAACGTTCACATTTGGAATCAGTGCTTTGTCATTTCCCATTTTGTTGGAGACTTTAGTTCTGAGTTTGAATTGCTCATTACCTCGTTGTGGTGTAGTGTATTTTTTATCTCGAATCTACACTGCAAGTGACACTGAAATGAGATTATTTTATGTCAAGCCTGAGAACTGCACCCGGCAAGTGACTTCGGGAATTCTCCGCTTCCCAGGGAAGAGTGTTGTCTAGCCATGCTGTTTGCTACAAAAGCTATACGATTTTTGTACGACTTCACTTTAGGAATTCACCACAACTGTAGGTTTTCCTGATTTGCGGCCTGTTGTAATCTTTATAAGATACTAAATATTTGTTATTGTTTGTATTGTTATCTTTTCGTGTAATAAGTTGTACTGATTATGGATCATATTATATATGTACTTATCTTATCCGAGTGTCTGGAGTTTCTTGTTTTTCCTCTCAGATTAATGATACCCTTACAAGTCTCATTTTGGCGTAGCTAATTCTTCAAACCACACGACTGGAAAATCGTAAGCAACCCTGCCGGGGGGGAGGGGGACGGTATTAATGTGATGCTGCATACAGGCGGGAAAGTGCATGTGGATTCGGGTCTGAGGCATGACATGTTATCACTTATACAAAGACACGGTGCAATATCATGCCTCTGGAGCAGCTCTAATAACAAAGTATCCCAAGTCCTCGAGATGTTCTCATCGATAGATATGTCGTCTTGTTACCCCTTTGTTTTAAAAAGAAAGGAAAGACTGGGGGCGTGACCTTGCGGTCGTAAGTCCGTGTGATCAGAGGTTTTGTGGACCTCGATTGTGTAGATTACGTGAGCACAATCTCCAGTTGCTATAGAAACTATCACAAGAGCCGTGAGTTTTTCTGTACAAATCAGAGAGGATGTGCTTGTAGATAAGGCGAGCTGCTGCTCGTCTATCATCTACATCAGAGAGCAGAATTATTTGATCAAATTTATTTGTATTAATCAAGTTTCCTTCACATTTTTCTAACACTCATCTCAAATCAAGCCGCGAATCATCGAAGGCCTCTATTGTTGGTGCATGCGCGGAGCGATTCACTGGACAGGAGCTAGTTTATACCGGGTTGATTAATTGATAGATTGGTGCTCGTTTGCGTTCCCAGAAATATTTAAGTTATACAACGACAGTCACTTTCATAAGTACCAGAAAACAGACCGTCCGGAGTAAACAGGCGGCCATTGAGGAAACAGATTTTCTTCTGTAGTAATGCATGCCATATTGGTGGAAGCGCGTACATCACTTATTGCCGCATTGACCAAGACATTTCGTATGTGCGAGCAGGTAAAAGGCCAACATCGTAAGCTCGTTTAAATACTCTTTGTGTATTCATTGTAACTCCTGGTGAACTGCTCCCTGTCATAAATAAACTAGCAGTCTGGTCTCAAGTAAGTGACCCGAAGAAGAGTATTCACTTCCGTAAAGTCATTTAACAAAACGCTTGCTCCAGAATTACTTTCTTTTGTCCCGCTCTTACCCGTCAATCGCCCCCTGATTCTCAGACCTAGAGTGGATGTCTTTTAAATCTCAGAGGACATGTTCCAAAAAGATGTTTCTTTTCAGTTTGATAGATGTACCAGATCGGTTTGTGTCTGAGTGGGATCCGCTAAATGCAGTACACAGAATGATATATAGCACACAGTATGTGTCTCTCATACAGCTCAGCCATGAAGACAACAGGTAGTGTATAATACACCAGAAACTTGAATAGGTAAAACCTTGTGTTGCAACATATTGAAAAATAATCATATAAGTTTTAATATTCATTTCTTTACTCTTTACGTCACACTCAAACATTCTCCACTTATATACGATAGTCATCGGTTTGATTTATCTTTGAAAATACGCTTACCTGGGCTGGGTGAATTCCCTCAAAACTGCGTGTGTCCTGTAGGTTTCTACCCTGTATCCACAGGTGTTATTGATTAGTAACACATCTGATCTTGTTGTTATAAGGATGCATAATGCTGTGTCGATAATGACATATCACGCTTACTTCTCTGTAATGGTTGTAAATCTGTACATGAAAATTTGTCCATGAATTTCATTGTATCTGCAGACATGAAAGGCGCAGACAGGAAAATCCACTGGATCGCACGCTTGTACGAGCTATAAATCATTGCTGTTAGGTCTTCAGCTGTCAGATCAAATCATAGAGAAATTGGGTGGCTCTTTGATGTTTTCTATTCAGCATCAAAAAAGCTCGCACTATAAGTGCATTACTGTGTTATCAAATTTGTGTTAGCAGAGATTCAGACGCATGAATTTTGCTGTCAATCCATGGAACTCTTTGACAAGGTGCAAGTGTTTCTGAGCACCATTATAGCCATCTGTGATTTGAGAGAATTTGTTGAGCCTTGATCATTCATGGTACAGTAATTCCTTAAGATGACCACACGACAAGAATTTTCTACCAGTGAATTCTACCTGCTAACTAGGTTAAGATCTACCTGTGTGATCAGTAACAGTCTGCCGTGGCGCAAAGAGTCAGGAAGGTTGTTTCTTTGAATATTCAGAAACTTTAAGGATTTTTTCTATGTGCTATGACATTGTTATTTTCCCAGTTGTGAAGTTCGCTTTGATGATGAAAGAGATGGCATGTTTGCCAGAACCCGACAGTGCATCGCAGTAGACCTGTAGTAACGGTTTCCAGGCAAGCCGCCACGCTCTGCCTCACTTTCTCCCTCGGCTGAATAATACATTAGATGATCTTCATGTCGTCGGCTCAGCATTTCAGTGAGACACACGGTCAGCCTGAGGGGACTGCTATACATCACCAGGCCGTTTACGCCCACTGTGTTATTCTCATGGTATCACCATAGCTGGATGACAACTACAAGTGTGATTAGTGTTAATGAATTAGCCCGATACACTTTGCAGGTGTCATATAGTTGACAATCTGGACACATATGGAAATTATTTTTCAAGAGTCGTAGTCAGTCTACACTCTAAAATCTGATCTGTTCAGTTGAACGTAACGCTATTTTATATGAGAAATTCTGGAATACATGATAACAGTGCAACATATCTTGTTGTGGACAACACAATACCCACGTTACACCAACAAAAGTATTCTGTTGCAATAACAACATTTCTGTTGTATATATTGTTCAAGTCTAATGACATAATCTGTTCTACCATCATCCAGAAAACTCAGTATTCCGCTAAACTGACTATTTTTAGTGTGTAAAGTTTTCTTGATGAACAGTGAATAATATTAATTAAATGGATACTGAGTGAAGGGATACAAAACTATATGAGGTCTGTAAGCCTCATATTGGGCGAGACATCAGGCGAATCCAGAATGAGGCTAATTGACCCTATATAGTTTCTTACCCTTTCACACAGTAACAGTATAACGCGGAAGACCCTAAAAACGACTCTGAAAATTTGTTTCTTGCAAAACAAAAGAAGCTTCGACAGTAACTTCCTGTCGCTTCGAAGAGCTTGGAACTACCAAGCAGTGATCTGGGAATTATGACGTCATAACGTTATATGACAATGCTCATTCGACATTCTTTTGTTACGTTATGTTGTTGATGACATTGTAACTGTTACGTCATGGCGTTCTCCCTACTGTTGAGTCATCCAGATGCACATAGCATCTGCTGCAGAGTATAGAGTTATAGACGTCTACCACGTGACCATTACTGTCCAATCAAAGCAGAGGATATGGTCTGATGCGAGATAAAGTTATACACGTTTACTACGTGGCCGTTGCTGTCCAATAAAAAGCAGAAGATTTTGTCTGATGCGGAATAATACATTATACTTGTAACCAGACGGATATGAGTATGCTTTTCCTGACATTACCTGTTTGCAAATTGTTCATAACCAGGGCGGCTGACTGACTGGCTTTCACATTTTGCAACATTTATTTATATTCGTTGGTTATAAAAACAAGTGTTCTTGGCAATTGTATCGGAATTCACAATTTATTGTTCTGGCACAAAATGATGTCAGTTTAGAACAGAGAACGTAGGGGAAAATACAATATATAAAATCTTTATGGACTACTCCAGTGCCGAGCAGATGGGCGCCATGTAGGCTCAGCTACTCTGCTGTGCGAAATTTCACAGCATCCATACGAAATACGCCCATTCCTGTACTCTAGCTATGGGCTTACAGGTCCGAGATGAAACTACACAGTGTAAGTTTATCAGCAGTTCCTTTCTGGATTTGAGCCGTTCCACAACATCCTCACTGAAGATCAAAAATCGTAGCTACTTCAATTTTTGCTTAAAATTTAGCTAAGGACAACGGCTATACTGCACAGATCAACTTGACCTAAAGAGAAAGCTCACTGATGCTTCACCGCTCCTTGCTAAGGGATCGCTTTGGGAGACTATTCCCGTTTCGTGTACTTTTATAGCCATCATACATTACATATTGTCCTGGACAGGCAGTCTGATTGCATCACTTCAGGAGATACTTACGGTCCTCCGGGCGCCTCACTTGTCGATCTTGTGGACATAGATCAGATGTTTTAGACCCTTATCTCCTACGTTCTGGATAACTTGGAGAATTCCCAGACTTCTGGTCAAATATTCTGTCAGTATTAATTCTGCATGAATTAAATTTCACTTTTGTGTTTTTAAAAAAATACCAGTATACATTACGAATTGGATACATGCCATGAGAGTTAATTCAATCCTAGCTTCGGAAACTTCCTCACTCTTCTCCCAGTTTTGGTCTCAGTAAGCGGAAGACAACGCTCGTAAGCTCATGAAGGAAATTTTTTCAGTTACTTGCCAAACATCATTGGTTTACTCCGGGCCGTCCGGTTTCCTCAACCATAAAATCAAACGCCATTGTATAAAATATGAGCACAGCGTCAGACACCACTAAGACCAATTAAAAAACATACGCATTCAAACATCTGTAAATCACTTACTTTTTACAAATATGTTACCACTAAATTAAAGTACAAATCACGATGATGTACAATTTTGTTTTTAAACTATAAATTAACTTTAAACTTATAATTCACTAAGCGTATAATATACTCATATTTACTTACCATATTTTATCTTAAAATAACGAACAAGAAAGAATCTTTTTCAATCCTCTGCCCACAAAAGTTGTTTGTACTGTATATATTATGTTAGTAAAATGTACACATTCATAGGTTCAGTATGTCGTATTGATATATTCGAACCGTTTAATAAACATGTGGCAGTATCATACGCCCTACATTTACATTTTATAATTATTCTGCTGATAATGCAACAATACAACACAGTACCAGTAAAATTTTACCAATTCGCTATTTTGTGAGGCACATTATCGCTGGTCTTGCCAATAATATAATAGCAGTTCAGGCCTAGAACCATCAGTGAGAAGATCTGTTAATTATCCATATCTCTGGGGATAAACCCTGATCCTGAAAGGTAGGTCATCGGAATTCCTGATCTCTCCACGTGTCAACACTGAAAAACTAATAATGATATAAGCGCAGTCGTCACACCTATTCTATTCTATTATAGATAAGGGTTGATGCTATCTTATCAAGCCATGTACAGGCATTATCGTGAAATAAAGTAGGATGCCATCTATTTACGTTGTAAATTTTTAATTCGTATGATCAGTTGATGATATTTGCCAACGGGCATCGAATGTAATGCTTGTTACATACTTCAAATCCACAAAGCATACATTGCGAACCATGTGAGAAACCTGGTCTTACTACCAAGCATAATAAACGGTTTTAGGCATATCGGTCGATGCTGAAGAAAACGAACTAAGTAAGTTAGTGTTATCACAAAAACTTTTTTACGCGCGTTTTGTCTGAATTTCGATGAATATTTCTTATTCAAAAGCGGAAATATATCTAAACTGGCAGAAAATTACTGAGCACTTGTAGAAATTCCCCGGCATATAACAGCCAAAGGAAACAGGGCAATGTAAACATTCCTCACCTCGCCGTGCAGCCATCAAATAAATGGATCTTGGGGTTTTACCATGATCATCCGAGCACATCCAGCATAGTGTACTGTTCAGCCTTCAATTCTTTTCAAGGCAATGCAAAATTCAGAAAAGAGAAAAAGTACCTCACACCAGAGCTATTGTCAAGAGCATGTGATTTTGTTCTTCCCCATTTTTAGTTGCGACAGAACAGCATAAGTGAGCCGGTCAGTCTTCCCGTTGGTCAATCTGCCATTGGGTCAGATCTGTGTCATCCTACCTTTTAGCGTTTGCCAGTGTCTTCACCTGCGGCCTCAGAGCCAGACGACGTCAAATATTTGTTGTTACAAGAACACAACTGCTACATTTACGTTGTGCGTTTCCTGTTTTTCTTTCCAGCGACAGTCCCGATTCATGGTCATCTTGAATTATTATTTTGGATTACGAAGGCACAGATCCAGCTCCTTACAGGTAGATGTCAGAGCCTAGCTTAAATTCAGTTCTCCTCTCAGACCATTGAGAGGCATTCAAAAACACCTTTTGTTTATGTCTGACCTGTAGTCAGTGAGAAAATGTCCCCCTGGCCAATGGATGGCTCCCGTTAATAATGGTTTACTTTAATATTTTTAAATTAAATCGCCCGAAGTGCAAATAAGATATGAAAAATGCATGAACAGTCTACACCCAAACACTTCAAGATGTGCGTAATCCGATTTAAAATGCAAAGTTTTTCTTTTGCCCTGAAAACACCGGCATTTCATGCCTCAGGCAGATAGTGTATCTTCTATATAGGTCAACCTTAAAAATAGGATTTATTAGTTATCTTAGTTGTTAAAATGTGTTAATGTGTTTAATTTCCACGTATCACAAATTTATCTCTTTATAAAGCTCACATCCGGCTATACACGTTTGGCACAATTTGTTAAATTATAGGATTTCCCCGTAAAATAACAGATCAGCCAAGATAAAATCAGCCTCAGATATTTGTTACAAGTCCATATTTTTTAATTATGCACAAATATTAAATGTGAAATATATCCCTTCTTTGTCTAAAACAATGTCTTTAAACTCTAAGGTCTTCGAAGGTCACTCTTTATGACTGAAGTTACCACATTAAAAGTATAACTTTTTCAAGAATTCTTCAACGTTTCCGAATAATTCCATTAACAATCTAAAATACTGGTGATATATAATGGGCAAATAATTTTCTAAAAGCCACTTAATGTTTTCACGAAAGACCATTGTCTTCATGTCATATCATTTGCCATTTATTTTTCGGTGCCAATTTTTTTCCCTATCGGCGATCACTATTAAGGCGCAGCATTCTGTTGGAAATCTAGCTTAATCTGATTAATCTTACTTAGTCTACATTCTTTAAATGGTCTATGCTACATTTGTGTAAATAATGACAATCAAGGAAAATGAAACCATATACAGCGCTGTAAAAGGAAACCTATACGGCTTCAATTCCTCTATTTTGGAGAGTTGTTAATTAATTTAATACGGAAACGTTCATTATTGTGTGGAAAATAACATATTCCTATGACAGAGTTCATGTTAATTTCGCTCTACACGAAAACAATGATCGCAAAAGTCAGTATCGTCCAAAAATAAGAAAGTATTATTGATTGGAACATAGGCATTACCACATTAGCGCACTACCCGTTTGTAATGGTTTATATGCGGTTGTTGCCAGAACCCGCTGCTGTATCACTGTAGACCCGTAGTAACGGTTTCCCGGCAAGCTGCCACGCTATGGCTTACTCTCTCTCCCTCGGCTGAATAATACATTAGGCACATCATTTCAGTGAGACACACAGACAACCTGGCCCAGAAGGAAGTGCTGTACCAGACCCATTCACGCCCACTTTGTTATTCTCATGGTATCACCTTAGCTGGATCACACTTACAAGTGTGATTAGTGTTAGTGAATTAGCCCGATAAACTTTGCAGGTGTGGTGTAGAGGACACATCAATAACCTGGACCTGCATCAGAGTTATTTATCTGCTTGCATGGAGAGTTCCAATCACGCTAGAAGCCTGTTAATGGCAGGGAACAGAAGTTAGATAAACGTTACCGCATGCTTGCTTATGCACCGAGAGTCTGGCTAAGAAGAGTTTCTATATCCACTCACTCCCGCATATTGGCGATGAAACGCACTGATTGCTCGTAGGTACGAATTGCAAAGCCAAAATGAGTCTGCGCTCAGCATTAATCTTCCTAACTTCCGGTCAGGACCCGCACCAGCCCAGATCAGGCCAGGAAGAGGCAGAACATATAGTAGTAGTGAAGTTTCTTGTCCACCGTTATACAGCGTGTTAGGCATGGTGACGTGTATTACTCTTGGCAAATTGGGTATAACCAGAACTACTGATATGTGAGGTATCTTCACGGACGAAACAGACTTGTCAGTGTATAACTGATTTAACTCGTCCCCCAGACCAGTCAGTTCAATTCTCCACCACATATTAAATCATGCCGCTTACTGACATCCCGGTAGGGCATTTACGAAAATCGCTAATTTAGTATTGATCTCTTACGGCGAGGGATGTGACTTCATTCGGAATGTAGTCACAAGACTGTTCATTAAAGCTTCGGTTTCTTGTTGGAGAGTACAGCGTACACAAGAATTTCTTGCCTGTCTTGTATTGGACGTCCAAATCACCTGCAGTGTTGGAGAGTACAGCGTACACAAGAATTTCTTGCCTGCCTTGTATTGGACGTCCAAATCACCTGCAGTGTTGAATATGACGACAACCAATGTTATACACACTTTAAATTTTGATGTTTAAGTTATTAACAGAGGATCTCCAATGAGTGACCCTGTAGTATCAAATTTCTTTAACGAGAGTTGGCTGTATTTTTTTACATTTTCTCCTAAACAATTAAAATTAAGTAGCAGGTAATGGTTTTCAAACAGTTTACGAACATATTTGTCAGATAGAGGGAGACAACAAGCGGTCACAGGAGAAACTAAGAAGTGACGCGACAGGAGTGCGTGACGTACACGTCATCTTACAAGTGTGAAAACCCAGCTGAAATGCAGATACAGAAATTAAAGAACGCTATTATAACGGCAATATTATTCTTACGCAGCGAGAGATGAAACTGATCATGCAACCTCCAAATTATCTAGGGCCACAGTTAACATATCTTCGGATATTTGCACACCACGCAGACGACAAATTTATGTAGTAAAACAAAGTTGTTCGGCGTGTGTGTAGCTTTTGATTGACTACTTTTTAGAAGAGTACATGCAATATTTAGGCCACCCCCTTTATGTCATTTTCTGAACCATATTTATGGGACAAACGTTTGGACATTATAGGCATGTATACATGTACATGTTTTAGACACGTATGTTTAATACTTAAATATATGTGTATATTTATTAAACACCCTTGTTTGAAGTTTAATCACGCTTGGACGTTTTACAGTGTATATATAAATGTATATTAAGTCTTGAATTCCCAAGTTTGTAACGCTGTTTCCGGCATTCCCTTCGTTGACATACCATAAACTTTTGTGGATACAAGTGGATATGAATGATTCATGCAAGTAGATAAATGGGAATCATCACAACATATGTGAATGCTTGGTATCCAGGTAGATAAATGACAACGGTCGCAATAGCATTCAATACCATAACTTTTTTGCCTTATTCATTTTCATTCGTTCCACATAAAAATAATAGTTTTGGACAACTGCAGTAAATTCACAAATTCCTGTAACATGCTATCAGATAAGGACAGAGAATATTCATTCTATGAAGTCAGCAGAGATCACCCATGGAACAAGCTGGGTGATGCCATTGTAAGCGCACCAGTATCGGAGAGGAAAAATGAAAACATTTGGTGCAAAATCCAAGGGCGGACGGTTGACAATAGAGCCCATGATGCCGAGCTGTCAATGTACGTTTCACTCCTCGGAAATATATACAAAGTCACCTTCAGCGTAAACTTGGATGAAATGTATGTAATCGCTCAGAGACAATGAGCGATACAAGCTTCAAATTAATGTCTCAAACAAAATAGCGAGTGGTGAAACAGAAGCTCACAACGTGCTACGTGCAGAGAAATGGAGTACTGAATAACGAATGTCGAATGGCCTGAAATCCGATCTCCAATCCAAGCAAAATCCTTCAAAATGGACTAGGGTAAATATGACCGCTCTCAAATGGACATGAGTAAATGACTGCGAGCTAACTTCGTGGCTCAAATTTTTAGACTAACGCATAGAAAATTCTGGATGGTTTGATCGTAAACCTGTTTGCAATACAAATACATCCTTCCAGAATGTACACTCTATGTACAATAACACGAAACTCATAAACACGGAAGCCTCGAGAACACGCGACTGAAATCCAGTAGAGGCTATAACGTATACAGCAGTCAAAATCTAGGTCAGACACTGACCCGATTAGCAAAAACAAATTTAAAAAAAATATAATACAATATTTCAGGGACGGGGTTCATAACACCATATAGAAACGTTTATCAAGGCTCAGCCACTCTCCTGAGCATAAATTTACAGCCTGTCTGCAGGAAACGTCAGTTCCCGTTATTTTGATACAGATTTACAATCCCACAGCGTTGGTGACAGATTGCAAATCTATCAGATAATTCTAACTTCTAACTCCGTTCCACAATTACTCCCAAGAAGGTGAAACGTAGCAGCTACTTCATTTGTTACTGAAAGCCCTGGCGCAAGAAAAAGGCCACATATCAACTTCACCCAAAGAGAAAACTTACTGAAGCGTCACGGCTCCATGCAAAGAGATGCCTGTATAGAAGACTATTCCTGTCTCGTTGGACTTTGATGACCTACATACATCACCTATATCGCTGGACGGCCAGTCTGATTGCAACACTAGGAGATAATTACTGTTCTCCTGACGTCTATGATATCGATCTTGGGTACATGGGATCAAACCCTCTTGACTCTTAACACCCACGGTCTGTATAACCTGGTCGGATTCCACACTTATGGTAGGACATTCAGGTCCCCTGACCTTTATTTAGTAATGGAAGAACGACCTTCAACTCAGTCTTTGATTTACCAAAGTATAATTCATTTCAAAAGCATCCATGTTTACCAGCATTGTCCATAGGTAGTTCCTTCTTCTATATTGTGTATCCATAATCGAAACTATGCATAAGTAAGATTTGCTTACTTGAATTGGAACTCTAACTTGTTTTTTAGAATATGATAGATTTTAATCACCAGGGAAAGCAAAGTGTTGGCTCAAACGCACCCTCACGCATTTAATACATTGGGATTTCCTGATTTCTCTTTTTTAGAAGCACTGGTGACTATAATCAGTCGATAGCTCTTGTGAGGACGTTTTAGAAACCCCGTATGACACACACTGTTCAGATACAGGCTCTGATACGCCTCGTGACTGAGATCATGTGTATGTTATCCGCAGACTCAGTCTAGCAAATGACATATTGGCAATTCAGGCCTGGAACCATCAGTGCGAAGATCTCCTGGGATCAACCCTGATCCTGAAAGGTAGGTCATCAGAATTCCTGATCATTTCCCGTGTCTGCGCTGAATAACTAATAATACTGTGTAAACGCAGCCATCTTGCGCTGTGTTGTTGGTGAATATTGATATTATATTCCGGAGCCCTGTACGTTCTTTATCCAAAAAAAAAAGAAACAAAACAAAACAAAAAAAAACAACAACACAACATTATATTGTGCAATTTGTTTAAACTATAAATTTATACTTGCTGTCATTCGATGAGAAAATCTGTCCATAGGATTCGTTGGATAAATATAATGCTAGTAGCCTACTAAACTTTACATTACAGGCTATGTAAGATTTCTGGCCGTGCTATCAAATATGGTGAAAGGTTTTAGAAAAATTGGGTCCCTTTTTGTCCTGAAACCAGAGTGGTTTTTGTTTGAATTTCGATTAAATGTTCATTTTGCATTTATACCCTGCAGAGGAAATAGATTTAAACGGGCAGAGAATTCCTGGGCACTTTTGGAGAACTAACGATATAAAACAACAGCCGCAGGAAATGAACCAGTATAAACGTTCATGTTGGGGATTCTAACTTAGTATCCCGAGCTTGTCAAATTTTCAGTAATATTCAACTATTCGTTCTTTCCGTGGAAAAGCAGAAAGCAAAAACAATATCGGTATATCGCTGAAACTTTTTACGACATAACAGTGTATCATTGAAAAGTAAAACCAGAACAGCGACTCAAATATCACGGTAGATGGCAAATGGTGACACGTAACTGGTCAAATCCGACCTCTTGTCATTTCACCTCAGCGTTTTATTGTAAATTCATGTAAATACTCATATAGGAGCAGCTAACACATTATGCAGAGACGATCTACGCACCAAAGGCAGTTTTTCCAAAAAAACCCTAAGCATAGTGTGTATCAGGCAGTGAGACTGCTCACGCTCCGTTAAAATGTGTTAAAATTTTTAACATTTGCTTACATCTGATCAGTAGTCAGCGACAAGATGTCTCCCAATGGAGCGTTCCCAGACTAATGTTTTATGAAGATATTCCAATTTAAATCGCCGGAAATGCAATAAGATATGAAAAATATATGGGCAGTGTACACCCAGACAATCCAGGGAGTGTATAATCCAATTTAAACTCCAACGTGTGCAGGTACAAAAGAGCTTAGATCTTATAGTCGTTATAGTCTGATACTCGTCCGTTTGAATGTCTGAATTTGTTTATTTTTCATGATTTACATGCTCTAAGTTTGGGCCGTACCAGGAGATATTCTTTCTCCTTTGAAGGTCTCTAACATTTTGATTAAAAGTACCAAGGATTACTGTAAAAATACTAGCACAGTGATAGAAACACTCAAACATTCTTGCAATTTACACTTATTTATACACATAAATTAATGGTAAAATAAGTTTACTTGCTAAAATAATGTGTTTAAGACTTGCTATAATGTACCAAACAACTTGCAGTCGTCGTTTGTCAACTGATAAGAACTCTTTGTTGAGGCAGAGATGACTTGACTGCTGTATGTGGTATTCGCTACATCGGTAAACCGCATTAAACAACAATTACAGTAACTCTCTGACAAACGGAAAGGACAAAACTATCTGCATATGCGTATATATAAAAAGAATGGAATTAAAGGCTAATAAAGGGTTAATATTTTTTGAAATCAATTTATTGAGTGACTATAATTTAGCAGTATCGTATAACAATATGCAGATTTTGTTAAAGCCGCTGAACGTTTTCCAGAAAGACGATTGTCTCAGCTTCGAGTCATTTTCCAATTACTTTTTTCAGGTGCCAAGGTAAAGGTCTTTACAGGATGGCCCCTTTAAGTCTCGAAAGTGTAATCACTAAACGATTTATACGGCCTGTCTCCGTATGATTCCGGCAGAGAATTCTATCCAATAATGTCTGATAAAAAGTGTTCCATTTTATTTCTGTTTGCCTAATTGTATAAAAACCAAATATGTGCCTGGAACATCTGCCTCAATTCATTGCTACAGAACAAATTTTCAAGGCAATGCACTTTTTGGCTTTCATTAAATTGTAATTTCTGTAGACGACAGCTAAAAGGAATGTTTCCATAGCTGTCAGCGTTATTGTTGGAGGAAAACATACCCCGAGAAATCGAGTATTACAGCAATATATGTACGTGGTGATAATCTGGATTTTGTCATGCAGATGCAGAGGATAAGCAGGAATCCTTCACATTGTCATTATAGACGACGTTCAGTAGAGATGCGATTTCACTCTCATAATAATTTCATAATATGAAATTCTACTGAATTGGTAAATTAGATGGATAAATGACCTCTGGCATTTTGCCTTAATCTGCGCTCATGCAATGCGATTTGTGGCATCGCCTCCGACAAATAGCATGAAAATAGAACAGATTAGTTTTGATACGATTGGCCGATAAGCTTTAACCGTTAAATGTTTTGCGATTTTAGATCGAAGCCATAAATCCTACAAAATAAAGTTTACGCTATTTTCAAATTCGATGAGTTCAGCATAGAGGGTAAAAGATTATAGCATAGACGGTAAAACAAAGCAACGACGACAGTGTAAAGGAAAGCAAATGGCCACACGTTACCGGTGATATACAAAAGAATTCCGCCGTGTAAAGGCTTTAACACTATTTCCAACCTCCTATCACCTGATTGCATTTGATTGTTCTACAGTTTTTATCAATGGGTATTCTTAATGGCCCGCCATGGCAGTAGAGCGATTTTAGACGATTTACACGGTACGATTCCTGATCGGACAGACACTTCCACTATCATCCATTTAAAGGTGTTGGCGTACTGCAATGATGGATTGAGTAGGTTATCCTCAGCTTTTAACTATGCAGGCATTTTCTACGAGATGAAGTGGAGTCAACAAGGGCCACCGGCTGGAGATAAGAGTCATGGCATGGGGTTGAGGATTATCTGAGCGGTTTTGCGTATACACGTTTTGGGATCTGTGAAAGGTTCAAGAGATGTAGTGTTAAAGTATCGAATTTTCTTTTTTAGGGCATCCTGCTGACGGTTCAAAATAGACGAGGATTTACTTTGCAGAGAAAAGCAATACAATACATAAAAAATATGACAGTACAACAATAACAATAATCAATGCCTAAATGATTACCGTTGAAACCAAACATTTTACAAGTTGTCGCTATTAGACCGACAAGTTATAACTGAGAACCCTGACAAAGTAGTAATTTGTACAAGAATGCAGTGTTTAGCAAACATTTTTCAAAATTAACACAAATAATGGTTTACGGTTTTCAATGATCGATCATTTACATGGTCGTTTAGAAGCAGGGTTGTCCTGGCTCCTAATTACACGGTTGGGTTGCTGTGGAATATTGGTTTGCTGTCAGAGAGAAGCATTGGTTCATTTAGGAGTAGTCATGAACCGTTTTGTGACCACAGCCTTGCCTGTCATGTCACACTCCTTCCTGGGACGATAGGTTCCCCTCGGCTCTATCGGTGATCAATCTCTGAATGATTATTTTAGCCGTGCGCATACGCTTTGTTCAACAACCAAGGGTGATTGCGGTTTAATTGCAATATCTGCACGAAGCTCTTGTTTGAAAATATTTTCAATTGCAGAAAAATACAAAAGATTACAGCAAGGATTGAAATTAGAGCGTCGATAACACTGTGATAGTTGGCAAATGACTATTCGTATTTGGTGAAATCCTGCCTTTTCTCAGTTTACCTCAGTTAGGGTTTTGTCCTAACAGTACGTGTAGATACCTAGATAGTAGCACCTTACCCATACCGCCATGGCTTACGTAGAAGTAAATAAAATTGCAGAGATGTTAACTACAGTTTTTATTAGACGTCACTGGTCTAGAAATACTAACATGCCTTGTTGTCATCACATTAGATAAATAATACAAGGCGAAAATTTTGCAAAAGAACCAGGCCTCGGACTCCACCAGAAAGTAAAACTAGAGCAGCGACGACTGTGTGGTAAATGGTCACACGCAACACACGTAATACATTCTGCGTTTTGGAGATTAACAGTGCCAAGGATGAACCGCACATAACAATCTCTGGCGTTGTTAGGCTTAACATCAAAAGATTTGTTTAGTAAACGCGTGTGGACGAGCCCAGTTGTTTAAAACGCACCGTTATGGAATATCATAGTTTTCTCAGTTATGCACAACACGCGAATCTCACGTAGGCATTTTATCCTTTTTGCCGTCACCACAAAAGCTTGGAGAGTTTTCAGAACGGAGGTTGAGGGCACGGAGCATCTGGCTGAAACCCATTACCATAAGTCGTTTACCCTTGGGACCACATTATTATATTATTCTTGCGCAATATTAAGCTTTCTGTAAAGCTACCAGTCCATTTTCCAGTCAGAACTCCACCATAATTGTTATCAAGTTTATTGACGAAAACAACATTTGCACATAAGAAGATAAATTCTCCTCAAAAACATCAAGCAAATAAGGTGAAAAATTTGGCCGTTTGATGCAAAAAGTAAACACACAGTTTTCAAGAAACATACTGTCTATACTCCACACTTAATTTGCATTCAGTGAAAAATTCGACTAAGATGGAAGCTGCGTGAGGTGCATGTAGACAGTAACATGCTTCATGAGCATGAGGTCAGATTTTCTGTTTGTCAGTAGGGAAGGTGGAATAATTAAACCTAGCCAGGAGAACTTCCGGCTTAGGGCCGGTACCATTCCAAATCACATCCGGGAGAGGCAGAACATAAAGTAGTAATGAAGTTTCTTGTCCACCGTTAAACAGCTTGTTAGGCACGGCGAAGTGTATTACCTCTCGGCAAATTGGATACAACCAGGACTACTGATCCGTGAGATATCTTCATGGAAAAAGCAGACTTGTCATTGTATAACCGATTTAACTTAGCGTCCTGTCCCAGAGATTCAATTTTCCACCTGCCCAGATTCGATCAGTGTGCTGGCAGGCGTGGTTAGTACTTTGGAAGGTCGCCAGATCAGTATTGATCTGGTTCAGCCAAACTAGCACAGGTGGCGTTGCACTCGTCCTATCGGGGAACTGCACAGATAGCGGTTCGTATTGGATCTTGTCAACCATCAATTCTCAGCAAGGCAGTAGAACTCATTAGGTGTTTTCTTGGTCAGTTAACCTCGATGGAAACAACAGTATTCATTACTCCTTCACTTTGTTGTTGTTCATTTATTCACCGAAGCGAAGCGTTTCAATTGTACTACAATATAATCCACTGCCTGTAAATCGTTCAGCAGAGCGGCTTCTCTAGAAGAGTTCAACAAAGTTCCAATAAGCCTGTGTTATGTAAACGCACAACGTCTAGACAGACAGGACATCGTCACGCGTCTTTCTCATAGACACACATTCTCAGTGAAAGTGTAAATTATGTGTAACTCCTAACCTACATTTGAGGCCATTCCGCGTTGTTCTGCAAGCAGGTCAAAAGCTAAAGGCATCATGTTTGAATTTAAAAGCTTCATCTTACTGGACCTGAGAATAAGAAATTCCCACACCTGGACTTACAAAACACACCCTGCCTTCAAAGAAACTGTCGTGGGGATCATATCCTGTGAGACCAGAGCTTATATTGACTGACTCCGGTATTGACCATTCGACAACAAATCTCTGACAAGACACGACCATAATCGCTTATAAATCATTGGACCCTTTGTTAGAAGACCGGATTCAGTCTACATGAATACATAACACCCATCGGTTCCCATGGCAATTTTAACGTCTTGCTGAAATGCTGTCTTCTTTGTATTCCAACATAAAAGGGACTAAACGATGAGGATTGGATCTCTCCCAATCCGCCTTTTGTTTGTCATACACAGGAGAAAATGACTTCACTGGAATTTGTTTCTGTTTTATGTCAGTATGTTCGTCACGAATAGAAAGAACTCCGAGCAAAATGTAATGAAAAACATTATCTAGAAGTGTTAATGTCCAGTGTTAATGGACATAAGTGGAAGTGTGGTATGTTCGACGATTCCAACGGTTTGGTAAAATGCAACAGAACGTTTGAATAAATGATGGAACCTAAAATGGATATTCATCATTATCGCAATACACCTGGTTCTGTTAATGATAAAAATATAAGTTATCTAGCCATTCAGTCTTTACATCATCTACATGTTGTCTAGGCCTATATTATTCTTACATGCAGCCACTAACATTTTCTAGTTTTAGTTTTACCCAGTATTTTGTCTTATGTTTCTCTGTCAACTGGTTTAATGCCATTACATACCGTTGTATCTCGAACACTACAGCAGAGTCTCGCAAATTCGACGTTATAATTTTTCATAAAAGATATATATAAAGGAAACCTATTGTGAACTTAAAATGAATCAACACCACAACAATAACTATTGGACACATTTATAGGTAAGATTATCTACCCGCAATACCTGCAACTAGTTTATGGATGTTAATATGGAAACTATAGAGTATGTCTGGTCAGTTCAAGGTCCCCTTGACCACTGAAACGTGGTTACAGTTCGATCTAACTGACTGGCCTCAAGCGGGTATTGTGATTAAGTGTTTTTCCGGAATCAGTACTCTCCACACGAATCTCAAACGACAGGGCACAGACCCGCTCTAATTAAACACCCTTGTCCCAGATTCTGATCCATAGTTTATTTACACGGTCGTTATGGAGTCCTTCCTCTAGACAATCAGATCAGCGCCTGTCTGAAGTAGATGCTTTATGTCAAAACATATGAGAGACACCTTTAAAAATATTGATACATTCAAGACCTCTGTACGATCGAATGCCTCCTGTGGATGTTCAATTACATGTACCTATTTGACTACATGGTGTTTAACGATGTACGTTGTCTAATGTAAATTATAAAGCTATGATCTGGTTTAAGATCGAAGAAAAGTGCCCAGAAAAAACCACTAGCCTTTGCCAAATGGTACAACCAGCTTCAGTTCCATAAAACCTTGCGACCTCATTGGCTAGGGGCCAATCGCCGGTGGCGAGGCCAACGATTTAACGAATGAGCAGGCGAGGGCGCCTAGCGAACTGCATAACCAGAGCATCAGTTGCTATAGTTGTCGTTGCATCAAACGTACTCAGCTTATTTTACTTCAGCTAGGGTCTCCAGCTTCGTGGCGAAACACAGGAAGTAGTTACATCCTCGAAAAATTCATCTCCAAATTACTTTCAACGGAATCTGCATTGTTCAATTGGTAGTGTGTATAACTCAGTCCAACCAGATGGTCTCGTAAAGTTCCTAATAGCGGGAATAATGGTGAAGGCTACTATTAAAGACTGGGGATAATAGGCTTTCGCTCTTTATGCTTGGTTCTTTGCGGATTTAATGGCATGCTTCTCGTTTGTTATCAATTCCGTTAACGCGGTTTAAGTCTTCTAAAAAGCTCCAAATCCCATTATGCTCTTGATGGAAGAGTTATATTTCTTTTACTCTTTCTTTTCCGGTCACAGGAGGGGAACAGCACTGACGTAATGACAATTTATTCCCAATCTTCCTATTTTCTAAGATGTTCTGCCTTGACGTGAGTGTGTCAACGCTAGTGTCAACAAGAAAACTGCCACGAAACTTGTCCGTACATATAGCTACCATATTGTTTCACAAAAGCCATATATGCTCTGATATTCCTTGATTTTGTAAATGTTAGAAGAAACTAACAACAACAGAAATAAACAATTAAATAATTTGCCATATTTGAAGAATGCTGAAGTGCAGGAGTGTTTCGTACTCTCCGTTGTTTAATATGGATATTCCTCCTGAAAGCTAAAAACAGTACATGCTGAGGTTACAAATGTGAACACTAATTATGTTTATCCTCTTATTCAGTAGACGCCACATATATCCTACAGCTGCTAGCACTCTACAAGTGTTATTAAGGCTGGTATTCATGCGGCTTGATTCCTGTGTATAGCACTCGACGGTATTGGACATTGAAAACATTTTCCAAGCTCTTTAAAATGATACCTTTGTATTATAAATTATAGCATAAACCAAATGCCGCCTCAAGCGTATAGCTTGCTAAAAAGAAAACAATAAGCAAAGTATATGAAGTAGAACAACAGAATACATCACTTTTTAGAGTTCGAATAAAATCACGTTTTGCAAACATTCCCCATTAACAAATTTGGCACTCATTGCATATATAGGCTCTACGCTTATTTTTGACCAGAATCGTGCGATAGTTTAGAGACAAACCCCTTGGATCAAAGTCTTTTTCGGATTTTGCCGGGAAAAAATGAATTGCATTGTGAAGGATGAGCGCGACATATTGCTTAGACGACCGTCTCGAGAAGGAGGTTGATGGGGCAGCGGGGAAATTGATGTCCAAGACAGTAACTTGACATAACGGACGAGGCCTCTTTCTCAAAAACGTTAAGTTACTAACGGCACCACTCGGGAGTGAGCAAAGGTTTCTCTTTGACAGTGGGCCAATAATTCCTTGGTAACGCAACCTTGTAAATTGGAAGTTCGGAAAAGCGTGGGCCCATAAACCTTAACAACGATCGATGAGTGATAAAAACGCCTGGAATAATGTAGACGCCGGTAGAAAACGTTAGATGAGCCCGTCGCGCATTACAAATATCTCCCTGGCGATTCTACCAATCGTCCAAACCTTGGTCGACCACCGACCGATTTGCAAACGACCGGTCTCTATTTGTCAAGTGACTGTTGCTCAAAGGTCATATTCTACGGGGAGGATTTAACCTCTGTTCTTAGAAACAGTTAAGATAGTTCACATCAAACGGAGCAGGCAAATCCTGCAACCTGAGGACACAAGCTACTCACATCTTCTCAAAAATGGAACGCATACTAGAATTTTAGACTGACCAAATGGATATCTCTAAATAATGTTTGTCGGTTTTGAAGTTACTTCAAGGAAGAAACCTTCTAAAGTTCCTTTGGATACATTTTGAGAAAACAGTCGTCTCCCTTCTACTACTGATTCACACGTGTCTTACATATTTCCTTACATGTACATGATAGCACATTTGTGTGGCTTATATAACGGGTTAATTTGCCTTGCAAAGAATCGTACGTTAGCATTTTTAATGAAAGGGATCCGATTTTCACGAAGGTGTTTAAAAAACACCTTGATAATGCGAAATACTATATTCCACACGTACTAATACCTGAACGTGAGGAACACGATGATGGTCTGAAATGCTGTATCCTCTGATGTAGCCTGATCTGCTTAAGAGTCATCTTCATAGAAGACTGACCAAAGCCTATTTATATATGGCAAGATTATTTATTTATTTATTTATTTATTTGACTGTTGTAGGGTCATCATTAATATATGTATCATCAGTGGCTCTGTTCACTTGTTGAACAGAGTTACATTCCGTGAATGCAAAGTACATCAAGGCTTCAAGGGACTTCTGGGTTCGACGCTGTCAGTTAATGTCTGGTTCAGGAACAATTCGTCAGACCGTGGAGGCTTATCGATCCAGTGTAAGTGTGACAAATGTCCAGCGGAGGGAAAAACTCCAGTTCTGTTACCCTATTATCTACTCTCTTTTTTTCTCTGACATATTTACTGGTCACAGTACAGAAGTAATGATTACCCAGTCTGGCTATGATTTGAAACAATTTCCATGTCACATTATTCAACCGTAATGCGCTTTTATCCCGTCGCTGGTTTGTATGAGTACATGGGAGAGGTTATTTCCAAACCATGATCTGCCGTACAAATTTCATTTACCTTCCAATATAAGATCATGTCGTGTATAACAGTCACTATTTCCTTTACCGGTTACACAGAAAAACCTAGCTAATGTTAAAATGTGTGAAACCAAATCAACCACGTTTCAAAACGCATCTATGAACAATCGTGAATTTGTGGATTGTGGTTTGGGATCTCAGTAGTTATGATGCAGTCCGAAAGTCAAACTAGCCCTTTTATTTACTGACATAATATTTAAATAGTGTTTTTAACGCTGTACTCAATAATTTTCACTTCCATTATGACGGTTATGGTTATGGAAGAAGCCGGAGAAGAGACCACCGCCCTTAATCTAGTAATCAGTCGAACTCCTGACTTGAGGCAGCAACCAGACCAACGAGAGCTAGGTTCGTGCAAGCGGCCACATTGGTTACGGCTTATGTGACCGAATGATGTGCTGGAATATCCACAATTAAAAACTGCAACATATGCAATCTATCCAGTCGGACAACTCTTAAATGCATAAATTGAAAACTCTTCTTAATTAGATAATATGTCAAGTTATGCTATATGGAGCAGTAAATCGCTGTGATCAAACTTTACATAAAACCCAGAAAAGGTACAAAATAACAAGAGCCGATTTAGAGAATATCTGGAAGATTTAGGCAAAACGTATAACTAGCAGCTTTAGACGACCCGACGAGTGGTCTGTTGAAGAAGAGCTCTTTGTTTTATTACAGCTTTCTTTAGTCCTTTCTGCTTTGGCGGGTTGACATTTTCCGCTCTAGAACGCTACTGTGATCTTATCCTGAGTTCCTGCTTTACTATATGACCAACAAACTGAAAACATAACAATGGCTTGCCATCTTAAGGTTATTTGACATCATCAAGCATTTGAAAAAGAACCATAATCATAGAAACCGTTGCTTAACAATGAAGTACTGAAATTTATAAAGACTACTTCTGGACGTTATAGTTAGCATGGCTTTCGAACAATATAATACAAAAAAGCCTTCAAGTAAAATCTGAATGTAGCCTTTACCCTGTATATTATCTAGTCTGCCCACGTCTACATCAACTGTCTTGCTGCACGACTTTATACAATATTATAAATCAAAGTGATGAATCACCCTGTGGCCTGCCCTCATTCTGCCTTTCTCTGTTCCTTTACCATTCCGGCGTACATTCGTATTTGTTTTAGCTCTATACACCGACTAATCGATCATGGAGCGCTGTACGTAACTTTGGTGCTGGGGAACAATGTAAATATACGCCGCTTTGTCTGAGTGATGCGCCGTGTTTCTCCGCCACTTTGTGCCAGGCTGTGAAGTACCCAGGCATTAGTCATTCATTATCTCCACGCTATCGTTTGGCTGTTAATAGGATGGATTTCCCGGTATAACACTTGCACTACATTCTAGGAGAGGTACAGCCAAGGAATGAGTTATGTTGCCAGACTGATGTTCATTTTCCCTCGTTCACAGGAGTACAACGTTAAAAGTTTGCCTACAAATAGTCATTGGAAAAGCAGGATCAGTGAACAATACACCGCACACAGCTGGTCCGAATTGGTGTCAGAAGGAAGGGCTCTCTGCTGATCCAGACCTGAAAGCCAATATTCTAAATCCTCGGAACCCCTGCTTAGGCCATCAGAAACTTCCTCATTATACAGTTGCTTTCTGAGAGAGATTATAGTAATTATCAAAAGTGTTCGACAACAGCATTGCCAGGGTTAAGATTGGTAATAACGATGTTGTGGCTGCAATGATGACACGTCATGATATAGTGGCACCCTGATGTAGCATGTGTAATTGTGGTACCCTGGTGTAACGTGTGTAATTGTGGCACCCTGATGTAACGTGTGTATTAATGGCACCCCAAGGTTGCGTTTGCAATAATGGCTCCCTGATATTGAGCTTACAATAGTGCCATCTTGGTGTTGCATATGTTTTAATGCCACCCTGATGTCGCGCGTGTAACAAGCAGTGTATGGTATTCTCAGTTGCTGAGAGATTATTAAATGACGGCATTCTGTCTTGAATTTATTTCCGGAAAACGTGCAAAGGTGAAGCATCGTCCACTGCGCGTTAAAACAACAATGATTGTGCATTTAAAGTAATGAGAAATGTACAAACATACATTTCAAAATGAAATGGTGTTCTGTTAGGGTTACCCATCTTGAGGATAAAATGCTCATTATAAAATAATAGGACACACGAGGAGCAGATCAATATGTAAAACCGTATCAGTGAGTGCTTGGGCGGTAATGGGATGGAGCAAATCCCAAGAAAGTATTAGTACGCGTCCAGAGAATGACAGTATGAGAGGCGCCATAAGGTCAGATGGCGGGAGTGAGGAAGAAACCCTAACCAATTCATGATCTGAAACTTCACGTTGGCGTTGGCTTTGGGAATCACACATCATGGTAAAGCTCTTCGATACTAGTACACATGGGCCTAATGAAATGTGTTTACGATATAAACCCGTTACGACGCTAGCCGTGTAAGTTACAGTTGTGCTTGGAAAGCGACTTTCGTCGGGAGACAGGGGCGACTCTTTAAATCCCTTCCATTTAACTGGATTTGACGATTGAAGGATGTCATTATTTAGAGGGTATTGTGTATACAACTTTGTTGTAGTAACGGGGAAGTGCACGGGTACTGGAAGTCTTCAGACAGGAATAGAGCACGAGGCGAAGTCCCTGGGAATATACCATGAGGCGAAATGCAACTTACTCTTAAGTATTCTCAGGGTCAAATTCGTGCGCAAGGTACCTTTGGGTATAATTGTAAAAAACTATCTTAAACCCTCTTCAAACCCTCTTACTTGGTGGGGTATGCCTTGAAAAGTGGTATCGTGTGAAGAGTTATTCATACACACTGTCTGTCGAATTGTGCATGTCTGACGAATGGGAGATTCATCTGAATTATTTTGTCCCATCAAAACCTGTCAGCTCTTTGTCAACAAAACATATTTGAAATATTAGAAAACCATTATAAGATTAGTTTTAAATTGTTTCTTAAAATTTTGGCCGTCTTCCAAACTATTCAGTGCAGTGCAGTTTTGTATCAAGTTTACTAGACAATTTTAAGTTGTTTTCTGAACTGTCCAGGAAAGCCCATGTATACCCTATAACTTGAACTCAACATACAGTGTTTGGATGATCTTTCCCCTAGTGGAATTATTTATACAAATAGCAGAGGACATACGGTTACAAATATCGTCATCAAATATTCATCAGATTGTGTACCACTTGGAGACATTTTACCTTGCCGTCTGATCAGTTGTATGTAAGCAATACTGACCTTCAAGACGAACGATTTTCATAGGCAAACGAGTGAACTAAAGTAAAGTGCAGGAAGTGGTTGAAGGAGAGCCCCCCCACCCCCCACACCCCACGGTCCACTCAACAGAAGGAGAGCCTTCCCACGGTCCACTCAACAGACTACCCGTGATGCACAGAATCCGCTACTGTGTGTAACAAACTCATTGAAATTGTGTATACACTCGAAATGAACGTCAAATATTCTTTCTAATCCATAGTAATCCATCATTCACATTTCGGAAATTATTAGCATTTCAGTAGATAGGAAGGTGTTAGATGTAACATTTTATTCGAATGGAAAGCAACTCGCAAACGGTTGTACTAGAGGCCCATAAATGAACTCATGACAGTGACGGCCGTAAAGAAACATTATTAGAAGGGTTGTATCGATGAAGAATTTGGGAATACATAAAGAATCGGCTACAGTCTATTCTTAAGGCATCTTTCAGAACCGTTTGGAACCAAATTGTGCATGTCTCACGAAACCATCCAAGTATAGTGCCCCTTGGCGACGACATAAATAGCTCTTCAATTCCCACAAGGAGTTGATAGAGCAAATTGTGCACGGAATTCCATTAACTCGGCTCTTTTGTAGTGAACCAGACACAGTGATCTAGAGACTGCTAGAAGACGCGTTTACAGATCAGCCGTGGCGTATAGAAATGGTGCTCATTATTTTCTAGACAAATATTGCGACCATCGGATGCTGCTGCAAACATGCATTTGGTTCGATGTCGGAAATACCAATATATTGCGGTGTCGTTGTAATAAGACTAGTTGTTTCCATAAGCGACGTTTCCTTTAACATCAGATTCTGCTTAACTTTTCACCTATTTGTTAAAGTTGTGTCTCTGTTGCTCTTATAAATATATAAACATCAAACGTATACATAATGCCATGATTTTTGGTTAGTGTCTTTAGATACTCAAATGTTCAATCTTCGTGGAAATCATCTCTGCCTACTGAGGCACGGGTTTATGAACTGTTAAAGCCTGCCCTATGATTACAACCGACTGTCCTGTATTTCGATCCTTTAATGCAGGGAACAATTCGTCACTTGGATATACTTGGTTGGTGTGCTTAGATTCGTGCCCTGTCCAAACGAAACTACAACACCTTAACTGTAGCTATCAATTCATTCGCAAAGTTTTACCCTGAAGCAGCATTTTAGTGAATTTGTAGAAGATTTGAAGAGAAATTGGGCGTAGGGATTGTGCAGGCAAGTTTTCAACACGTGGCAGTATCTCAATATTTAGGAAAAGGCAGTGAAATTCTGGGGTGTTTTCTTTCTTTTCCTCACCTACAGTAAGTTCGGATTTAAAATTTTGATAAGGGTACTTTCATGTACCCTTATCAAGTTACGTTGTAATCCAAACTATTCTTACAAGGTTTTACCATATACAGTCAGTGACAAGGACTTGCCTTATAGAATGTATCAGTTTTATATTATAGTAATATTTAGTATATATTTACTTACAGAAGCGGTCAAATACATAAATCGCCACTTTGCTTCGTCATTTCTGTGTAAGGCATGTATTCAGCTATAGATGAACACTCTTGACAAGTGTGACACAGGCAAAAGGATATCATTGCCACATTTTCCTGACAATGGGACATCGATCAAACCAGAACATAGGGTTGTGGTGAATAGCGATTGTGATGCTGATGTAAATTAACTCTATTCTGTCAGGAAAGAGGCTTGCAAACTCTTTACTTTGGTAATGAACCCGGTAGTCCCAACTGGCACTATATTCTAAACCATGAAGAGCATCTGACCTAATAACATTGGAACGAGGGTAAATTGACTAAAGAACAGCCGAAGTAATGGCGAGAACCAGTAATGTCACTTTTTACTCTACCTATAGCACGGCTCAAGGGAACGGATTTCAACATACATAAATCATGTCCAGGCGTGAAGTGGATTCCTGAAAGTAATGCATTTTTCGCTTTTAAAAGTTACACGTTGAAAACCAATTTAATTTATCGCATGAAAGTGCACACTGAGATTATGGGTTTTCGATTAACTATCTGTATTCTCGACATTAATAACCCGTGAAAATAAGCAAATGTATTTCCCATTTGGATGAGATAAATCCACAATTGCTGAACTAAAAGAGTGTCAGAGATTACAATGATTCATTCATGTGCTGAGCTTTCCAAAACCACTCGCTGAACACTGATTGCTCCAAAAAGTCGAAAATTGCCAGGTCATGATGACCTAGGTTAATCTTTGTACAGAGAATACTTCTTTATTCTCGTCTTTAATTATGCTCCGGAAGGAAAGTTTTTTCTTGCTCGATACATTTTGCACAATACATGCATGACCTTAGCAACTACAGTATCACAAAATTTGATGCATTGTAAGTCATTTTTCCAGAGCAGTAAAAAAACAGTGTCTAGAAGGCATATGGTTATCCAGGATTTAAATAATCAATTCATTATCAGAACCTGTCATAAAATCCAATCAATTTATCTCCAAATCCGAGACCCCATTCCACGTTGTGTAGAGATCAAGATGTCAGTACATGTCATGTTGAAGAATACATTCGCTCACTTCAGATCAAATTATTTGCTGCCTCTTTGACCAGTGGCGTGGAAATTGGCCAAATTGCCCAGAACCTGAGAGTTGACTATCAAGAGGGTTTGATCTCATTACCATAAGATCAGTAAGTTAGACGTGGGGGGGCGGCTCGGGGTTGTCTACAACCGGGATAGCGTGAAGTACACCGTCCAGAAATGTAGACAAGGCAGAAGTTAGGACGCACTCAAGGCGTGGCAAACCTGAAACGATGTGCGCGGCTATATTTCTTGGGACAAAACTTAAATGCTTAAACTTAAACTTAAGTGCTCAAATTAGACACTCCAGAAATTACGAAATTATACCGTTGGCATTGCCATACTACGTGAAAAAGGTTCTTAACCTGACTCTTCACTCACATGGCTTTCTGATCTTCTCAAGTTACAGCACAGGTGGCAGGATTCTTGATATTCACGGGAGGACTGGGTAATACATTTGTCCACGGCTAGCGTCAACTAGGGGATTTTTCTCCACGATATTCCTGATTCGTTGAATTTATGTGCCTCAGACATGATCTCTTACTGACAACTGTCCATGTAGATTTTGAGCTTTTGAAGGAAAAGTGTAGGCCGAATAGAAAAGCGTACCCAAACCATGCATCAATAAACTGCAATTTGTACTGGAGCCGTTTCCTGCATAAATTAATGAAGAATGCATAGAAATGGCTTCATCTGTCTGGAGCCAGTGAATTTCCAACCCCGAAAACTGGAGTTATTGTGTATTTTTTTTCCTTTTTTTCACCCCCGCCCCTTTTTTTCCGTAAGCTGGCTGTAATCGGTGTCGGAGCGTAGTCTGTCATTTACAACATTGTTCACACAAGAATAACGCTTCTCAGCACATAGCACTGTCGGCAACCTCCTTAACCTTCGATGCTTATTCACGGTTATAATATTCAAAACAGTCACTACTGCAGTATTCTATGGGGGAGCCAAGAAATGCCCATAAAGATTTGTTTTTCGAATCGTTAAACGAAATCCACCTCAGTCTAAACATTTGGGAGCAAACATCTCACAATGAAAGGGAATGCACGATATCATTTCAGAATTCCTTATCGTCATCATTTTGCCGGTTAAGAAAAAATCACTCCCCAGTGATATAGGCCATTAACTTATCAATACCCTACCCAGGGGAAAGTTTCGAAATTTATGCCACTTTCAAAAGAACATTGAATTGAACCATGATTTCTTTAACTGAGATATTTCAAGAAATAATGATCAGACCATGCACACAGGGTTGTAGAGTCAAGGTCAAAATAAAAGGATTTTAAGATTCATTAGGTTGTAGGTAGGCCGTCTATATTCTCTCTACATGTGTGGTCGAAGTTAAGCCACAATGTGTGAATATATTGTGAAAAGACGCCAATTATAATGGCAAGTCGATATTTCATGTATCATGGTGAGAATAATATTTTTTGCTGTTTTGCGCCACGATTATCCATGTTACAGTTTTGGACTTACTCGATTCGATCTGACACTTATATAACTGTGAAAACGACGCTAAACACCTCTTAAGCAAATTAATAAATAAATATATATATGATAGCAACTGTTACATCAACACAGTAATCCAGTAATATAGAACACCGTTTCGAAGGGAACCATTAAGGTCAAAGTGATATATGCCTTTGATATGCGTGATGTTTATTGCGGGTAATGGTCTAGTGGGAAATATTCAAGTGTCCATTACGCTGATGGACAATGGTAACGTTATCTTCTCAATAACATTTTGACAAGCCAGCGATTCTTTACATCGATCATTATCTCGTCATTTACGGAGAGCTATTCATCATCAGCTGTGCTAAATCCCTATTCTCTCTGTTAATGTGGGTCCAGAGACATGCACTTAGGTGAAGATTGATGCCATCAAAATCTCTCTCCTCCTCACAAGTTAAATGGTCAAAAAATGTTTTGTTATACATAGCCAATTTGATTTTTGCACCATAAAGCGTTTAAAGAAAGTAAGAGTTATTGTTCCTGAAAAGATTTATTGGCTCAATTATATTTTTTTCTTCTCTTACAAGTGCTACTGTTAATTTGTGGAAAGCTGTTAGCACTGACACGTAATGAGAGTTCCAAAGAGGCTACGACAAGACAATGTTACTGTCTTCTTTTAGGTGTAGTGGTGAATTAGTTTAAAAGTTTTACTTTACGGTAGATATGTGAGCGGAAACGCGCATTAAGACACACGCAGACATGAAGGAAAAAGTTTTACTTCAAGCTGCCACTGGTCACCCTTACAGCGCCAACGGTTATACGGCAAAGGTGTTACGACAAGTCCACGTTCAACATAATCATAACGCACACAGATGTACACTGCAGCGCCAGCCCAGCCCCTTCCACCCAGGAAAAGTTTTAGGATGCCGGTAACTGATAATGTGTGTAACATACATGTTCGTACAGCCTGGCTTTGTTGATTAATGTCAGTGTGTATTCCCTCACACGGCACACATATATACAATATAGGTTTTACAACGTGTCACCTGCCATTATTTACGTTACAGAAATACAATGCAGTATTTCCCCTTTGTTTTGTTGGATGGAATAAATTGCCTATCTTTGGAAGTTAAACTTTTCTCCACCAAAAATCATGTAATACCACACATAAGTGCTTTCGTCCTACTTCTTTACCATCAAGTCCCCTAAAACAACAAAAGCAGGAGGATTCTAAAAGATCCCTGTCTGAGAATTGATTGAACACGTCTCCAATTACCTAGCCATTGATAGACAAGTACTCCAATCACAGGGCTGACCTAGTTTCTGTAGTTTTCATGACAAGTGATCATATCTCATATTAGAACGACACAGACATACAATGCTGATTTCAGGATTCCAGGAGGGTAAGAAATGGTTTCTGCAGTAACCTGAGATTTTGGCGACGCAATCTTTCAGTTGTGCCCCCAGACACAGAACTTCTGTGACCGTCAAACATAAGGTCACCCACCAAAAGGTTTATTTTTTAATAGTAAACACATACCGTGAAAAACTATTGATTAGGCTGACGGTCTTCGAAAAGCTGGACAATTTGGGGGTAAGATCATTTCCCTGAGCTTGTCGTCCCTCAGTGATTTAATGCTGCTGGGCTGACAGAGTAGCGGTTGTAAGTGACGGTTCATGACATCCCAATCACGCCACTAGCTATACACACTGGCCACGCTTCACTGATCGGCCAGTATTGAACAGTGAAATGGAAAACCGTGATTTTGATCTATACAAAGATATCCAGAAAGATACCAACCAATCTTATCATGCATAAATAATTGCTTGCTTCAGCCGCCCTGTTACACCTGCTGTAATTAGTTCAATTTAATGTTTTTATCGGTTCTAGAAAACACACAAATGGTTTATTTTTATTTTGCTATTTCCAGAAATGTATGGTGAATTTGCACACATGTAATTCCCATACATACGAGACACAGATATCTGATAGGGAGTTGGAGAGTAATCTAGCTTTTATAGACGTTACATGGTCGCAGTGGTTTATTTTCTCTTTTTCCATTTCCGCTGCACTGTTAAAAAATATCACTTAAGTCTCTTGCACAAACGGAATAGCTCTTGTATAGGCAATAACCCCGTAACAGATCCTCTATCTTTATTCGCCTTATCGGAATTGTCTTTCGAGTTCGAAGGAATCGACACCCAACTTGAAGTCATGTGGGCCGTCCATCAACTACGGCGACGAGAAGTGGTCTTCTGGGAGAATAGGTTCAATTCTCCAGTTGAGAAAAATTGTCGACATTATGTCTTATCTTTGGCCCACTGCTTATCTACGAGGAAATGTCCTTGGGCGACATATTTCACATTGACAGATCCTGAAGAAAATGGATGTTTTCTCTCTGATAAAGTCTGCTGTAAATTTTCCTCTCTCTGCTAAAAACATTGGTAGAGAACACTCAAATTCCTCCATGCACAAAATGGTTGATAGATCCACTCCGTCAGACATTTATCCTTTATTTATTAATTTATTTATTTTATTGCATTTCTTTCATTTCTATCACACAAGAGGCATAACAATACTGTTTTGGACATGTACATTCACTAAGAAACCGGCACTCTCATGACCATATTCATCTCTGCAGACAAGCTGGCTTCCAATTTCCGTTTTGTTCTGGACAGTTTCTAAGTCATGACAGCCACTATGTTATGTTATACCTTGCAAGCTGTGGATGAAGACGTTCTTTATGATGTACGTCTAGCACGGGTCAACGGGTTACGGCGAGAAAACAAGTTAGTCTGCACGTATGTTATAGAAACCAAAGTAGACCTTGCTTCCTTGATAGTCAGATAATTTCCGTTTGTAATAATAAAACTGGAGAGGTTCTGTAAAAACTGACAGTAGATATTAAAGCCAGTCACAGGCCACCGCCAAAAAATCTCCGCCAGCAAGGATTATGTGAACACCGGCCCACTGGCCGCCATATGCTGTCAGACGAGCCTGGCATTGATTGAGGGGCCATTGAACAGCAACAGACATGTTTTACAACCACACCACGAAACCTGGGGACAGAGCTCGAGCGAAGCCGGGCAGAGTTGTCATTATACCGACTGATATACCGTGTCTAATGGACAATTACTTAGCGCCCCCTGGCGATGATCAGGGCTTGCACACGGCTTCTCATACCCGTTATCCATGGTGATATAAGGCTACAGAATTGTCCCCTTACGTAGTCCATCGATTATCGTGAGTTGTGGCGACAGCACAAAGATATTGGCTTGTGTGGAGTACTCGGATGTTTACAGAATGACGGCTTTATTCTCAGAATTTTTTTTAGAAATTACATGGTTAAGACAGAACATATAATACATTTCAAGCAATATAGGTGGTAAAAATAGTTAACTTAGGTATATGTATCTTAGAGCTAGAGTTCAACATGTTATACCAGCTGGTCAGCTAGGCCCGGCGGCAGATTAATGTTTAATATATCTGAGACACGGCAATAGATTTACATGGCGCCATTTCACCTGTATTCATCAGAATTGACAGTGAAATGTCCCTGTATAGGTAAATGAGATGACGCAGGCAACAGGCTAAAATAATGCACTTAGGCAGTTAATGGCTTTATGTCGTGACGTCTGGGCGTTTATAGGGACGACAGGCTTTATAGGGAAGCACTGTAATGTATAGTATAATACTTCAGTGCTTTGACCACGATCTTCGTTTAAACCCTAACCCGGATTAACCTTAGATGCTGGTCTCTATAGTTTTAGTTTATGGACCTATCCGTGTTAATGTTGGCTCTCAGTCTTTTGAAGATGAACAAGGCTGCTCCAAAATTAATCCGGCGTCGTTTGGAAACCACAAAAGCAAAATGTGACGCTGAACATTGACATTTTTCTCTTCATGTAATATGGAAAAGTGACAGGATAGGCGTCACTGACAAAGATGGCTCCATCTAAAGGTCAATAATGCTTTAAAATGAGGGCGCTTCACCTCACACACCTCCTAGTATGTCAGTGGAGGCTTACATCAAAAATCGTTTTATAATGCATGGTATTCGGATCCCATCGCCCATAAAAATTATTTATTTATTTGACTGGTGTTTTACGCGGTACTGGAGAATATTCGGGGAAACACACGACCATCTGCTGGCGGGTCTTCTCACGTACGGCCGGAGAGGAGACCAGCATGAGATGAACTTGAACTCACAGCAACCGCATTGGTGAGAGACAATTGGGTCATTCGATGGGTTGTGTCATCAATTCATCAGTTCTGTGTGTTCAAGTCCAGCTCTGGCTGACTTTCTCTTCAATCTGCTAGGACCTTGTGCATGGCCGTGGGTTTCCCCCGAGCTCAGTCCCGTCCCCTCCTAGATAATGCTGGCCGCTATCAAATAAGTGATGGTTTCTACTAATGTAAGCTCCCAAAACTAGTCAATCTCCTCTGCAGTCCATGTGTCAGTCAGAGGCCTAGGTGTAAGTTGACGAAAATAACTTTCCCAGCAATGTTTATTCTTAAACCTAGTTGATGTTCACTGTCATCTATGTGTTGGGTCAGAGACATTAAGGTCACTAGCCGCTTGGGTCAGGCAGCGCGTGATCACGACCGTAGGGTCGATGTTGTATATCAGGGTAAGGTTGTGAATTATGCCTCCCACACCGTGCAGGTAATTTCTCTGTATCAGTGGTATCTGAGAGCGAACCAATTCGCCATTAGGAAAAGTATAACAGGGGTCGATTCTAGCCGCAGACGAATCAGTTAGGCGAGAGTTTCGCACAGAGAAAGACTTACAGCAACGAACGCTCAGTTCTGTTTCAGGCAATTCAGTCTGAGAGACAACGGATCACATGTACTCCGTGGAATATCAGTCGCGGTAAATAGATTGCAACGCGGAACCGTTTTAAGTGACTACTGTTTTAGGGATATTTACAGCCCGCTGTAATAGTCAGCCACGTGAACCTTGCACCGTGTAGTTCTGTGCAAGCTTCAGATGCACTTTCACTCACCTGCTACAATGCAATATGAGGATCAAAACTAACACACACTGTTAAAAATAGGCATGGAATGGCTACCAGATCGAAGTTAGCTGACTTCAAAAAGTGAAAGTTGCAGACTATACAAACGCCTTCAATGTCAGCCTGTGATTAGGAAAGCATATACCATTTCTGCTGACAACTCTACTGGAGAACCAAGGTACAAACATTAAGGAACTGCAGAAGTAAACTAAGAACAGCTGCTCGGTTTTCACGGCAGGGGCTACATGAGTTATAATGGTGACGTTTTGGAATGGTTACCAAGTAATCTATTCTCGTTGAACAACCATGAAGATCTGGAGATACATTAGGCCGATGACAGCCTTTCGTTTTGGATTTACACTGTTATATATGATTCTAGAACTGCGTCTGAGCTCTAGCCAGCCACCAGAGAAGGAAATACTTTGGAAACCTGGGGAAAAGTTTGAAGCCTTTCATGATGGAATATTAAACCTGAACGTAAAAAGTCAAAAGAAGATATGCAGATTAAAATAAATGCTGAATTGTTCGGTTATTATTCATTCAAGGTGGTAGTCTGTCTTTCTTAAATGTTTCATTTTGTACTCTACGTAATTAAGTTTCCAAGATCCTTCCAAGCAGGCTACAAGGACTCAATATGTATTCAGACACCTCTCACTCTGGGCTTCATAGCTAATAGGAATCAGTTTAGAAGCCAATTCATTTCCTAATTTACATCTAACCTACTGAGAAGTTCACAACTATAAACGAAATCAGGAGGACATGTTGGTTAGCGTTCTTGAGCAGTATAATGACGCAGGAGGCTCTCATGAATGGGTTGATTTGAGTTCAAGTTCAGGTCATGCGGATGGTCGTGGGTTTATGCCAGTCTCCTTTTGCTTAATATCGCGCTTAAATTGGTCGAGTTTAATCTATATTTAACCGAGGAAACTTTAGAATTTCCTGGGTTAGAACCACCGTTTCTCCTAGCATACGGTGTAAGCAATCCGTTAGTCCGTTAGGGTGTTTATCGGTGACACAAAAAAGCATCTCAGTGAGATTTCCATATTGAAATGTATTTGGAAATAAAGACATGAACAATTTTGAGAACGTTTTCTCTAGGTTTTATTTGGCCAGCTCAAAGGAAATCAACGCAGAAAAGCAGAAGTGTAGGCGTGACACCTTCCAAATCACTCTATTAAAACGCTTAAAACGACATTGCGATGATTGTACCTTACACAGAATCCTCTGTTCGTTTTTTTATCATTATATATTATATACTGGTAAATTTTCTGTAAAGAAGCTATTGTTGTGTAATTTTATATTATTTCGTGGTTTTTTACATCAGACTAAACGAGCACAGGGCGTACACTTTCACAGTACAGTTGTAACATATACACAAGGAAAAACTAGTAAAAACCTGATTTTGCTATCGTGTATCTCTTCCCACTTTAATAGTTCTTGGTCATTGTACCCAGTTAAGATAACAAGTCACTTCACTTGTCTACCACGGAACACGTCTGTATCTGAATGGTAGACAGGGTTTGGTTACAAGATAAACAAACTGATAACACCGGCTCTCTTTGCTAATGCTTCCCGGTACTGTGATACTTTTTGACATATAACAGACATTTGTCTGTTATATATCTAGACATTTGTCTAGAAGCTGCTTTTCCACGATGTTAACAAGACACGTAACCATGGCCAATAGATGACATTCAAACAACGCGTCTGCCGACTGGGAGAAAGCAGTAGAAGATATTTTTTAAATAACCACTAACAGAAATGCCGATAAACTTATCTGGCAACCAAAAAAGCACGTGTGAAAAGGAAGAATAGAAAATTCTACCTGCGTTAACAGATCTCTGTCTCCGTAGTGTGCATGTCTTAAGTGTTTACACCTCTGCGCTTTCCCAAATAACCGGTGTAAAACAATAGCGCCGAATCTCAGCCGAGAGATATCGGCTTGAATAATTGACTACACGGGGTGTAACACAAACGCTATTATCTCATCTCACCTTCACACGCAACACATCGAATCACACAAACGAGGTATTCAGGTAAACACATGAATAATATCAACACCGTCCACAATAACAGACCATTACTTGTGTAAGTATTCTGGCCACGTGATTGTCCAAATATGCCCTTGGACTTTGGATGTGTATTTGATTGGTGCTATTTTTTTGGCCTCTCTCAGACTTATGTTTTGCCTTAGCGAGCAGTGAGACAGAGAGTGACATAATAGCGTAGCGATTCGCATCATGAGTTATTAGGTCATACATGTAATATCGTCGATCAGTTTAGAACAATCAGTTACAAACTTCATTACAACAAAAAGTTATCTTTGTAAATATGTAATTGCTCTGACGCATGTCGCTCCCGACTTTTCCAGACTGCGTCAACCACTCTCCTCAGAGGTATAAGATATTTTACCGCAGTCCCCATCTAAGGGTTTACCACAACCTTTAACTTAATCAAGGGTTTGTCCGGGACTAATGTTGTCGACACCAATCCTCAACGACAGGACACTGACCTGCTTTAACTGAACTCTACTGCCCAAATTCTGATCCACTGTTTATTTATGCCGTCAATATAGACTTTCCCATCCACTTTATAAAATCATAGTCTGTGTAAAGAAGATGGTGCAATATTGGAAGAAACATGCGAGGCTGAATCTGTCAAATGACTCGAGGCCCTCATTTTCACTTAGTGATCACAAGCACATGCATCAAGTAACGTCACTGCATCATAGCCACAACACAACTCCTATGTGAGAAGGTTTAAATCATCATTCCAAAGTGGTAATACAGGTAAAATGCTGAATGTGTTCAATGTGTTGAATAACTTGCGTGACATGAATTTAGTCCATGCCGCAATGTTATAACTGAATAAAATTAAACATGGAGTATTGTTCACATACTGTTGTGTATAAGTATTTCCGATTATGACTTTTTTAAAATACAATGGTAGAAATATCGTCATCTGTAATTTTGATATCTATTTCTATGAAGCCGTAATCAATTTTATTTGATTTGAGCTTTTGTTTATTTTTTAGAAGGGAAGCATTTTTAAACCATACGATTTACTTATCCGAGTTATGAATCAGTAAAACAGGATATGTTTCAAAATAAATCGAAAAAGCCCTTCGTACTTGTTATATTTAAAGGGATATGGTCGCCCAAACATGAGGTATCTTAGAGTTATTACAGAATGACATGAGTATCAGGTATTTTTGTCAAGAAGTAAAAGTTACAAGCTTTTCGTTAATTCCACCCCAATACTGTCCGTTACGAGAATGTTTAAAAATAACAAGAAAAAAAACCCTTAAAACTGAGGACGGTAACTGCTGGGGTATGACACATGCCCCATCCGGATTCTCTTTCTGGGGGGCCTCAAAAGCCCAGCCCGTCAAGTCTGCCAGAATATTTTAATGAGAGGCTGCCAATTGAGTGGAGCTGGAGCATGAGCACAGCGCTCGGTAAACTTCATGTGTAAACAAACGTGGCTGATGACACGCGTAAGAGAAGGACTTACGGCTAGCTCGTAACAAGGTCGGCCAAAAAGAGGCGTAAGAGTGATCTCAGCTGGATGACAAGCAAGTCTAGAGTCGTAGTTGGCGGCCAGTTGTCGCAAAACTACACTGCTTGATAGGTGGGTGCAAATGTTGTTGTTGTTGTGGCGGTGTTAAACGTTGAACATGGTCCGCCTTCTTTGTGTTGAATTCTAATAACGATAGAACTTGTCCGGGCTAGTATTTTTTTTTATTTCAACGTGACTAATTTAGTTTATCATCGAACTTCAAAACTTCGCTAAGACGTCTCAATCAGAATTTGCCTCTTTAAGGTATCGGTGCTGAATTCAAACGTGGTATACTTTATCGGTGAAGAAATAGATATCTTCAGAGTTCCTGCTTGTGCTTACAAATGTTCGTGCTGAAGGTTGTCTTACATAATGCCGTCATTGTTACTTATTCGAATTAATCTACTAAGACGCATAGACAGGACGAAGAACTACGTAAGCGACAGATGACGGGATCAATTAGATTTGCATATGTCGTGTTATTACAAAATGCCAACACCGGGTTATAGATATTGAAACAGTCTCATCCGTAATATCCCTGAACTAGATGACTCATCCCTTGTGGCACCTCCAATTTTTATAGATGTCAGCTCGCAACCCTAAGGGTTCAGGATTTGTTGCTGCAAAATTTAATGGGAATTCAATTAGGACAGAAATTGTCAAATGTCAGGTTTAGACAGCAAACCAATTTAGCACTTGACAGCAGTCCCAGGCGATCATGCACGCCTCGCTGGGTCATTGGCCCTGATAATTCTTTCTTATCAGTTCGTTTGGCGCATGAGCAATTCAAGATCACAAACCGTGTTGGAATGTTATTTTTGATAAGAACTGGGTTGACCGGAAATCAGCTATTTTTTATCAGCTCAGAAACACTCAGTGCACAAACACTGCAATCTCACGACAGAAAACGATGCATTTGAACCTTTCTGGAAGACATCAAAACATCACCTGTTAAAAAGTGTTTTTAATTAGTGACTGGTAATAAATAATAATGGGTAAATTAATGATACCGCTTAAAACTAAGGGTCTAACTTCTTTTAAAATTCATCAATGGTAAAATTTACAACATTATGAAAACATTGGTGTTGAGATGTAATATTTAAGCGGAAAGAACCAGTAATATTTAACGCGAATGAAATGGCCATGACCCTCTCAATGAATCAGTTATTTCAAAACTGCGCTTAATTTTACTTTATCCAGGCGCTACCAAAAGTAATTTATTACTAAGCTTGCCCTGAGTAGGCGTTTTACCTGAATATAAAGGCATAAACTTTTACCTTTGTGTGAAACCCTGTAATGTTATCTGGAAAATAGTGAGGTGTAGAATAAATGTCAGTACTGTATAATATTGTTCCGACTTTCCAGTATGACTTGTGAGACAAATGGATGAACGCGTGATATAACTATACACTACAGATAGCGACAAGAAAAAAGTGGAAATAAAAAGACGTAGACACCACGCAGATCGAAGCTGGAGATTAAAACCTGGAGACAAAATGGTGTCGTCAAGGCAGGAAAACAGTTGTCTGGGCCTCTATTGTTTAAGTATGAATGCTCAGACGGTGGAAGGCTCTTTTTCGGCCTATGGTTTCATAATTTTCCGTCTAAACTTGCCTAAACAAGTTTCATTTTATAGCACCAACCAGGCCCTTCTATACAGTGTTCTCTTCAGCTGCCTTCGTATAGGAGAACGTGTCAATTTTCAACGGAGCTCTGTGGCCATTCTCCATCTTCTTCCATTTAGATTTCATGATCTATTGCATGAAATTTAGGTAGGAAAAAAAGGTCACAAAAGCCGAGCTGGATTAAACTCTGCTGCCGGTTAAATGGCCTCGTTCCTGACATTTTGTTAGATCAAGTGTTTAGGATGCAAGACGGGCGGAGATATTGCCTTCAAAACTAAATTGACATTTACAGCGCAAGCACGACGCATTGCAGAGCAATCCTATGAGGGCGCAGGTCGGGTGGTCAGCTGGAAGTAATCGTCAAAGGCGGAATTTTTACATGACTAGCAATGCCCTGGTCACAAAAAGGCTCAATTATTATCGGCAATGATCCAAAGTCAGCTTCCCGCTTCCGTTTGAAGGCGAACCAATTTTTCGTGGCAACCCAACCTTGTGAATTATCCGCGTGGACAACCCTTGATCCTATAGACCGTATCAACGATCAATAATTAAAATGAAAAAAAAAATGGACTGATTTACATTGATTTTAGAGAGAGCTAACTCAGTCCGGCAGTGATTTGCCAATCTCCCATTTCCTGTTCATCTAAGCTATAGTCTGTCATGAAATGGCCGTTTACTGAATGCTGTTTTCTGAAGCTGGTTGAAAACTATTCCTCTGTGGTTTCGAGGCACCGGGCTAATGTAAAATGTTCCAACTGCGGAGACAAACAAGCTTCGTATTTTACAGATCAAATGTAGTCGCTGGGTATAAGAGTCGACAACACGACAACATATTATGTTGAGTGGATTCACTTACAAGACGCCCAAATATCCTAACACAACTTTTAATAAATATGGGGCTGGTCGGTTTTAAGGGCGGGTATCCTTAACTTCACCCAAGCTAACCTGGGATTGCTGTAGATCGCATATTAACTCGATAACGTGATATCAATAAAGGTTTCTATCATAGATTTGCATGATGACATTTTCGCGAAAATAATGGTAAAAGGAAGCAATGTTTAAATATACCATACCACTCTGAAACAGATTACATTCATTAAAAACTGGAATTCAACCAAAGCAATATTCTTATTTCGGTTAAAGAGACAGCATTTTTATCAAAACGAAAATAAATTTCGTATCACATTAGCCACAAAATGCATGAACAACCGGCGAGAATTCAGTTCGTATTTCCTGCAGTGATAGTTTGTTATGTGGACCTACATCCCGAGGGAACAAACGTCAATGGCAGTGTGGAATAATGATCTGGGTAGGGGACTTTGACAGATTGCTGTTTAGCATGTATAACACAACGGCGATAAGCGTCATGAGTGGCCCTGTTACTTCATTTTATTATCGGTTTGTGTTTCTTCCCAGGAATATAAAATAGGGCGAGGCGCCCGCGGAGTTTTCAGTTAGACCTTGATAGTAATTGAATGATTCCGGAACAATTGTTCACACGTAGCCGAATCGATCCAGCATCAAAATGACAAATACTCGGCCTGTAGAAAAGACTGCCGCTGTAAACTGCTGCTATACACAGTCTTTGCATGTATGGTATACCTGATACTGATGTTCCCACTCATAAACTCCACGAAGTAGGGTGTGATTGTCACAATGCCGATAAACGACGCTAAATAATACATTGCCAGTCAACCAATCGCGTAACGTATTTTGCTTGCACCAAGACAAGTATACTTCAAAACCTATGTTTTGGTGTGTGTGTGTGTGTGTGTGTGTGTGTGTGTGTGTGTGTGTGTTTTCTTTTACATTTTATAATCGTTGATATCGGACTGATCTCTATACTGGTTACCATTATAAAACACAGCACAATCATTTTCCGTTGCTACGTGCCATATGAAGTAACTCTTGAAAGAAGATATAAAAACGGTTTCACTATCATACACAACAGCTCGTACGCAAAGATAAGCAAAGTGTGACGTGTATCAGATTTACAGAACACAATGTCATAGCAGAATGCCATTTATCATTAAATTACCACGGAAAGTCGCCGTAAGAATTCCAGGCAGCTGGCATCATCTGTCTTCAACACCATTTCGAGCTCCTCTTCCATCATTTTACATAACCGCCGGTTAAATTAATTTTAATATTACTTACAATATTACCTCCCTTTATGTCCTTTACTATGGTTTGCCACAGTTGTCAGTAGTCAGATTATATATATATAGTATTTATTCCCATAATGTTAAAAACGTTCGGCTAATAGAGGAAAAGAAATTGTTTTCTTCGGCAGAATTGCCATCAGTTAAGATCAGACGAAAGCCAGCCATTTTTCTACGATTAATCAAAGCCAGATTCAATTAACGCATTTTCTTATTGAACACCATCAGATAAATGGCCAATTCATGCTCTGTATTTCTTAAAGCGCTCCACGTGAAATATAACCATGCTTACGTTTACTGAGTAAACAAAACCTTATCTCGCCAAGGCTTTAGGAAGATTTTTTGAGTTGGTGTGTTAGAAAGCTCTTCATGCGACATCAGCTGGCCATAGCGTTGTTTCCTGGAGGAGAAATATGGTCGTTCTGTTTGGAAAGCCTAAAGCCTATTACCAAAACATCCCCAACAGAATTGAACTTGTCGATGGCGTTAGGCCAGTGTTGATTCCATATCAAAGAGCAGAATCCTTCAGACATTCACTTCCCTATGTATGTACTCTTTCTTGGTTGTAATATCTAAAAATGCAAGAGATGGATACTCGGCCTGTCGGTGTAAGGGTGAAACCAAATAGCTTATTTCATGGCGATGCCATATTAAATCAGCATTGCTAAGTCCAGGTTAAAGCTTATGGCCCTGCAGTGTTGGCGCCGTGGCTTTGCGTGTTGTCTGCGACTCGCAACCTGATTGTCTCACACTGTCATGTGCCTCATTATCAAAATCACTGTTTGGCGAGGCAGAAGAAGGTAGCTGTAAAATATAAGATTTATAGCATGTCGGTGTGCGTATTGTGGACTTTTCCAAAGATAATAACCAGATCTAAGTCACTGAGATGTCTGAGGTATCAGACACAGCCTCAAAAAGTGACTACAATCTCCCGAGGGAGGCGCTTCGTTTTCCTGTCTGTTCGAGTTGCCACGAGTATAAAAGCAAGACCCTTCAGTATGGTCCCCCGTTGAATGGTTTCCAACGGAGAGATACAGAAAATGTTAAAATCAATCTCTGTGAAAATGTGACGAACAGATTTATGCCTATTCTTTAGCGTTTTAGGAGAGTCTGCTAATTCTTATCAGAATTTAAACATGAAACCGTCGATAGTGGAAAATTGTGTTTTTCGCATATAAGAAGGAAATCTAAACGTCATTTGAATATAACACAGCAAGTTCATCAGCTCGGGCTCTGATTCCACGAAAACTTCATTTCTGCGCAGTGTACAATGAACAACACTAACAAAGACTGTTCCAGAAAAGGTTTTAAACCATAATGGAAGTAAAATTTCTTTGCTTGAATGCAAGGTCATTCTCTGCCTACACTAAGGCATTATTCATCTATATTAAAATGCATCTAAAGGAAGAACTCAGTCTAGTTTTTCTGCTCTACGCCACTATACCGTTTGGGGAAACGAAGAAGATTGGATGAATGACGTGACTGTGACAAAAGTTCGTTTATGAAAGCTGCAATGCCAGTAATATGGAAATGTATATATATTAAAAACAACAATAGAATATTTTGTACGCTGATCAAAAACATTTAAAATTACAGTTTTTCTTATATCTAACATTCAGTGCACCAAAATACGATTGGCTAAATGTGATTATCAGAATGTCTGGTGTAAGTTTTAGCAGGGCAAAAGTTCTAACTTGATCGACTGCAGATGAGTAGAAAGTACCGTCAAATATAATTGACATGGAATCCTTCTGGGAACACCGTCTACCAAGACAAAATAGAGGATTCTGTTCACCACGTTTGTAGCCCTATTTAATCAGGTGAACGAATGATTATTTTCTCAGAGGAGATATTCCTTCCCATCAGGCCCATATAGTGTTAGATACACCATTGTCTTCCATATTTGTTTGTGCGGGACTTGTGTGCTCTAAAGAAGGGCGATCGTCAGCGTGTAATGACATGCCGTAATGCATGAGACGTAACACCGAGTTGTAATCTTGTAATGTACGAAGGCCTAATCTATGTGGTGTATTTAATGAAGTAATAGATATCAACCTTCATTACCAAAGATTTGCTGAAAACCAATCGATATACATGATGTTCCTCTGGTGCTGTCCTCATTCCCATTGTTAGTTTTGACAGCATTTGTTCAAAGATTAGCACGCTTTCCCCTCAGCGTATCCCACACGGATCTGTGAGGTCAAATCTGTGCGCCAAAACGCGCTCAGTACAATGTCTAGTCATAAGAAATAACGATTTTCTGTCCATATGGAGAACCCTCTTGCCCCTTGCTAAAGAAATTCCGGTGGTTCATATCTTGCTCTGTGAGATTTGAATGAAGGCTATGAACTGTCCCTTAAAATTTAAGAGGAGAAATTGCATAAACAAAATAAGTAGGATAAGTGTGTCCATGTACGAGTAAAAACTACATCAGAAAGAATCTCTGTGGGTCATCAAGGTAATCGATCCTTTCACATTGCTTCCTGTTCAAAGGGAGTAAATAATTTAACACATAATAATCAAAGACAGAGAGGAAGAAAAACTAGGTTAATTCTGTACATTGTTTATCACTGAACATAGAGGTGGGAACACCACAACCCTCCGCATTGTCCGAGTGTCTTTCTCGGTTATCATTGCTGTATAGTATGTATTATTTTGGTGAGACACTCAGAAGGCTGTAGATTATTTATACCAGTTTTACACTGTTCAAATCTGGCTTAGAAACTTCAAGTTAATATTGGTAACTTTTTTGATACGTACGTGTACAACAGCATAGAGCAAAATTTATCAGCAGAAACGTCTGAAACGCTATAAATGGTCGGTTAAGTATATATGGTTGCCAACTGACTAAAAAGTAAATACATTTGGGAACTAAACGTTAAATTAAGAAGTTCAATCAATATTCCTTACAACATAACCTGCCTTCAAGCTTTCTTACTCTGGACTGCCACAGCTGTTAGATTCAATTCCTTCTGATATATATATATATATATATATATATATATATATGTGTGTGTGTGTGTGTGTGTGTGTGTGTGTGTGTGTGTGTGTGTGTGTGTGTCATCGTTTTGTTAAAAATGTGCGGCTTAGAGGAAAAAGATTTCTTATGGTTTTTGGAAGGGTTCCCGTCGTACAATTCCAGACTGAGGCAGATGTTTCTGCCAGGTAAACCACTTTTTCTGCAGTTAATCACAACCGATTTTAGTTAACGCATTTTTCTGGTTCTAGGTATTCTAAACAGTTCACGTGAAAAGGGATGTGTATGTCTGTGTTAATGTTGTTAACTGGTTGAAAAAAACTTAATCACACCAAGGTTTTTGCGAGGATTATTTCAGTCGGCGTGCAAAGATGTCCTTCATGCGACATCAGCTCGCCATTTATTGTTTTCTTGAAGAGAAATATGGTTGTTTCTTTGTTATAGCACATTACAGGAAATGGTATATAACCACAGAGTGCGTTTTATTGACGCGAGACCAGTAGTGTATCCACAGGGTTGAAAAAGAAAAATCCTACACCTTCAAAGTGCCAAAAGATAGGATTCTGGCCATGTTGTCCATGGACAAGTCTAATCAATCACTCGCCCGTGGATCGAATATCTAAAGCACAAGACACCGAGGAACCAAGTCGCTTGTTTTATGACAATGACATATTAACTCAGGATTGTCCAAATCGAGGGCTTATGTACCTATAGTACTGGTACCATGACATTGCGTGTTGTCTGTGACTCGCAGTATGATTGTCTCAATCTCTCATGTACCTCATCATCACAATGCATGGCTAGACAGAAGAAGGTGGCTATTGAATGTAAGGTTTGTAGAGTAGTAAGGTAAATAGTACACTTGAAGACAGACCCAAACATTTGAATAAAAGCATCTGAAATTTAAGTTTGATGCCTCAGATACCACTTACAGCTTCAAAACCTAACTGCAATATAACGAGGGAAACTGATTTTTCCTTATGATATTTTTTTCAGTGGAGAGGTCTAGAGAATGTGAAGTAATCTCAGCAAAATTGTGACGATTTACGGCTTTTCTTTCGGGTTTTAGGAGAGACAGCAAATTCATGTTGCCATTTTAACATAAAACCGTCGATAGTGGAAAATCGTGTCTTTCCTGTGAGAAGGAAACCTAAACTTCGCCTGAATATTACAGAGCAAAGTTGATTAGCTCGAGTCGAGATTCAGCACAAACGGCTTTCACACACACAGCTTATTCACAAACAGCACAATGAACCACAATGACTAAGTCAGAGTGCTCCAGAGATGGTTTTAAAATCTTAAAGTAAAATTTCTTTAATGGCTGAAAGAAGGGTTCAGTCCACACTACGACATTATTCATCTATTTGACAACTGCTACAGCGATATCACAACCGCAGAAGGCTTTTTAGGTTTTATTTTACACCAAGATATCATTCTATTCGGAGGTAGAAAGTGTTAAAATCAACACCCTGGTTATTACAAGAGTGGTTAGTTAATTTCCCTCTGTTGTAATTAACATGTTAACGTATTAATAGCTATGTGTTATTATATCAACACCGATGTTACTGATTTAACTCATTAGCAAGTAAACTATTAACACATTGTATTTGATGTGTCATTCTGGTTATTAACACTTGTTTTGGGCAGATTGGACAGATTTGGGCTTATTAATACTATTAACACTAATGTGTGATACAGGAAAGATTTACCATAGTTCTAGTTTTGTGTGTAGTTCTAATATCTTTTTACGTTTACATTTAGTTGATTCTTTGCCGTGTAGGCATACATAGTCAGCATCTATTTTTAACACATTAACGTGTCAGTAAAGTGTTACAGATATGAGTCATTTTATTAACACTTTCGTTTGGTGTGTAGCGCTTAAAGCTAACATCATATCTTTTATATCCGACACTCAGTGCAATAAAGATGTGATTAGCTACTCTTGAGAATACCTGGTGTAAATTTTACCACGAAAAAGTTCTATCTTGAACGACTGCAAACAAAATAGCATAAGTAACTATCACGTATCAATGCAAAGAGAAAATACAGGATTCTGTCCACTCCGTTTTCCCGTCTTATTGAAGCATATAATCGAATCATTATTAAATTATTTATCCTCGGTACGCCCCTGGTTTTAGATACAGCATTCTTTTTTATTTTTGTATATGCGGGAATTATATGCTGTACAGAATTTTTGAAACACCTAACGATTCTTGAGGGGGATAATGTAATGTCTAAGACGGATGGGGCAGATTTGTACCCTTGGAATATATGTAACCTTTTGGCCTCAAAAAAGTGGCATTTTGAAACTGGTGTAACTATTATACTGAGGGCAAATGATAGGTATGGGTAATATTTCTGGCATGGTGAAATGTACTAAGGATAACCATGACTATGAAAGATTTTCCGGACGCCAATTGAAGTACATGTAGATGTTCTTGTGGTGATTATTCACTCACAGTGTTGGTTCTGATAGCAGTTGTTCAAAAATTAGCACGCGATCAAGCTATACCTATCCCAGGTCAGACTTCCTGTCTGTATGGAAAACCCTCTTACCCCTTGCTAGAAAAATTCCAGTGGTTCATATCTTGCTCTGTTTTGTTCTTGGCAGAGTTCGGTTATCCTTTGTCGAGTCAAGACTTTGATTCAAAGCTCTGAATAGTTCTTTATTATTTCAGGTGAAAAATAGTCGCACAAACGTTTATCAGTATGTCACGTTGATGATAACAACCGCATTAGAACAAAATGTTGTGACAGCTATGCTTATCAAAGAAGTACAGCCTCCTGCATGGAGTAAATGATTGAACAGATTATGTTCAAAGACAGTGTAGAGGAAAAAGTGGGTTAATTCTGCACAGAGCAGTTATCGCCGATGGAAGACTCGCTATTTGTGAGTCTTCCAACGCTTTCCAACGCTTCCTGAACACCCATGGCGTAAAGATGATGCATTGGTGTTTATAACACCATTGGTTAATAATTAAATGATCAAGGAAATCAGACGAGTTTCATATGGTGGTTAGGATTAATCCCGGGAGGTATCTGTAAGTGGCAGGTGTGTTCAATCGTAGCTCCGGCCGTGGATGGCTAATGTGTCAAGAGACCAGACGGATGGGCCTCTGTGCCGGTGGGCAGGATAATGACTCGGATATCATCAGACTACGATCATCCGTCAACTTCTAGTTTACGGGTGCACGACTGAGCTCTTGCTGACAGTTGGAAACCAACAGTGATTTATTATGGTCACTTAAACAGTGACAGCTGACTTTGCGCAACAAGAGTTGATCTTGTAACGGGAGACCCATTTCGGGGTTGGTAGGTGGAGCTCCTTTGGTTTATTACCAATATTTGTACTACATTTATACACTTTGTCAATCAAACGCAATACAGAGTGTCTGCTTTGTTTGGACCTATCATCTTTGCTTCTTCGGTTTGTTGCCAGTATTTTTACTACATTTACACACGATGTCAATGTAAGACAATACATGACTTTGTTCGGACCTGTCCTGGTTGGTTCTTAGGTTTATTACCAATACTTGTACAGTAACTATAATTATACACGATGTCAATCAAGCTAACACAGTGTCTATTTTGTCTGGACCTAACGCGTTCACTTCACGAATATAAAGTCGAGTGAAATAATTGTGTTGAAAGCTTGCAGTTTTAATTCTGAGGCCTTTGGTTATCCTCCAAATACACGAACAACTGAGCAACTATTCATATTTGCTAAGAACAGTGAAAGAATGAATGATGAAATGAATGACTGAATAATGATGGTTGAACGCCTCCTCGGCAATATCTCAACTATATTGTGGTGAGAACATGCTTAAACCTGGAATCAGTACATGGTTTAATGAGGACGTATGAACAAATAAAATAAAAGGACGCGTTTAATACCAGGTAAAACACAACAAACCTCGGCTGGAAACTCGAAAAACACAACACTTTTTAAAAATTCACAAATGTACATATAAACAAGAACAATGTATATGTAGATGTAAAGGGAATTATATCTTATTGTATAATCCAATATATTTTAAATAATTAATGATTGCACCACCATGGACGCTGTCAAATAATTAAGTTATTGAGTATTAATGAAAGTGACAGGAAGACAGTAATTTACCATAAAATCTTTGAAGAATGTGAATTAAGTCGAAGGCAGCGGTTGAGTCTGCAGGTTTCTGAACATTGGCTAATGACTGTCATTCTTTCCAGAACTCTTGAAATTGGCAAAATTACCCAGAGTCAAGGAGGCAAGGATCAAGAGGGTTTGATCTCATTTCCATAAGATCGATAAATTATACGTCAAGAAGATGGGCGATATATCTTCCTTAAGTCATACAGTCAGTCTCGACGTTGTTCAATCTAGGTAATGTACTGACTAATAAAACCGCGACGTGACAAACGTGGTGCCAAGAATGCCACTTCAATCTTCCTGAACGAGCAAAGAGGAAACTTTTATCCTATCGATTGTTTGAAGAGAAACTGGTACATTCACAGTCACGAAATTATCAATCGCCATGGTACACTCGAGACTGCAGAATACAGTTACGGCAGCAAAAAATGCGGATTGAGGAGTTCCTACATATAACAAACACTTGTGTGATGATGAAGTTGTATACTTGCCATATCATGCAGCAGCTTTGAAAACTTGCCAGATCGCGGGATCGATTTATATCAATCATTCCTAATCGTAAATTATGGGGTAATGCAAGTATCTGACTTCAGTGAGTAACGAACGATGTTCAACTGTGGTTTGACAATGGGAAGGGCTAGAGCTCGGTGCAATGCTTAGATTTGTCGTGATGCTAATTCATCTAGAGTTCATGGCTGACGTACAATATGCAACTCGATACTGTTCCAGAACCTTTAGTTTTGACTTTGTTTAACACCAGTTTACTGGTATTAGGTGTATTGGGTATTGCTAGAAAAGAATTTTAACCAGTATGCCTAGGTACGAGTGCTGCACGAGTAAACTAGAAGCCATCCCGTTGACACTGTGTTATGAAATCCAACGGGTTATCTGGGATCAGTTTTCATATACACTCAGAGCTGTGATTTCTTATAATAACGTTGAAATCGGGATTCACAATGGAGCAGTCTCAAAATCAGTACCCTTCAACTGACAGTCCTTTAACATGGTAAGTTATCCAAAATGCTTCATTGTTAAATGAATTCCTCGGGTTAAAACTCTGAGATAAGTGGGTTATATACAGACAAGTCCGCTTCTTTCCAAGACACAACACACTGATCAGCGAGTCTGCTGGTTCCTTGTCACATCGAGTTAACGTACAGTGAACTTTTTGACCGTGGTCCACTCCAAATCAAGAAACTCCATTTCTCCTTCACATTCTGCTTCTGATGGATGTAGTCTCCGCTGATGCTGAACCTCGTGGGAAATTGCGGGTTTCTCCCAGTCTTTAGATTACTCACTAAGAGCTCTTGAATCCGTGATCGTTCAGCAAGGCGCAAGAGAAACATGTGAGTGAACAGGTTGTCACCAGTGAGCTAATGAGACAGAAACGGTCGCATGTGTTCACAGTCGGTGGGGATCTGGGTAAGCCAGCCCCTCGGACCTCACACTGTCTGCGTGTCTGTGTGAAAGGTAAACCCAACGGCCCAGGGTTAATTCAATATATAATTCAGAGACCACGCTTTTCGGCTTGTCGGAAATTCGTCCCTGCAAGAGAGAGACATACACCTGCCTGATTCTAGCGGATGCCACTCCATCTATATCCCCGAAACAATACACACTTCCCGCGAACGCATAGGTTAAAATCATTCTTTTGTTTTGTGGATGGAAATAAAATACTAGTAGCCTAATCCATTATCCCCGAATTCCATTCACATACATGTAGCTTTATATGAGCTATTGCTGTTGCACTTATAACTCGCTATCGGCGTGCTCAATTGCTCTCGTTACGGTAAATGTTTTATTTTATTTTCGTATAGCCGATCATGCTCTGTAATTTGTCCAGATAAGCCCCAATTGAAACACTCTCCTTAAAACTCTACATGCGCAGTACTTTCAGATAGACTTAAATTGCATTCCATTTCTTCCTAATATACGTTTCACTAGAAAATATTTCGTGAACTCCGGAAATATGGATTCATCCCTTAGGACCTTGGCATGTCAAACTGAACCACATTTATGAACAGTATAATTCAGAAGATAAAAAGTTCTGATAATCAGAAATCTAATACCAGAACCAATTCCGCCATAACCTCGTGATAATGTATTACATATGAATTGTATAATCAGAATGTGCTCGGCAGCAAATAAAATTTTGTAATAGTATTGATGGGGTCAATGTAAGCTGAAACGCCTGGTTGTGGTCATTATCTGTGGTCATATCTCGTTACTGGGGGACGGTTCCTCGGCGCCCTGTCCTGCTAAATCTCCCCAACAGGTAGCCTCCCTGGAGCCAAGACCACTGATACAGGGCGCCTGTTGGTAGTTATAACCGCTCTTGATGTTGACTGTGTGCAACGTGGACTGTGTACAGCATGGCGTAATAACTGTGTCCATACAGGAATGAATAGCTGCACAAATGGTCCCATGTCGAAAGTTAACATAACATTTTTTCCCAAGTTTCTGAAAAAAAAAACAAGTTCCGGATTACAAAGCGGTACTTTGATCGTTTCTATTTGCGACTGAAGATCATTCTATAAGTCGGTCGTTCTCTCTGTAGGTAGGTTGGTCAAATATTTGACCTCCTGTGTCTTTTAACCCCAGCCTTTGCTGATTACCCCTGACTTTCTGCCAACTATCACGCTGTTGTCGCTATTCTGGTTTAACACTCTGTACTTAAGGCCATTATATTCTATCTTTCAACACAGATCATTCATTTAACGAGGATCCTGAGTGCAAGTCGACATTAAATCGCATACGGCACAAGGATGTCGTAAGTACTGGGAATTTGCGCTTGTTTGTCAAAGTTAGACACAAAGTTTACCATGGCTAGCTTTAAGTAAAGGAGATATTGCTATTCGGTTAATTTTGTCATATATCAAGCTAGTAGATACTCGAGATCTTCTGATGTGTGATTTATCGATCTGATGGTGATGAGATCAAACTTTCCTTGGCAGCTGGGTAATTTGGCCAATGTTCACATTCTGATGGGAGCAGCATGTAGCCAAGAACTCTTGTCCGACGGTCAGTTCTCGACGACGCATTCTATCACACCATAATATAAAGGAAACCAGTCCCCACTTTTGAAATAAAGTTTTGGTCTTCCTTTAAAGTTTACAGAAAACCCAAAGATTCTCCAAAGCATTGGCGCCTTTACATCGTGTGTTTTCTTGTAAGGCATATGTTGCCAGAAAACTGACGTTGTCTCGTCTGCGCCATTATTTTTACCCATAGTATTTGCGTTTAGAACAATTACAATGCGCACCAGGCCTCTGGAAAATGAATAGGTGTTTAAGTCACAGCAAAATAACAGTTCAGTGTTCGCAGTGTTTATGACCGTGGGTCAATCATACTCAATATGGATGTACATAACAGCCGAGACTACCGCATAAATGTCGTGTAGAAATTGTGAGACAATCGACACCTGGGCCATTAGATCATGACCTCGAATACAGCTCTCGCTGGCTTGGTTGTGGTATAGTTTTGTTTTTTTTTTTTCTTTTCTTCACGGAAAACTTTTTGAAAAGGAGGAAAGGATAATCCGAAAGATTTCCCTTTGGGCCTTATTTATAACTTGCGTGTGGGAGGGTCTTCAGCATCAAGCTGTACATAAAGGCTAACGTGATTCGACCTCCGTAAGTCCTTGGCTACATTAGCGTTCTCAACTGCCTAATGTAACCGATAAACCTGACCCAACTGCGACTTTTACATATTTCATGCTGATGGGGTTTTACTTCCTGACTTCAAACGAGCATTCATATTGTTTAATTACCCCATACCTTGCTTCTCTATTCAGTCGGAATGTCTAAAGGCAGTGGCATCAACACGCAAAGGTTATTGATTGCAATCGTGTATTATAGTGGGACTAATGTCACCGGGGCACCCAACCTTGACACAGATTTCCATACCACACGGTATCTGTAGTACAGACAGGGCCATGGTCACATTAGAGTTTTCACTCAGTTCGAGTCACGCAACACACTGCTGCATCATTTTATTAGTTTTAATAACATTTTGTCTATTTTTACAACTATTCCGAGGCTTTCTATAACGCAAACTAACGGTCGCTTCTATTTATACGAAACTAAATGTAACGTTTATTTGTTTCATGACTCCGGTTTAAATTTTCCCTAAAATTTATCATCCAACTATCCGCATATATATATTGAAATACACTGGTGACAACTAACTGGGATAAGTATTACGTAAAATACGGTCTAATTAGGCAGAACGCAACGACCGCTATGATGCATTTGTACATACCTCTTCTCTTAGAGTTTTCCTTGTGTACGTCCGCCCCTATACCACAAAGCTGTGGTGGTCTGATTCACGGATCATTACATGTATATATTAAGTGACGACGATTGATCATTATTGATATCTCCTGGGATTAACTCTAATATGAATATCGTCTGTCCTCTGATTTCCCAGATCACCCTCAGACCAATCATTAATAGCGGCCATGGTTTGAAAATACGACAAAGTCAACCCTTATGCACTCAAGAATACATTCAAGAATATAATAAAATAGATTTTACCTTAAAATACGGAAATTTTATTAATGTAATCAATCATTATTAGAATCAGTTAAGAGTGTATTCTTTCCTGAAGAAAACATTATGTATGATATAAATTCAAAGAAGTTTTCTTAACGAAAAGGGCAAGGTATCCGAATGTTGCTCTTCGCTGAAGTGGATTTTAGGTTGAGAAACAGTCCTTTATGAAATATAATTAAAAAGACAATACTGTTTCGAGCTGAGACGTACATGCGTTTCGACAATGGTTTCCAGAGACACAAAGCAGCTCTCAGGTTGGAGTTGAAACTGTTGTAAGGGTGCAACACTATGACTTGTGCAACTCTCTCTTGTGACAATAATATACAAAACAATACATTTTATTACAAAAATATACAGTTTCTTACTGACGACAGCGTTCAGATTCGGATGGAATATTCCGGCTTCCAAAGGCAAGTCAGTCCACGTAAATATAGAATCCACAGCTCCTCGGAATTCTCGATTCGAAGGATGATAGCCCAGTGAGCTATTGTTCGTCGCTGACCCACTTTTCCGATGCTCATTGAGAATATGACATTTTTCAATGAATTTACGTCACCTACCACGTGACATCACCCTCATACTTACTACTACTTAAATGACCAACTCCCCGTCAAGAAGCAACTTTCCAGGGCGAACGGGTTGACAATAGCGTCCGTGTCGCCGAGCTGGCGATGTATGGTTTAGTCCTTGGAAATATACACAAAGTCACCTTCAGGATAAACTGCGATGCAGTGTATGTAATCCCACAAAGACACAATGAGCAATAAAAGCTCCAAAGGAACATCTTAAAACATTGCAAGTGGGGAAACACAAGCTCAGAAAGTCCTTCGTACAGAAAAATTGAGTACAAAGGATATCCCAACAAGAACCTCAAGTGGATTTAAATACCACTGCTCTAAAGAGGAGTTGAGTAAAGACTGCGAGCTTTTGAACTTCCCAGCTCATATTTATAACCTAACGTAAAGAAAATTCTGGATGGTTTGTTCGTGAACATGTTTATAACATGTCTACAGCTTTCCAGAGAGTACGCTCTATGTGCAACGACACGAAACTCCAATAACACAGAAGACCCGAGGACACGCGACTGAATGCCAGTGCAGGCTATAACGTACAGGGAGAGAAAGATGTAGGTCAGACTCTGACCCGGTCAGCGCAAAAACAAAATAAAAAACGTAACATAGCATCTTAAGGACGGTGTTCGTGACACGGTAATGAAACTGGTCTAGACTTTGGATATTATTTTATCGCTTTATCGTATTGTGATCTGGATACCTCGCTTATTGTTGTACATATATTATAATATGTGGTGATCGAATAACGTGTTGTGCTTGAGATATAACATGACATAAAATCACGAGCATAGGCCAAAATTATTTGAAAAGCAAATTCTTTGTCTTTTAAACACAGAATATGAGTGTTTTCAAATGGCATTGGGGAAGTCGACCCACGCGCATTGCAAAAGAAAGAAAAAAAAACACCCACTATACCCTAAACAACGCGCATCCATCGAGCATCACGGTTTCAACAATTCATGCAGAGGACAACAATCGCATAGAGGAAATTCTTCAGTACTGTGTTAAACAAGAATTAAGCATAGATCAATTCGAAACTGTTGACTATGTTGGCATGATATGGGCGTTGGAACTGTCTGTATATTTGTGAGTGGAGTGAATCACTGCATAGATGTTTTAACTTGGGGGAGTTCATCTGTAGATACGCTATGTCATAACTGAAATTGTTAAGATGTAGTGTGTGCTATGTTTTTTCAATTATCTCGAGGAGTGTCTACAACCCTCTATAACACCTGTGATGCTGTGTAGAGCGATAAAATTTTTGTGCGAGCGCACTCTATTTAAATCAGTTATCGTACTCTTGTTTGTCTATGACCGCAGCTAAATAAGCTCGCCATCCATTATTTATATCTCATCATACGAAAGGTTTAAAGTGTATCTCAGTGGCACAAAACCTAATGAATATTTTATGGCGACATTTCAAATAATTTATAGTGACATTTTAAACAGAGTCACTGAAGTGGTAGGTGGCATAAATAATTTTCCTGAGAAAAAGAAACGGAGGACTCCCTGGTAGTGTGTGTAATCTGATTTGATCACAGTGTATTGGATAGGAAACGTCTAGTGAAAAAGTGTACAACTGTTGTTGATGCCTAACGAGTATATGCGTGACGTAACTATTAAAGGATAAACTCTCGATGAAATATGGAGTGATAGTTGAAATGATCAAGCTATATGTGCATCATAGCTGACACGTGCCAATGTACCTCACAAGCACCACAAATATTTAATTGTTCATCTACGCCAAGTTTTGACAAGTATTATAAACACAATTGAAAATGATGTATTTTGGAGGGTAATGGACGTTCTGTCTAACAGCTCAATGAATGACAATACCACTTTTAGACACTTTGAATTTCCGACACATGTATACAATGGTCCCAACTGAAACATTTATAGAAGATACAAAACGAGAATAAGTAACGGTGAACATGTATTATAACATGTATTATTCAAACTTGCGCGTAACACTTCGGGGTGGGGTGGGGAGGGCTTACTCCATTTTCATGACTTTATGGGGTTTTTTCTTTTCTTTTTGAAGTTTTTTTCTTTTCAATGGAGGTTTGTACATATCGGATAGGCACCTTTTGTTAATATGTGTGTACCCAGCTGCCTTGAGTGAGTTTTACCTTTGTAAAAAGATAATTCTCTGGTTCTATCTGACTCACTCTAGTGAAATGATTGTGCAGAGAAAACCATGACTTTTATTTCGTCCAGCAGCTCCGCAGGGAGCTCTGGGACAATTTCGCAATACTCCGGAAAGCCGCTGAAGCCTAATTTCCGATTGAACTGATGCGGTGTGTTATGTTGATATATCCCAAGCATTAAAATCACAAAGTAGGCCTCCCATGGTCGTAATTGCGCACATCCTACCGTTTTTGTTGGTTTATTAATCTGTCAGAAGGGAGTGGAAAACAAATTGTTACCCACATATCTGAACGTTAAATCTTCCGTTTACAAATCCAATCAATCAATCCATCACGCCCCGAGTCCTGATTACATCGGTAATAATGTTGTGATGAACTTTAATACCCAATGTATCATTCATCTGACACGGTATTCGGGATTCTCGATTTCGGCTTAAGCACTCAGACTGCCAGTTTTCAACGATTATGTGTCGACGGGAGTCTCTGAGGGACGTGCTGTAAATAGAGCAATGATCCTGGGTGTAATGACTCTGCCTGACAAGACGCATGCAGGGTGAGAACGTCAGGGGCATCAGTCAGTACTGACGGGATGCACAACAAGGATTGCCAGTTGATTTGAGTTTGAAATTTACAATTTTAATGAAGAAGAGGACAGGCAACATACAACACAAAGCATTTATTAACTTGCATTTATCCAGGTGGCTTTCAAGAAGACAAGCGTTATGAGAAAGATTTTATAATTAGCTTCACAAGCGTGTAAGTACGAATTATTCTGCCAGCTTTCGTGCCATAACCATATGCATGTCATGTAGCCATTCGTGGGCTCGTACTGATTCTATGAATTCAGTGTGTTCGGCTATAATAATCGGGTGTTTCAAGTATTATTATGAAATCAATCTGAAAAGACAAGGTCTCAGCAATACTCTAGTGCTCTGCGATTCCGTTAACGCTTGTCCAGTTCTATGAATCCTGCTTCTGACAGTATACTGGTCCGTTCTCACACAAAATTGATACAAAGGAATTACCTGGAGAATCTGAATGGCATCGTTACCATCCTGGGTTGTAGACAACACAACATTGATTCTGTCGTGATCAGTGCGGTTAATCACCCCCAGTCTGTCATTTGAAACACGGTAGATAGCCTTTGCTTATATCGAGAGACCAGTCAGTTTTAAAAATAAACCCGTGTTAAGTAAATCATCAAGTTTAATCTATCAATCGCTTTTGTTATCCTGGAGTGATATCTTTGTTGTGTACAAGTGTTGGTCTACTGCCAGAATCAAGCTCTTCTTATTTTCACTGATAACAGCTTGCAGTGACGAAGTTTACTCCCTGTGTCTCCGCGGCGTGGATATATGTAGGTTTATATGCCTAGATTTACCATAGTTCTGTCTTGATTCCTCTGCTCTGTTCATATCCACCGCAGTACTCCTGATTTACCCAAATGACGAAAACACTTAACAACGTGAATGTACAATTTCGTAATATTTGCAACCTATGCGAACCGCATCCTACTGCATGCTATGGGCCGGCTCAATAAATCCATTTCTGAATGAAGTCAGAATTTGAAATACGATTTTAGAGCTTATTTTGGGGAAACAGAAATTCACATGTTTCCAATTTATATATGTTATCTTAAGCTAAATGTGTCAAATTTCAATCTGAAGTACCAAAAAGTGGAGGTTAAAAAAAGAGGTTGTAAATTTTGCTTTAAATCGTAGAAGGCTTTGTGCACTCGGCCCCAGTCCAATGATTTTGGTTACAGACATTATTAAATTGTCCAGATGTGAAAGAAAACTGTAGTTTCTGTTCCTGCATTATAAGAAGAATAACCGATGATGCAACTTCGGGTGTTAGGCATGGAAAAAATCTGTGCTGAACCCCATTAACTATACCATGTCTGCTATTTTATAGACACAACTGTTTTACTTGTTTCAATTGCACAAGTATATAAAAAGATACTAATATTTCTTTCCATGCGTTGCATGGGTAGTTATTTTGATTAAAAACTTCCACGATCAAACAGTCAACCTATTAAATACTGGTATATTGTTTAAATCGACTCGTCAAAAATCACCGGAAGTTACTTAAGGAATGCTTTCACATTTTTAATTTTAATATGCTAACATGTCACTTTCTATTATTTTGTACAGAAAGAATATTTATTCCGGTAAAAGTGGCAGTTCAGGGTAGACTAAGTATGGTTGGCGTTAGGTTAGTGAGACTATAAAATCTAGTCTTTGGAACGACTAAAATTTAGTAATGTAATTTCCGCCATGGCGCCATATAGCCACCGTGTCGAGACATAAAAGAGGCAAGTCTGGAGTCATTAATAATAAGAATTCGGGTAAGCTAGTCCAGGCCCACTTCGTTCAACACGCGATTCCTACATCAGAGCCTATAGCCACACTCTCTATCCAATCTCATAATCAGAGCTCTGGATGTTGTCAGAATGAAGTTATTCTAGGTACAGACCGACAGCGGGAGTTCACTTAAGCCGATTATCATTCCATAATCTACTTACATTTGTAAGAACTTCAAAGTTGAGAAAATGTTACATACGAACGTGGTCTTATGCAATCCGACGGCTCAGCAATTCCAAATCTAGTCACGACTGCACTGCTTATCGATGCAAAACCTAAGATGTTTACTTTACGTCTTGGAGCCAGGAGTAAATGTATCGTGACTTTAGAGATCAGGATTTTTTCAAATAAGACGGCAGATAAAAAAAATAGCCGTTTCTTAAAGCTTCTGATGTATCGCCTATCGGGATTTATTAAACCACGTGACCGTATATCAACGTATCCCATCATTCTAACTTTATATACATGATAAAACCAGGAGTTTATGTTCTCTTTGTTATCTTATAATGCGCTGTATGTGTGAGTAGTGCTATTCTAAAGTCGTAATCTTACGACTTATATACTATATATGTCTATAGTCATCCAAAGGTCATATATGTCTGTGTAAAAATTCTAACGCTACACTGTATGTACTTGTGTTAATGTCTCAACTGTTTGCCTTTAGTCTAGCAGTCAGTTTGCCTTTAGTCTGTCTTAACGATGTATACCAGTCGCATGTGTCACGCATACACATCAGATACGCTTTTACTTAGGTCAGTCCAGGTAATTGTACTGCGTTGGCCCTTATATATCGACTTTCATTCCGCACCATTTATTCTGGTTCCAAGTCCTATCAGAGCGACAACTGATGTTTCCCTTTAATTTAAAGTTACTCCTGGCCAAAGAGAAAAAAGCAATTGAATCAGATCCACTCCCCACTTTATTGGTAGCCCCCAAGACTCCACTCAACTAGTGGAACACCGTGATGGATTTCGTGGCATTATTGAGATAATGCAATGGATACAAGTATACAAGATGTAAGTTTAGGCATGCAGAAAATGCTCGAACCCTAAAACTGTCTCGGCATATATTCAAAGTTTAATGCCAGCTGCCCCAAGCGCTCCATTTCCGACAGTACCGATAGCTATAATGTAGCCAATGAAAACTGAACCTTATATGAAAGGGGAAATGTTGGTTATTTTGAAAATAAGATGTACTCACGCTCAGTGCTCATTGTTTAAACTTATCGTTTGACATTAAAGCTGAAATTGTTACATTGTTTTTTCAAGTACCGCGCATATGTGCTATTCGAAAACAACAATTTGTTCGTCATTTGTCCAAAATTAGGTCTTCACTGAGAGTTTACACAACAGTCAAACAACACTTTTCATGTGGCTGGTGACCGTTGGCTAGATTGCAATATTCCAGACCGCCTGAAGTTCATATTGCGGTTATTTTGAATGGACAAAAATATCGATAAAACGCATGAAAGCAAAAGTTCATCTCTTTTATACCCTTTCAACCATTGTGAATCTCAAATATACCTCTTCATCAACCCCTTGGAATCACAACGTTCTCTTGTTTCCGTACAACGATATTCATTATTTTCATTTATTTATTGATAATTTTGTTATACCCCTGAGTAAGCAATCTAACTTAGCTAGTGCATGTCATCATGTCAAGTGGTATTATATTCTGAGAATGTAGCCGTCATCATGTAAACATCCGGGTACTCCACACAGGTCAATGTCTCTGATATTGCTGTCGCCATAAATCACGATAATCGATGGACTACGTAAGAGGACAATGCTGTAGCCTTATATCACCGTAGATAACGGACTGATTGAGAAGCCGTGTGCAGGCCCTGACAACCGCCAGGGGGCGCTAAGTAATTGTCACTTAGTCACGGTATATCAGTCGGTATAATGACAAGTTTCGCCGGTTTCGCTCGAGCCCACGTCAAGCTCGACATCGGGCTCATTACAATGATGCTGTGCCTTCTAATACCACCCCAACCAATACAAAACGGGTCTGTCATCATGTAATGGCGGTGGTTTGTGATCACAGAGATCGTACAGACAGAAAATTGACAGGAAAGTGTCAACGATTATCACTATCATCCCGAAGAGTGTGCGAGACCACGAGACAGTCCCTGATCACGCCTGTAGCATTGCTCTCAAGTTGGAGGAGTAAATGTTCTCTCCTGAGAATATGTGCATGACATCTCTTGTGTGTATGTATGTATGTGCCAGATAGCAGATTTGCCTTATTTATTGGACATATCACACATTAAGGATAACTTTAATTCTCAAAATCTTTTTTGATAATTAACTTATGGCAACATAAGTAATTAACGAAGTAGTGTCGTAAAACCAAGAGTCTTAAGTTACCAATGTTGCCACTGACGACATTGTATCTTCTAATTTTCTTTGACCCATAATTCTAAATCTTGTACACTTGGTCATGGCTGTCTCACATGATCATCACATGATCAGGGTTTGTTGTCTGACACGAAGTACTATATACATTGCCTTGTAGCGTCTATAAAGAACTAAGGCAACTTAGACTATTGATTGACTCAGAACCTCGATATTACCTACAATGGACGAGAGATCTCCGATGTATTTATATTGCAAACAACAATGTTCATATTCCATGCACATTCCAGCTAATACTTTGTCCTACTACGGATTACCCTCGTATTTTACATCATTAATAATACTTGTCAAAATTCAAAGCATACACGAAAATGTCAGGATAAATTATTCATATTCTACAGATCAATATGTTTACTGGTTTCTGAACTGGAGGTTGTATGACCAACATGTTGTGCGAATACGGCATCTGTGAGAACAGCTGGTAGTAGCCATAGTAAGTGTATATATTATGTTTGACGTGTTCACTTCTATTTAATCACTTGCCTCAACAGTTAGAATAAAATCCTAACTGAGGTCAAGTGAGCATTTGCCAACTAGCACATAGTCGTCACTACTCTGGTCTCACTCATCATGCTACAATCATGATATATTCAAAAAGTGCAATCACTCTATGCTCTAGTATACAAATCGGGTACCACTTTAGAATATATGGTGTCATTAAGTAAATATGTATCTCAGTTGCGCTTTGATTGCAAATGCTCACATATCCATCATGGCCATCGCATTCAACGCTCTGAACATATGGCCCCGAGTAAGCGGAATTAGACGCAATTATGAAGCAAAGTCCCCTAGATTCTGGACACTCCGTCTAAAAATACTAACAAAAGGCAAAACGGCAAACCTAGATGTGAACAAGGTAAAAATACATGCAAATATTAACTAGAAAGAAAACATACTACTGATGATATCATGGTTGTGACATTTGTGATACCCTCAGTATCGCGCTAGTTCCACTCTTCAGTTCGCTGAATACACTAATCATGTTTTCAGAACGTTCAGTTATTAAAACAGAATATTTCTAAGGCTAGAGATCATAATCCTCTCATAGCTGTGCATACAACAATCAGGCACATATATATTATGCCTTCTCCTGCAATCCCATGCACAGCACCAAATTCGTCTTCCCAAACAGTGAAGAAAACGCCAGTAGAAATAACATTGACAGGATCGTCTAAACCAGGAAAAATCGGCAACATTCGCTACGGACTGTGTATCTAAACTCTACCCACCCGCTAATAAAAACTTTACGCCGATTGCCTTAGGGAATCAAAGTTTGGCATTCGGTGTAGGAGCATCACTTCACGCAGGTAATTACGTATGGTGTCTATGGACTTAAAATTCCTATAATCAAGGATACGAAGTATGAAAATATAAATCAAAAAGCAGCGGACAGGGAAGATAGTTTACGTTACTTCAAAAGTGTCAAAAAGGACAACAGATTTCCGTCATTTCCAGAGCTGCCCCTAAATATTTTAAGGAACACGACAATAAGAGATCATATTCGATTGGAAGGGAATTTTTAACAAATCATGGATTAAATGGAGCCAACCTCAATCAATGAAAAGCTTGAGCTTACTCTAATTGCAAGTATTTTTAGCCAAGCGTAGAAAATGTGACATGTATTAAATCACATTTTCTATATATCTCAAGTGGATCCGTAACCTTTAATCGCAGACGCTAGAACACACAGCAAGTAACAGCAGATAAATATATGTTACCTGGTCTGTGGTTAATAGCCGATTCTCGAGCATATGGTGAGCGTTGAATAAGACAGTCTTGGACACGTTAGACATATCAAGTATTATAGGTTTATTTATCCATTTATTGATGTCTTACGCCGTACTCAAGAAGTTTCTTTCATAAGATGGCGGTTAACTAAGATGGGAGAAAACGGGACAGAACCAGTGGAAAACCTATGACCATTCGCGGGTTGCTGGCAGACCTTCCCATGCGCGTACATCCGGAGAGACATCCTGACTGAAGACCTCCTGACTGAAGATCTCCTGACTGAAGGCCTCCTGACTCTAGACCTCCTGACTGGGGATCTCCTGGCTGAAGATCTCGTGGCCTAAGGCCTCTTGATTTAAGACCTCTTGACTGATGATCTCCTGACTGAGATCTCCTTACTGAAGATCTCCCGATTGGAGACTTCCGACGAGACCTCCAGGCTGAAGACCTCCTGACTGAAGGCCTCATGAACACGAACCTTCTGACTGAGGATCCCCTGACTGGACGCCTTCTGGCTGAACATCTCCTGACTGAAGACATCCTGAATAAAGACCTCCTGACTGAAGATCTCCTGACTAAAGGCATCCTGGTTGACGACTTCAGGCCTCTTAAACACAATTGTTCTTTATGTGTCAGCTTGATAAAACCACCAAACCAGGGAGGCTGTTTAAAAACTACTGTTGAAAATAGTGAACCAAAAATCGTAATTTGCAGGCTGTATCCAGACCATGCTAGTGCATGCAATTAACTATCATAACTTTCGGGAAGCACTTGGCGTCAGTCTTGAATATATCCTACAGTAGCTCCTCATACAGGATTGATGAAGTTTCTGCCACTGTTAGGCTTGTTAGGCCATCGCGAAGTGCATTACCTCTCCGCAAATTGGATATAACCAGGGTTACTAATCCGTGCGTTATCTCCAAGCAAGAAACACATTTGTCAGCGTATAACCGATGTAACCAATTGGATTTCTCACCACAGATTGCATCACGGTGCTGTTTGCTGCCTCAGTAGGTGTTTTGGGCAACTCTCTAGTTGGATATTGATTTTGGTTCTTCTCCGGTGAGACTCCAGTAGTTCTCTGTCGTGTAATTCCATGTAGACAGTATTTCTGGGTTTCCAGAATAAACTTGGTCTCATCAAAGTCATCATTTAATTTTAACTTCATTTATAATGGAAACCAGATATTCTTTAATAGTGTGCTCTGTCTTTTTTGTTTATGTCCGTGGCTGTAATCTACGTTAAACACACTAGTATATCCTCATCAAATGGCTTCCTTAAGACTTTGGATATAATACTGTGCACTGCATCTTTCTGCTCAACACCAGTTTTTTTACATCGATGATGTAAGAAAATGTGAAACTTAACAGAACGTTACGCTGTGACAGGGTGTCAATCAGCTCAGTCCCAGAGAACGCCCTTAAAGGCATTTTCATAATCACCGTGCAAACCAGACTCTTGACGACAGTCTTCACAGATCCGCCCAAAAACAAACGAGTCAAGCCTCTGAGAAGATTCCGTTAAATTCCTAGTCGTTCTCTAGGGTGTAAATTGACAGCGTCTAGACAAATGTGGTTATTTCTACGCATTCTTGGACAATTTACCAAGAAAACGTATAAGTGTAAATTATAATTTACTGAAAACTTTTAGCCTGGATTTGAAACTATTAGGCAATGTTCGCCAACAAAAAGAAAAGTTACAGCGCCATCTATTTTTATTGAAATGAGTTTTTGTGAGGCATACTGATGGAGACGAGCTGGGAGCTAAGAATCGGATTAGTGTTGAATTAGCTATAGTTTCTTGTTTAAAAAATTAGGTATCCAGGTTTCGGAATTACTGCTGAAACAACATGACAAATGAAAATCTCCCCCAAAATTATACCAAACAGTTTTGGTAACAGCAATTATAGTTCTAGTTCAAATAAAACTCGCCACAAAACCCTTAAGTATAGGCAAATAACGTTAAACATTAAGGATATCAAATACCTGCAATTACCCACAAAAGAAGGCATTCTGTTTACATGCGCACGGGGACTCTAGAATTTAGTTACCGTCAAAGTACTGAGCACAATGTGGTTTCATTAGGTAACGCAAGTGTTTTGTTTCGAATTAATTCCATGTCCATTTCCTGCATTGTACGCATGTTCCATAATAAACAAGACCATAAAATGCTTGTGGAGGATATATTCACTGTCACAATCAACCAAGAGATTCACATCTTTTTGGACTTAAACAACAGAGAAGCACAAGGCAGGCATTATATGTAGAGCATCATGATGTTTAATTCCTACGACCCTTTGTCATTATCTTTCCTTTCATCCTTTTGTTGCAGAAATAAATTGTATTCTGTTGTTTTCAAAGAGCCTCGGCAGCCTCGGTAACCTATGTGGTCTTGCTTTTACTCATGCTTTTGTCAAGATTGATGGATTGATTGATTGATGTAAAACGGCGCCCTCAAGAATATTTCATGCATAGGCAGGTGTGGCGAAGTATATACGTGGCGTTTACCTATACACTACAACGCCATGGATGAAACACTTTGTCGGTTGGACGCTTACCTCCTCACCGGCCCATACCTGCTTTTGCCATGACTCTTTTGCTGCCTCCTATCTCTTCTTTGACTTAAAAAAATCTACAATGCTAACATTCTACAGCCATAGCATTCATGCAAAAGGTGCAAGAGTTCGCGATTCTTTACCAGTGTCTTGATTCCATGTCACCGTGATTGCCCGCCACTGCACGTGACCTCATTTAGCCGTTAGGTCGTGTCGGAACTTATTCGATTCCGCCAAAAAGTGTTACTATGCGGTAGACGTTATCCAGGAGGCAGACCAGTTAAAATTAAAACATGTGTGATTCACAGAAAAGTCACATCGGGAAAAGAGCTAAAACAAAAACGAACATGTGGGCTTCAGATGTATCAGTTCCATGACCTTTCGGCCAAAGGTCGTGAAGAGTAACGGGGTCGTGTAACGGCGGGCATACCGGTGACATGAATCGCGGCCTGTAGTACCTTCAGCATGGATGCCATGGCTGTGGAATGTTAGCAGTGTAGATTTTTTAAGTCGAAGAAGCAATAGGTGACAGCAAGGGAACCATGGGAGAAGCGGGAATGAACCGGTGAGGAGGTCAGCGTCGAACCAGCACAGTGTTTCAATTGGAGTGTATGCGTAAACGCCATGTATTTACGTGTACTTGACTAAAGCTGGTGCTCATTGAAACCGGAGCTTCCGGAGTAAACCGTGCGCATATAAAACAGCCCACCTGAAATAAAATATGCTTTTTTGTTCTTTTGTATAATATGTTACTGCTTCTGAATAGTTATTTTCATAAAGAAAAAACGTGGTCCATAAGCACTGTATCATACACGTAGAAAATGATATGTTTTTACACAATTGGTAACCGACCTCTGTATGTGGGAAATTTGAAGGATCAAGCCTATTGATGAACTTTCTCACTTATGACTGATAGATTTTCACTTGCAGAGGGAAGTCAATGTCTAAGAAATAATGAAAGAGTTCCCTTCGCGGTATGGGGAAGTCATACAGTCTCGTACATTAGCATCGGTGGCACACATATAACTAAGTGATATTTGACGTAAATATTGATGATTGCATTTGATTTTCTGATATATTTGCACAGGACATGGTGAATATTGAATATAACTTTTTCATGTTTTTATTTTATTATCCTGACTTTTTTAGTGAAAAAAAAAAAAAAGATTTGGAAGCATTGCCTCAAATTCTGACTTCGTGTACATACATATCTTTTGCAGATTAGCTTTTTCCTGCAACACAAATAATACATTATTCTACAGAATTTGTTTTGAGCGCATACTTGCTGCGGGCGACATCGGCCTAACGGACTTGATGTGTCCATTGTTATATCATAAAACTTTTCCCTGGCCAGTACTATTTCGGAAATCATCCTATTTTAACAGTTGGGAGATAGTGTTGAGATAATGAATGGCTAATACCTGGTTACTTCACAGCCCGGCTCTGGGCGGCGGAGGTACATTGCACATCACTTAGACAATGCGGCGCGTATTTACACAATATACCGTTCCGCGTAATTACATACACCGCTCGGCTATCGATTAACAGGCGTGTAATACTTGAATAAATGTGATCAGTGATAATGAAAAACGGGCTGGAGTGGAATGAGGGCGCGCTAGGAACTGATTGATCACGGAAACTGACGCCTAGTATTACGTGGTAGAGGTCTTATAACTGTGCATCATACAGGGTGAATCACGCTCGGGATCTGTGAGAACAGGTTACTTACTTATTTCTTCCATGCCAATTCGGGAACATTGGCTTTTGAATTCCCTGCTCTCCAGTCATCCTTAACCATAGTTTTCCGGCAGATAATCTCCCCACGTCTATATGTCCGTGCATCTAATTATTTGACTCCTTTATTGAATGGTTAAATGCACAAAAATGTTTCACATATAATTTATTATTTGTATTTTGTATATATATATGTGTATTTTTTGGGGGCATGGGTTGTTTTCTGCTATATTCTGCTCGTTTGTCAGATGGCTTTGTTTGAGAAATACGGTTTGCCTGAGATTCATGTAGTACTTTGGCGTAGTGGTTGAATGAAACAGTATTTATCAATTCTGACGGCAGTGCATGGGATTTGTTCTGCAGTTAGCAGTTGCCGGGTCGTTATCTAAATGATGTTAACAACAAGTATGGAATCGCTCAGGCAAAAGCTCGGTTATATCAGACACAGTGGTGACTCACTCTTTGCATACACCGGTAGAGAAATAAGGGTCAAAAACCGGTGTATATCCACCAAAAATGTTCTTCCCTCATTCTGACCACTCTCATGGTAACCACACCATTTTATTTGGGCGAAAAGTAATGAGAACATGGAAGGGGTTTTCTTGCATGCTTCATTTACGTCGTGATATAGTCTAAATGAAGAGAGCATGTGTTCATCAATAATACTTGCCTAATGACATGTGTATATGTTAGATATGAAAGGTTACAGTGGTTGTAACACCACGGAACTCTCCCTTTGCCGAGCATTTGTCATACAGTCACCGAATCGATTCGTGAGCATTTGTTCAGGAGTCATTTAATAACTATCACCCCCTTGGCGCCTCGCCGTATTTCCCATTCCTTATTTGTCGTATTTCCGACAAATAAAATGACGGACTCAGTGACAGTAATCCTAATGCTGATACACATGCTGTAACAAATCAGCTTCCCTGGTCCACCATCAGTCCACTCTGCCGCGTGTATTTAAGCACATATTACATATTTTTATATAACTGTATAAAAAATTACATAATTGTTTATTTATTACGCAAAACTGATGCTAAAATGTAGATAATAAATGTGTTTTAAAGTTTTTTTGTGATTTCATGTTTTAGTCAGCAGAAATATCTCCGCAGAGCTTACGTTTTTTTTTGTTCGACTAATGCGACTTAAAAAAAAAACAGCATTGTTTAACAAAGAAATAAGGTTTTACTTTCAATACTTCTACCGTAATTGCATTTGCAAATTGCGACAGAGAGAAAGATGAACCAATTTATAGCCTGCCTTTTGCACAAATTTAGGCTATTGAAGAAATCACATCAATGCAAACTCCGACATCAAGAAACATGGTCCTGCAAGGACAAGCTTGACGATTTAGGGAGGAGCATTTAATGAATGGAGGTTTTTAAATAGAGTTAATGTCGCAGAGATGATTAATTATTGGAGCATGTGTTGCTGACTGACAGATTCATTTGACCAGCATGCATCATGTGAAGTTTATTCAATTCTAGCTCGATGATATATAAGGTCCCTGGAACGCACGGTTCTTCATGCGGTCAATTCATAACGACGCGATGCTGTAGTGAAACTTAAGTCGCCGTTCATTTAAAGGTTCTTTCTCAGAGCAAACGGTAAGCTATTTGAAAGTATACCTCGATGATATCAAGGTAAATTTGGAATGCCCAAAGCCCTTTCTTGGCTAAAACACACTCAACTCTTCCGCCATATTTTTATTCAATGGAAAATAAGGAGGCTAAAATATAACTTTAAAGGATCAAGTGAATATACATTTGTGAGACGAAAGATGAATGAAGATCATCATTGGATGACAAGCGCCACAATTTCCTGGAGAACTGTTACCATTTGGGGTTAAGCATTGGCCAGGCATAAGAACTGTACCATTTCACAGTAGATGCTGCAACCATGCATGCTGTATAGCCAGTCACAAAAAGCATATACTTTTGGAGACAAAATAATAAAATAATAAATAATAAAAGGTCTTACAGAATGTTAAAATGTAACTTTATCTTTCTGGAACAACGTAGGATTATGTACCTTTTTATCGAATCTTTCATTAGATGAAAGATCCGGACGTCAGTTCTTTGTGATTTTGCTAACAGGACATCTCAGTACGGTGAAAAGCGTAGGGAACAAGGCTGTTTCTTGTAGAAAGGCTGATAGTTTTTACTGTGTCACAGACTCACATACTTACATAATGGCGAACTGATTGTTAATCAATCCAGTTATGTAAACATGCACCTTGATGCCATCTGTCTTATGTAATAGCTGATCTACCGTGTTTTCATCCATCCAGTTGACAGGATGCTGGCAAACTTTCAAACTGCTGACCTGAGAGACACGGGCAGTGTGATCAATCATCCTGATCTAATTTTGGCGTGTTTCATCCATGTCTTCCAAATGTATACAAGGAAGAAATAAGCTCCGGCCAGCGTAATGTATCACAATTACAAATCAGAAGGCTGTGTTGGCAGTCTCCGTGACAAAAGAATGTTTTTAGACCAGTTTGCAGACCACGTGCGCTAAGCTTGGCTTTGTTCCCAGGCACGGCAGCTCGACATGCGATCAACTTAGATATCTGAGTAAGTGGTAGATACATGTGATTCATCGGCGTAGTTTTGCGGAGGGCCATCTGTCCTGAATAGCGGCTGCAGCCTTTACGACTTACATGTACGGCAGGATTTCATTGATGTGGTCTTATATAATGCCCGGACGAAATTATTATCAGCAGAATTCTTTAACAATGACTGGGCAGTAGCATGTTTTCATTGGGATAAACCAGCGTGTAATACTTTGTGATTCAATAATGCATAGAATTCAAACCAAATATTCCCTAAGAATAACATATCCCGACTGTGGGAAGAAAGCGTTATTGCTGCTGTATGTGGTTTGGGTGTTGTAAAGGTGTCTTCATTGTAGGGTCCAGGGAAGCGGTTAGTGCACATGCCTTTCAACTTGAAATGGTATTTCGGGCATTTTTCTTGTTTTCATGAGTGCTTAAACCTGTGAGCCGAATAAACCTGCTAACATTGATACTTGGAATTAAACACGCATTCTCCTTTATATATACTTATATATACTTATGTAGATCCTGTAAAGTGTTTTATCACTCGTTAATCTTCGTGGTTTATGTTACATTTGTCATATTTATTTATATCCATAACATCATGCCTGCTATGTAAAGAAGAGACCGCATGAATTCGGTTGGTAATGTATTCCTTTGCACAAATGTTTTAGTAAATAGGTCCTGTCTCCATGACATTTCTTCTGAAGCCAAGTCTGAGTGGTTAAGGTGTAACTATAGTTAACTCGACACGTGTGACCGATATCAACCTATAGTTATCCCAAGAATTTAAGGAACTTACAGAGTAACTTTTCGTGAAGACGATTGTACAGGTGCGCGAAATTTTTATGGTCTGAGTGGATTGCCTACATTCGTAAAAGACACATGCATATCCGGTTTATGAAATCACACACTACACTTATCGCTCAGAAAAGACAGATGTGCTGCCACAGTCCGACATGAGAGTGGTACCGATTCATTTTGTCCTCAAATTAGCAACATGCACCCAGACAAACGTCTAGATACACAGTTACACAATCCATCGGGTAGAAGAGTTTTGAAAGGGTTTTATGGATATACATGCAGCTTTATCTGTGTGTGCCCTGTGAATAGGCCAGTTAAAAATAGCCACCGAAAGCATTCTCGATACGAGTATCAACTGAAACATTTATCCATCTGTATATTTGTTTGTAACACACAATGAAGCTATTATGATACAAAAAAATAAATAAAGAGCAGAACTGCCATCATGTCCAAATAAACTCTGTTGAAGGCATATCCAGACATATACTTCTCGATTTAGCCCGGAAGTTGTGGGCTAATTATGTAGTACAGTGATATGACAAATGTTTAAACCCCTTTGGATAGATGTTTCCCTGATCCAGACAATTACAGTTCTGTATCAGAAGTTCAAAATCCATGTTTAACGCGCACTTGCTACCTCACTGGTAATGCTAGCACGACCTAACCTTTGTCGGTAGGTCAGTGGTATGATAAAGCTAGTGTGGCTATTGGCCTACAAGTATTGCTTAACTATCAAATCCACAACCCCACAAGAACTTTACAACTTTAAGTAAGTGTAAATCTTGACCAACTTAACGAAAACGAACTTGTCAAAAAAAAAATAGTTTGATTAACTGATTGATTGGTTGATGTCAGTGTGTGACTGATCGATTGATTGGTTATTAGATTGTCTAATCGATTGATCGACTGATTTACTGACTTGATCAAAATTACATACATTTCGTCTCTCCAGACAAGACTTCTCCTAGGCAATAAACATATCATCATCTGTTTCATGTGCTTGAAATCTGCAGAAGTTAAATTTACTGAAACATGATAAAACATTTATAAAATTTGCAGCACGCTAAAGAAATGAATTTTTCGTTCCTTTTCCTACAAAGAAACTTAAGTCTTAAGAATATAATCAGTTCTCTACATTGTTATATTGGAAAGGAGATTTTGGATTGGAGTTATTTGAGTAGTTCACCAACAGATGACACTTAGTCATCAAAATTCCCGGCAGTGGCGACCGTAGATTAAACGGGGACATGAAGAGCAATAAAGCCCATTCCTGCATCTCTTTCTCAGTACGTGAGATGGTTCAATAAATACGAACAGTTTACAACGAAATATAACATTCAAGTTTTATATGGTACGTATCTTTAGAGTTAAATTTGTATAACTAGTGGAAGGGAAACTCAGTCAGCAAAATTATCTGTTGTAAATATGTGCAACATTTATTGGATTTTGCATATATCCTCCTGAGTTTTCATCTTCATACTTGTAATGCCATCATGCAGTTTATAAATCTGTTTAACTCCCATGTTAACGCTGTTCACTCTACCCGCCTCCATGTCACAGGGCTGGGCTTTAGGAGTTCCCCAGAAAGAGAAACCCGGGTGGGGCATGTGTCCCAGCCCAGCAGTTACCGCCAAAACACCTGTAATAAACACGTCCTCAATGTGGAGGCGACGACACCTGGACACTGAGCCTAATATCTGTCTGTTCACGTGACCAGACATAAGGTAACTTCCACCAGAAACGTAAGGCGGGAAGTAATCCGGCAGATAGATGTCTTTAGACACGCCCCACTCGTCTTTAGTGTTCCGGGAGACGATAGACTGGGGATTATAAGCACCAACGATAACATCACCTGAGAGATTTCTCATCAAGGACAACACACTGGGCAGGTGAAGGTACACATCGTCATCTGATTTGATCACGTACTTTACACCCGGAACGGAGTCCATCACCCACTGAAAACCCAGCAGTATTTTCTCCGGCAAGTTTCGGTAGGTGTCCGGGGTGACCAGCTGTAGAACATCGCCGTACCGTCCGTGTTCCTGTGTGACCAGAGTGTTCCAGTAATGATCCCAGTGAAGACCCAGAACAAAGATCACAGCTGCCCCGGTCACACCGGTGTTTGCCCAGGTGCGCCTGATGGCTTCCCTCAGCTCGGAATGTACCGGAGAAGAGACCACCAAAATAAACACATCATTGCCTGCAAGCACTTCCCCATCAGGGGTAAGTTTCGGAAGTGAGACATTCAAAGGCACAGAGTTTGTCTTATTGTTACAGAACACTGTGCGGATGTAAGCCGATGTGAATCTGTTACCTCTACCCAAGTCAGGTGACGAGAACTGAACGGGCCGTGAAGATGGGGACACATCCAGCTCTTCTTCACGTCCATCCAGTGGTTGGAGAGATCTGCCCTGAGCTATTGTCCCAGGTGGTTGCCTGGGGCCAGGCTGTAGTCCCTGAATCACCAATAACACGGTAGATCCGACGACAAAAACAATACCACGTCGAATATATTTCCAGTACTTCATGGTTGATCACGGAAAACTTTTTATATCCATTCTATCACTTTGCCATGCGTTTACGGATATAGACTGATACCTTCGGTAAACCTTTCCTCCACGCGCACGCCAGTCCGCTGCTTATCCATTGTTCCAAACTGGATAACTTCATACCGCTGTTCTGTAAATTTGCACAAATGTGGACAATACTGGTATCTCAGGACGACTTTCGAACACCACCGTCCATTATCCAGCACAGCTCAACACTGCAGCCGTTGCCATAGAGTTGACTGGAGGAGGCCTAGGTTTGTGATGTCTCTGCCAGCCTCCCTCGTTTGACTGGTTCGTCTGCTGCTAGAATTGATCCCTTTTATACTTTGCCTGATAGCGAATTGGTCCATCATCAGATACAGCTGTAAGGGTAGGGTTTACCTCTAGGATTTCAGTGGCATCGCGTTCACCACGGCACGGACACGGCCACATCGATTCTCCCCTCCACTCTACTTACACAGAAGTGTACTCCTCTGCTTCCAGTGATGAAGACTGACTCAAGTTCATTTGTTTATACCCTCAGAAAAATGAACCCATGTACACAAATGTTTCTCTTTATATAGTAATTAGCAAGCCTGCAACAGCCTTTGCAAAGTTTTTGGCTAGCCTTTGCACATTATAACAGATCAAAACCAGTACACATGCTCCCACCATTTCCCGTATTTGTAGTCATACAAATATTACTTGATTTCAGATCGGTTACGGTAATATCTATTGATAATTTTATACATTTTCTGGACCGTCATGTTTTAAGCTGGATCAAGTATGTCACGCTGGTTTGCACATGGCGATATTATGTACTGCTATGTACAAGTCGCGAGCTCATGTCGTAAAGTCATTACTAAGATCGCTGCAACCTAAAAGAATATCACCATATCACCAGAAAACAACGTATGCCAAAACGCCGTTTTTTAATTGTGAGGGCCAGAGATATGCCAGACATAGGCGGTGCATGCATTTTGCTTCCGAAATGCAATGGCAAATTACAGTGTTGGTATTGTCCACGTGTTTTTTCTCACAATGTTCGAGATGCTTCTGAATTCACGTACACAAAATTGATGAACTCTGTTAATCTATGCCGTTGTTGTACAAATGTCGTGAAAACAGTGTTCAGAAATGACGACGCACAAACCTGCCAAAGACATGTCCCTTTGGTACAGATCGTCCAGCACCACAATGAATAAGTTTGTTTCATTTACCATTGTTTGCAAAGTTCATGCACCAGGTCGGCTTAAACGATATTACATTCCTCAATGAATAATCTAAATGTATTTACCAATGTATCTCCAACAGATGTGCAAACAAAATTGTAAGCCTTTTTCTGCATGCCTACAGTCCATGACTTTCACAGTTATGGAAGCCGGTTGATCACTTTAATTACCTCTTCTCTGTAATAAAAGGCGAGGTGGCGAAATGTAGCATCGGCTTCCATAGTCTGTGCAAACACGAGCTCCCGAAATTTCCTGCACTGAACGACAACAATCCTTTATTATGCCATTCTCAAATGCGCATCCAAGATTAGCATACAGGCGAACGACGAAGATGGTTGTATGAAACCACCATATGGTTTTAAGACGCCAAGGCACCAATCCATCATGTCCGGTAAATACTGTTATATATCAGTTGCGATACATACAACATGTGCACAAGACACAACGAGTACTACTCCGTTTCCCGTAACCGAGTTAACCGCTGTCCGCAGCTTTTTTGCTTCGTTGGCATTCAGAGTAGCCTCCCCTGTTTCGCTTTTCTTCGATCTGCTCTCTGACTATGTTGAGTAGCTACATAATCTTTCACCTTTTACCTATCAGTTGTCCCACCATACGACAGATTACCGTTATTATGCCTAGCACTATGTGCAAGAGACAAGAAGTACTCATAATTATGAAGAAGAGCTCCAGTCATTAGGATGCCCCATCCATATTTTTCCATACGAGAATTATACATGTATAATTTAAAGTAAAGGTGTTCAGTGGAATACCCTGGACAGACTAGTTGTTATGACAAAATGATGTGACTTTCTAAGGACATCTAAAATTGTCACAATTGAAATTATGCCTCTTCGTAATGAAAATGAGTGAGGAAACACGCGCTTTTTTTCAAGACAAAGGCCCGTAACATGACGATATCTCAAAAACAACAGGCGATCTGCAACTGTACTTTGGAGGAACGCTAAAACACAGAAAACTACAGCACAGAGTAAAGCCAGAGCAGGAAAAGTGGCAGTGTGATACTTGGCGAATGACCCCGTTTAACTGGTGAAGTACAGCATCTTCAATTCACCTCATGTTTATATTCTAACTGTTCAAGTAATTGTTTAAATACTAGCAACTAACACTTAGCAAGGTCTCAACCGTTCAGAGGCATACACAGAGACGATTTTCGTAACAAAACAGCTAGTCCTTGGCAGTAGGAAACGTGTAACGAATAAAGCTAGGTTTTTCAAATACATTGATTGCTTTTCTTTGTATCACACCCTACAGACGTTTGTAAAAGAGAACTTAAACATTGAGCTTTGGTTGATTTTTAACTAAACCCTGCGTTCTCAAGCAGTACATAAAAGGTCGACCTATATAGTGTATAATCTACAACTTAGGCTAATTGTATTAGAAGCAATAAAACTCCAGCTTCTGTTAACAATACATAAAAAGATAATGTTTCCCTTTATATCTCGGTTTCTTTCTGTGAACAATTCCAGAAACACATTATTTACACTCTTATCGCGCATCTCACTCTTCAGCAAGCATGTTATCAATATGACGATATATTATCACACGAGACAGGCCTCACGTTATTGTTCAGTAAATGTGATGATAACACTGCATTTTGCATAACTCTGTACCAGTGACACCTAAAATAAATTTCTGTTAACAGCACTATATTTTCTTTTACTCAAATCAGTTTAAGCCATGAAGCCAGGGGGTGTCTAAGTTGTTACTTTTCAAGCATTTACATGAACAATTAGATTATATACACGCTGAGGAGGCCTGTTTTCTCTGGTTACGTGTGGCCATCTGCCAACTATTAAAAGAAGGGTCGGACATGAGTGTCCTTCTCGACCTTGCTAGTGGCTATGCTATGTCGAGACATGCGCACCCTGTACCTACCACATCACCCAACTCTGCTTCTTCAACATCGCCTTCTTACCCAATTTTCTAGGGCTTCTGGTTGTGGCTTGCTAAGCCTGAATAAAATAATTGCATAAAAGTAACCAAATGTTTGATTCGTAGATTTCATCGACGCTAGAACTAGATTGAATCACTGAATCGTGTATATTTTTTCGATTTCTTCTGTACTTACTCGTTCAAAGAGAATTACTTTCTTTCTTCGCCTCCTCCTCTTTTGAAACTTCAGCATGCATTTCCTTTTATTTAGTAGACAGGATTTCCGTTTATTTCCTCCATTGTATTCTTTGCTTTCAACCTTCCATAGGGATGGAAGTTCACACTATATTTGGATGTACTCAAGAATGAAATATCTATCTTCATGTTTAGAAACTGAACGATAACCCCATACAGGCTGAAATATTACCATATTGTACAGTAATATTGTTGGTAATGATACACAGGACAATCTTGTGCAAGCCAATATCTCCTCAGTATATTGCACAATCCCATCAAACACGAATATTGCACAATTGCACGACAGTTGATACTGATCAATAAAATTGACGGTTTGTGCTCGGCTTATTCGCGGATCGTCGCCACAATAATTTTCGATACTAAACTGCCGCCCTTGTTCTCGAGACATTAGCCGCACTAGAGGGGCCTCCGTGGCTCAATCGGTTAGCGCGCTAACGCAGCGCAACGACCGAAACCTCCCACCAATGCGGTCGCTGTGAGTTCAAGCCCAGCTCATGCTGGCTTCCTCTCCGGCCGTATGTGGGAAGGTCTGCCAGCAACCTGCGGATGGTCGTGAGTTTCCTCCGGGTTCTGCCCCGTTTCCTCCCACCATAATGCTGGCAGCCGTCATAGAAGTGAAATATTCTTGAGTAGGGCGTAAAACACCAATCAAATAAATAAATAAATAAATAAATTAGTCTCACTAAGCGGCTGATGACGCACGTGGAGCCACTGATCCACATAGGTGGTCTTACACGAAGCTCTCCTGCCTATACTATTTATTTATTTATTTATCTATCTATCTATTTTTGATTTATTTGTTTCACTGGTGTTTTACGCCGTAATCAAGAACATTTCGCTTATACGACGACGGCCAGCATTATGGTGGGAGGAAACCGGACAAAGCCCGGAGGAAACCCCATGATCATCTGCCTGATTATCCTATATGGCATACGCCTGATAATACTACCAATATGGCATACATGGCATACGCTTTCATGTACTAGGAAAATATGGCTTACCAGGCATAGGCTTGTCTGTACTACCAGTATGGCATACATGGTATACCTTGTCTATACTATCAGTATGGCATACGTGACACACGCTTGTTTGTGCTACCAGTATGGCGCACATGGCATACGTTTGCCTCTACTGCCAGTATGACATACATTGCATACGCTTACCTATACTATCAATATGTCATGTACACACAATTCGCCGCGCTGGTGACGATCTGTTTGCCGAGTGCTCTATTTCAAACCTATGCAACTGCATGGCGAAGACGCTGAGATTTACACCCACGTTTGGAGCTCCAAATATTTCAACTTTGATTGCTTGAAAGGCCAATCAAATGTTAAACTTACATTAATGGAGCGTTGTTTGCGAGTGGTGTAATCCGGGACTAACTAATGCGTCTATCCCAAGTATCTAATGAGCCTCCCGTGCATGATTATTTATTTATTTATTTATTTCATTGGTGTTTTGCCCCCTATTCAAGAATATTTTCACAGCGGACAGCATCATAGTGGGAGAAATCCGAGCAGAGCCCGGGGAAACCCACGACCGTCGGTACGTTGCCGGCAGACCTTCCCACGTGCGAACGGAGAGGAAGCCAGCTTGAGCTGGACTTGAACTCATAGCGAACGCATAGGTGGGAGTCTTCTAGGTCATTGCGCTGCCTTCCCTTGACTAAACCATGAAGCGGGACCGTATTCGGCCTATTATTTACTGCCTTATAACCCTTCCTTTTCACCCTCCCCCCACACCACTCACATCACCACCACCGACCCTCCAGCCAGACTCAGCTATCCTCCCTCCGAGCTGGGAATGGAGGTCTGGTGGTACGCCGTATTGCCAGAACACATGATGGTATGTAGATGTATATCTTCCAGGACTCTGCAGAGGCTATTTGCTTAACCCGGAGACCGCCGTGTTCTGCTTTACAGGCCTGGTCAGAGCGATACTCCACAACATCCACTCTACGTGTGTTATACAACACCAGGGGAATGCGCTGTAAACTATTCACAGGTAAGAAGTTAACTTTATCCTTTAAATAATTCATCAATTCACCGCAAAAATGCGCCTAGTGTCTCAGTGAAAATTAAAGGGTTAGTTTACACCCGCCTTCGCGCTGTTTTCGCACAGAAAACGGAGAAGTTTAAATGAGAATGCGCTAAGTAATGAGTAAGATAATTTATGTAGCATGGACCTATCGTGATGTGCAGGCTATAGTTCCTGAGCTGTACCCCACATAACAAACCTAACCCAAGAGACAACCAGTCCACTGACATCTTTAACTATCTAAGCAGAAGTGTATAAATAGTTGTTGTGATGGAGGTATATTTCCATGGCAACCACGGCGTTTGAAGGCCTTGAAACATCTGCCTGCGGAATGATGTCACACAACTTCATCAAAGGATCATGCGGAGTGTTTACTCCATATCTAAGTAAATAGCTGGCGGCCTAAACTATACGTTAGTGGTTAGCGGTTAGCGTCACTTGCTTGTTTTACGTTTCTTACAGCCTCTCATAAATTTGTCCTTCAGAATGGATTAATCGCCTTTTTGCTGAATTCAGGTTGGAAACGAAATGAAACTCTAGAATCTTATTAGTATATGTCTTACTAAGTAACCTTGGAATTGTTATACTTTTTCCCTTAGATCGTCAGATGCAGAGATAAAGCTTCATCTTCCCCAGACGAACTCCAGGAGAGCAGTCAAGATGAGATATACATGTAGACATCTGACGGCGTTCATTGGCTGTCTAACTTTTATCCTCATTTCCGTTAGGCTGTTGTCTCTCTGTGATCAGAGATCGCAAGCTCTTACCACCAGGGACCGTCTTTTGCATTCCCGCCATTACGTACACAATGTGAAACGCCATCCAAAGTCGGAAGACCAGTCACGATATCCGGACCCCACGTACTTTACACCGCGTTCCCATGTGGTCAATCCACACAATTTTCACTTTTTAATTAAGAGCGAGACGATTTGCCGAAATTCTACACCATTCCTACTGATCATCGTCCCATCAGTGTATCATCACGTCTCTGTACGACAGGCCATACGGACCACATGGGCAAGCGTCACCACAACATCTGTATGGCCTGACGGAACTACATTACCGAAAATCGCCCTGATATTTATGTTTGGGACGCTACCCACAGTGAAAACGAATGCTGTGTTAAAATACGAAGCAGAAACTTACGGAGATGTTGTACAAGAGGATTTCATTGACACATACTTTAACTTAACTATTAAAATAACTGGTGCTTTGCTCTGGGTAACTAAATACTGCCCAGGTGTTAGCTATGTCCTAAAGGCGGACGAGGATGTTTTTATTCACATTCCAAATCTTATTGCTGTGCTGAGTGACTCTCCGTCTTCAGTTCTTGGACGAATAGAAAGCAATTCTAGAGTCCTAAGATATGGCCGCTGGAATGTAAAGACAGAGCTCTACCCGTTTGACTATTATCCGGTCTACGCGCAGGGCAATGCTTACGTCATATCCGGTTCAGTTGTGCCTTTGTTTTACAACGCGTCATTGCATTTGCCATTTCTTCCAATTGAAGATGTATTTATAACGGGTTTTCTCAGCCTGTCCACAGGTACTGATCTCCAGAACATTCCTGGATTTACCTTTTCTCTACAAGCAGAACCCGTCTCCTGTAATTTTTCCTCGGGAAGGCTGATTTCAAAAACGAATGTTTCGCCATCAGATTTATATCTAATGTGGGATATAATAAAATCAAATTCTCTTTGTGTAGAAGATTATCACATCGGTCGGTAATTAAACTTTTAATTATAGCACATTTAGAACTTGTCGGTTTTAATTTTCCCTCGGCCAAAAATCATACAGCCCCACTGCTCTGCCCCGTTAACAGCGGGATGTAACAAGGAAACCCGATATAAAGATGTTGCTAATGAAGTCTATGCCTAATTAGACTTATATACATGTAGGATCAATATAGTGGACCCGTTATGTATCTGATGGTATCTGCTTTAGCATTAAGAGGCCTGGCCTCATCTTGTGGGCCTAACCTTTCCTTAGCTTCTGAGTTTCAGAAGTCACGGCTGATTTGTACAACAGGTGTACTTGTTAGTCATCTTTCAACTGAGGTAACCATCATATTCTCAGCGTCTTTGAAATATCGTAATAGGCCTATTCACGAGGAAAAGACAACTTTATATTATTTTTATCTGTGAAACAACGACCAACCATATCTTGCCCTGACTGCATCTCATCATTTTTGTTTATTTGTTTTCTGATCATTATACATCCATAAAACGAATGGTGGACAAACACAAGCATACAAATGCACATGCACTGTAAGGAAAAGTTTTCAGGTAAGTGACGAGCCCTCTCTCGCAGTGCTTCTTTTCACGTATCCAGTTTTCTCAACATTAAGACTTAAAAAAAAATAATCACCAGCAAAATATTACCGTTATTCTACTGACGTATTGGATAACATACTGCATGTTCATGCAGTTTGTCGCCTGTCAAATATTGTCAGCAAGCTTGAGTCAGCAAGCATACTAATAAAATAACAAAGCCTCAACTAACCTTATTACAGTAATTAAATACATGTAAACCACAAGAAAACGAAGGAATCGCAGGCCTGTGACATTTAGGTGAAATGTCATTGAAGAAGATGTAATATAGGCTCCGGTAAAAGAGCTGAATAATAAAAAGTGGCTTACATAATGACATAATGTAATGGAGTATAAATTATTACTTCGTATGACTTGACGATCGTTTGCTATTCTTACCTGTTTAGGACAGAAACGAAGTAGTAGTCCGTATCCGACTGTCGAGTAAACGGTGAGATTGTCCTCCAGTAATCAGTCAAGCAAGCAATCGATCCATCTATCAAGCAGCTGGCCAATTCATACTGTACTCATCGATCATTAGCAACCTTGAACAGTTTTGAATTTATGCGTTAATCCGCGCATACAGCAGTGGATAGAGGACGAGTACTATGAAACTCGTGAAAGAGGTCCCACCATCTTCAATGGTTCAAGAATCGGCTAGGTCGGTATGGAAGGCCAGACTGTCGGAGACACAATCATCGAACTTACATGCATCTCTGTTTTTCATGCAAATACCTTCAAGTCTAGCTAGACGAAAAATTTTATGAAGGCCAAAAAATTAAGGTACATGCCGGGTGCCTTGTTAGACCCGGGGTATACTAAACATCTCTTTAGATTTATTATATTGTCTAGTTTAATATAATTTACCAGAGTTTTCACTCTTACGAGTCAGTTAACATGAGCATTCGGACAGCCTTAACACGGTAAAAAGCCACCCGTGGGTACCTAAATAGGGATAGCGTTAATTCTCAAATAGGTTTTCATCGTTATGAATAGTTTTATTTTACTAGACGGTTCAGAGGATATATACATATGACATTAAAACCTACAGTCACAACGCGCCGGAAACTAGCTTACGATCGAGCTGTGACCCAAATAGCGGTGGAATCGCGATCAAATCGAAGAAAGCCTGGCGAATCGCAGAGGTCGCTCATGGGTGATCACCATGATCAGTCACAGCAACGCCGATGGTCATTTTCAAACCTTCCGACCTGCGATTCCAACTTCCGGGAGGTCGTAGACAGGTCTTGAATGGTAGTTCCACCAGTCGGAATTTTTTTACCTCGGGCACTGCATGGCTTATATCACAACGCAAATTTTGTTACGTTACCGGTGTATTATTACCTCACACGTTTCGGCCATATTTTGTTCAATAACGATTGTTTTGATACATGCTTATGTGAGTGCCTACGTTCCAGTTTAACTGACACAAAAACAGCTGTGCAGAGTATTATCGAACCGCAAAATAGAGCTTCCATCAGCAAAAGTATTGTTAGCTGTTAAAACACTACAATATTGCATGTAGGTGCAGAGCAAGATGTGAATACGTGCAGGTTTTTAAAAAACAATCAACTCCAGATGATGGACTTTGGCGTTGAGAAAAAGTCTTTGATATGAATAAATAAATTCATATATCAATTCTAAATGATTTATTCAAATATGAATACATGAATGCAATAAACCTTGGCCAGACAGTGTGTGCTGGCAGCACCACATACTTCACTTCCGTTTTAAAAATTAGCTAACTGATTAAAAATTGTTAATTAAGAAGGGCCCAGAAACAAAAGAAACCCAGTAAAATTTCGTTTGTTTTGTCCTTTAAAATTCTTTTCAAAATGATTTTAAAGGTTTAAAAATTGTCCAGGAATTACCATTTTTTAAATAGTATTAACAAATTGCTACAACACTTATATGGTAGGAGGAAACCGGGCAGACCACGACCATCCGCAGGATGCATATTCCACGCGCTCTGCCATTGCCTGTTGTAGAGGGGAATGTCCTCATCACGCTTCATTCCGTGAAACAATGGAGCCTTGTTGACAATCGTGTGTTTGCATGGCTAACACATTTGTGTCGTTAGGTCTGCATGCTAAACGATACAGATTTGTTACTTAGTGGCCCTGTTATCTGTTCACAGATATGTGCACTCGATTTCTAAGCACATATTGTTCATGGTGGTTGCTATGCCTGTTCTTCATCCACAATTACACAGCAGTCAGTAGTTTGTGCAAATGATTTTGCCAGTTGAAATATCCTTTAATTTCACGGAGAGATCATACATACATACATACATACATATATTGGTTTACATGGCGACTCCATTCCATGGAATGATTTGCGCCAATGCAATAGGGTGTGTTTCAGGGATTTAGGCTGCTCTAATCAACCATAGTCAATCCACAGAGAGCTACTGCCACAATGCTGTAGCCTAAAATCTGTGGATCCTACATATATAATTCCCCACGACTTTGAAAACGAAACCTACATTCCTCGGTGGAGAGAGCACAGTCCTCAGAGTTGGGCCAATAATTCCCACGTATACAAGATTAGAAAAGAAGATTTGTCTCTGAGCAGTGTACTGCGGGCACACGAGTAAAACATGATGGATGGTCTCTTCAGCCTGACAAACATCACACAGACCTGAATCTCTTTGCTTTGATCCTTTAAAGTAGCTATTAACTGGGAGGTGTCCTGACCGAAGTCGGAAGCACAAGATTTTTGCTTTTCTGCTAGAAAATGAAAAAGGGAGGCTGTTATGAAGTTTGAAGTTTAACAGGGTTAAACAAGTGTTGAAAACGGCCCTTCTCTGAGGAGCCCCACTCAGTTTGCCATAGTTTAAATTACAATGACTTTACTTCATATAGGCCCTCGGATATGGTCAGTTTGAGATTAGAGGTGACATCACGCAGCCTTAGGGCTCGTTTGGCTATCTGCTCGTCCTTTACCGGGCACCCCAGAATGCCCAGGAACCCAAGCGAAGCAAATGTCAAGACCAGCAAAGAATAGAGAGGCAGACAGAAAAACTACTTCTTACAGGACAGGGTAGCATTTTGTCCACTTAAATGACGTCATTGACTGTAAAGCACTAAGAGAATCTGTGAATATAACAGCTCTTAATGGTCTTAAATCCAAAAGAAAGAGCAGAGCATTCAGAATTGCATAGAGTTCTACTGAATGTACAGACAGGTTCTACAATCTAAGAACTTTTTCATATCGCAATTCTAGTACGCAAATCGAAGCCCCAACCTTACCAGTAGCAGGGCACTTAGGGACATCGGTATAAATTTGCATGTTTGCAGACCAATTGTTGCTTACGTATTCGTTAGAAATCACAGAAATATGGTTAGGACTGTCTGATTTCTGGACCTGAGAGTGCAGGTCAATGTACACAGGTGGTGGTTGGCCCTTCCATGGGTGAGATGGCGGGACACATTCCTCCTGTAGATGTCCAATACTGACCCCAGCACTCTGCAAAATATCCTGGGCACGAACATTGAAAGGCTGTGACTTTTTGTTGGCCTTATAGAGAGAATCATAACAAGGTGGTGAAAACACTGAACTGGCTGAATTATGTAGAGAGCTTTCTAACTTCATTCCAAATTTTGCTGTGCGCAGTTTCCGTCTGATTGAGAGAAGTCATTCCTGGCAGTGGACCTGAAGAACATTTAAAGGAGTTGTTGTCAAGTCCAACAACTAGAAGTATCGCAGGCGAATCACAAGCTTTACACCCATAATCGAGCCTGGATCGGATTAACGATCTATATATTAAGACTAAGGATTTATAATCACATCCCCAGCTTTTCCCAGATATAGACCTCATCAAGTTAAGCACTTTTTTGCATTTGAGAACAACATTATCAATGTGTTTGCGCCAGGTGAATTTGGTGTCAAAAGTGACACCCAAGTATCGGAAGGATGAAGACAGCTTTATGTTGGTGTTCCCGAGCTTAAGTGATATGTGCGGCAAAATCCTCCTTTTCGTGAACACAACCGCCTCTGACTTCATACACGAAAAGCGGAACCCCCAAAGCTTACTCCATCGTGTTATTGCGCCTAAAGCCTTTTGTATGTGCCACTTTGCAGCGTTCAGATCCTGGCACAGGAACCAAAGAGCTTTGTCGTCTGCAAAAAGAGTACAAGGGATCACTGGATGAAGGACAGAGGGTAGGTCATTTATAGCAATGTTGAAAAGAGTGGGAGATATTAGACTACCCTGAGGAGTGCCATTCTAAATATTCACTGGATTTGAGTAGGTCTTGCCAATTTGAACTCGTATAACTCTCTCAGACAAAAAGCCTTTGTCCGGGCACCCATCCGGGCATTTTACCTCCGATACCAATATTCTGCATCTTGATGAGTAACCCTCTGCTCCATATCATGTCGTGTGCATTCTCTATATCCAAGAACACAGCCAAGACAGATTCTCTGTTTAAAAAAGACTTTTGGAAAGAGAACTCTAAATGCACTAAATGATCCGATGTGCTGCGGTTATTTCTAAACCCACTCTGCACATATTATTTTTAGTAAGAAACCACACAAGTCTGGAGCTTACCATGGTCTCCATCGTTTTACACAGCACTAATGTTAATGCTATTGGGTGGTACGACCCCGGCTCTGTAGCATTCTTTCCTCACTTGGCTATAGGTATCACAGTGGCTGTTTTCCAGCACGTGGGGAGATTCATTCTTGACCAAATAGTGTTGCACAACAACAACATAATTTTAAGGCATTCATCAGGTTGGTTATTTAACATAGAGTAATACACCCCGTTCTCTCCTGTGGAATCTTTTTTCCCACCCAGAGCTTGCTTGAGTTCCAGGAGAGAAAATTCGTCATTAATGGCCAGATCATCGAACAAAATATTATCAAAAATATGGAGTAGCTCTTGTTGTTCTTTGTGTTTGATAAAATCAGAATCAAAGTTACTAGAGCTTGAAACATGAGCAAACTTTTCCGCTAGTAGGTTACACTTATCAAAATCACTAACACAAGATGATGTTATCAGATATCAATGTAGGAATATTATTAGACTTCTTAGCACCACTTACTGCCTTTACCTGGGCCCATACCCTCTTTAGTGGTGCTGAACTAGTAATGCCAGAGCAGTACTTTCGCCAATAGGCTTTCAGGGCTTGCTTGATTGTACGCTGCGCAATAGGCTTACATTTCCGATAAAAAACGATATCGTTGATCAGACGGGTGTGAGACACTCTGTTCTTAGCTCTCTTACGCTGACATATGACATCAGCACACTGTCGTCTACCATGGAACTGAGGCGTTCGACCAGACCGCCCCTGAGGACTTCAGGATGGAGACACTGGCTGCAGGGTTGATAGCGCCTATAATGTTGTGAGTAAATTGATCAATGTTATCAGAAACAAGAGAATCATTAAATGACGACAAGCATTCAATGGCATAGGTATTCCAATCAGCTCTTTGTATTTTCTATCTAGGCTGGTTATCTACATCATTATAGTGTGGTGGTACCCCAAATGTAGCAGCCACAGGGTAGTGATCACTTCCATTAGGTGAATCGTATTCCATATACCATGAAAAACACAGAGCCCTTAGCAGTCGATGCAATAGCACCGGGCTCAGAAATATCTAATCTATTACAAGCGTTGTATAGGTTTACTACATTCACAACCCGTCCCTCTGTAAGGAACATTTGAAATCCCTGGACTTCAATACTGCGAAATTCTGGGAAGCAATCTTCCGTGAATGAAATACCACTTTTCATTAACATATCCAGCCCACCTCTGGCCATGCCAATTCTGTCAGTTCTTTTCATGACATATCCTGGGAATGTAGGGTTATACTTAGGTTTAAGAAATGTTTCTTGGAGACAAATTACATCTGGCTCAACATTAAGATCAGCTAAAAAAAACTTTGAATTCTTGCCCATGAGCAAACAAAAACTGAATGTTTTGATGCAGTATACACAAAGCCAACGTGAGAAATATAAACACACGGATTTTTAGATTTCTTGTATAATCCATTATTTACCGGCGATTTTCCTTTGCTTCAGCAGAGCCACAAGATCTGAGGGAACAAAGGTCTTACTACCAAGATGGCTACTTTCTTCAACACCATGTATGACACCCATGGATGGCTGGCAGCATTGTATGTCTTTGCCCATTACTGACGTCAGCCTAGGCAAACGCTTGACCTGGCCCCTGTCAGAGCATGTTACCTGCAAGTCACGTGATGGCAGTCGTTTCACGGACTTCATCCTGCCAACAACTTCATGTAAGGCTTCACCAAATTTTACAGGATTCAACGCGCACACAGGGAATCCACCTACACCAGACATGACGATATCTAAACTACAGTTTGTTTCAGCTTCTCGTGCTTTGTTTCCCTCGTCGCCTTCCTCAAGGTCATTTCTATTTCGCACCCGCTTGCCCCGCCCTGAGGGTCGCACCTCAGTGAAGTCCATATCGTGGCCATCGTCCTCCATTGTAGCTCAAATGACTAACAGTAGCCTAAATAAACTAGGTGCAAGCGCAGTGAGATTATTTATAAGGCAATTAGGAGAAAGGAGGGATGCATCTGGGGTGACTCAGAGACCAAGGTGAAAGACGAAAGGAGCCCATGTTATTTCAAGAGTGACAGTGCAATGTACAAGAATCATCTAACCTCACAGAACAATAGATCATTTATGCTACAAAATCACTACAGACTATATACAATCACGCTAACCTACTTATCTATATTCATTTACTTTGAAAATTACACAGATTTAGACACGTACAAGCAACTGGAGTGCAACAACAACATAAGCTCAGCTTATAAGTGGAAAAACACGTCCTTCGCGCTTGCTGACCAATCGCAACCAATTTCTCACGGAGAGATCAACACCTCTCCCTTTATGCTGATTATATGACTTGGTAGACTTTCATTGGATATCGCGCTTCTGAATTTTTGGCATGAGGTAAATACTTATAAAAGGACACACACACACATGCAGCCCGATGTGTGACAGCAGACCGATTAGGAGAATTGACACGACACGGAGGAGTGCGGACGTGATATCGAGAACCAGCCCATTGTGAGTTTACTTCTATACTATCTCTGCTAATTCCTAACCCTGTATTTATGTCTTGTATATATTCGAGCTTGTATATATTATAACACTTAAGTTTGTAGATACTTCCCCTACTTCCAGATACTATTTAACCGCGGTTATTTATCGGAGTTGATGCCGACAGTGGCAGGTATTTGGTCATATTCTCCCACTCCCTCTCTCACAGTGTGTAATTAGGTGTGTTTGTCTCTTGTTTGAGTGCATGTGTTCAAACGTAGATTCTTACGTGTAGAAGGGTACATAGCACCATAAGACTGATAGTGGGTTGTGGAACTCTCAAAACAAATATTTGTATGTATATATATTAAATACCTTTTGGGAAGTCTTCCTTTAGAATAGGGTTATAGTCAGCTATACCTTTCGTATAGCTGTAAGATTGTACTTATAGAGAAGCCTGTACTTGCACTGTCACTCTGCCATACTAACAGAGCGCCTGTTGTTGTGTCTCTAGCCCGGAGCAGCTCTCGGGCCACCCCCTTTGTTCTCTTGTAACAGTCGTTACGTAATAACCCCCTTGTCCGTATTTCTGTATTTACCCACGCTAAAGTTGCCAGCATGGACGACCCGGAGGGGATGAGGAAACCTCAACGGAATTTGTACAGACCCGCAACTAAACGCAGTCGTGATCTATCTGTTGAACGTACCAACTCAGATGGAAAAAAGGTAAGACAATCGAGCCAAAAAATAACCAAAACAACCACAAGCTATACAACAAGATATAGGTAACATCAAGGAAGTCCAGAAGTGTGGTAGAAAAGATCTACTACTCAGTGTATGGTAAGGTCCTGCACAAACTAAAAAAGCCTTAAGCTTAACGACACTCATGGGAAGGGATGTAAAATGCCGACTGCAATCATTCGGGGAGTTATATACAGAGTGGGTGAAGAGTTGACAGAAGATGACGTTCTAGGTGCCTTAAAAAAGAGTAGGTGCGTAAAAGTTGAAAGAATGTATAGAGGAAGGAAAAAATTATAATATCGTGCATGTTATTAGCCTTCGATCTGGAGGAACTGCCCGCGGAAGTTACGTTGGATTATGACATTTTCCCAGTCAAACCATACATCCCCCCCCCCGTCCTTCTTTTTGTTAAGCACAAGGCCTACGGATATATCTCTACTTCTTGTAGGTGTTCAGGCAACAATGACTTTGAGCACTGTGACAATTTAGATAGGCCATTATGTGTCAACTGTGACTCTCATGGTCACTCGCCAGCATACCTCGGGTGTGCATACAGGAAACAAATAGGCAGAGCCCAGTACAACCGGGTGACTCAAAAGATCTCGTTCTCTGAAGCCCTAAAAAATGTGCAGTTTGAAGGCAGGCAGCCGTACCCCGAGAGTCCTGCAGAAAGAGCGCTGTTAGAGGACACCACAGCCCCACCCCCAGCACAGCAAACTACAATACAGCCCATAACTGAGTTTAAACGTGTCAAACCTGTCATGAAGTCTACTTCAACCCAAACTGAATCCACCTCCTCCACATAGACAGAAGATCTGTCTGTTAATATGGCCTCTCGTATCATTGCATTATTTGCTGAAATTATGCTAAAAGCCTTTGACCCGAGTGACAAGACCTTCGTTTCAGAAATACTCTGCATCACGTTTGGGGCCTGAACTAGTCAACTTTCCCCGTCTAGCCCCTCTGTTGAACAGTTTAGCGGAAAGTATCCATACACAATGTATATTTTCACCAACATGAATTTAGTTTATGTCTTGCTTTCTTTCTTAACAATGGCTTTTCACCCACTTCAATATAACGTACGAGGCATTGGTACACACGGACAAGAACTTAAATTCTACATTTCTAATATAAATCCTACACCACATGTCATGTTTACAAGAAACATTCTTAAAACCACACCTCAGTTTTACCTATCCCGGTTACTCTATTAGCAGAATTGACCAGCGTATAAAGGAAAAGGGAGGCGTTGCCATATTATTTAAACATGAACTCTCATACTCTGAGATCAAAATTCCTAAACTTAAGAGTATCGAGGTCCAGTGTTTTAATATATCTAGATCTTCTGGCCCTGCTGTCAGTATCGTAAACATCTACAACCATTCCAAACATGTCGAACAGGACGATCTTAACATAATTATGTCTGTAGTTAGCTCATCGTTTATTCTATGCAGTGACTTTAATGCCCACAGTCCGATTTGGGAATCTTCTACCACTAACTGTAATGGGAAAATCATCGCCGATTTTAACGACGACTACAGCATTTGTATACTGAACGACGGGACGGCACTCGGATAGACCCCCACTCAGGCATTACATCCCACCTTGATCTTACACTATGCTCATCAGACATAAGCTTATCGTTCGACTGGTCAGTCGATGGGACATCTCCCTGTAGCAGCGACCACCTCCCTATTTTAGTCTCATATCAGTTTACTTCACCGCGTTAATGAAGTTAGTCAACCTTCTAGATGGAGCACCAAACGTACAAACTGGTTTGTTTACCAGAAAGAATGTATAAAATTCTTCTCCGACTTATCCATTCATAAAGATGTAAATGTACTTTATGACAATATTGTCAGTGCAATTAATACAGCAGCCGCTCAGGTTATCCCCAAGACAGTAGGAGGAACTCTCCCAAAAATGACCGTCCCTTGGTGGAACGAAGATTGCTCTAGAGCAATCAAGGAACGAAAGAGTCTTCAAAACCATTCGCGTAGAACAAGGCTTTACGGAGACATCATCCTATACAAGCGTACAAAGGCCGAAGCGCAGCGTACAATCAAGCGCAGCCAAAAAGAACACTGGCGTCAGTTTTGTTCTCATTTGAAAGAGCACACGCCTTTGAAATCAGTATGGGCCCAGATTAAATCCATAAGTGGGAAAAGTGGATTGGTCTCTACTCCAACTATTGTTCACAATGATGTTAGTTATGTCACTAATGCTGATAAAAGCAATGTATTAGCTGAGAGTTTTTCATTTGTCTCTAGCTCCTGCAACTACCCACCAGACTTCATTCCCCACAAAGAAGATATTGAAGAATTGCACCCCTTTACTAATATTATAGGGAATACCCCAATTAAGGATGATTTCTCCTAGAATTAAAGCAGGCCATTTCAACATCTTCGGAATCTTCCCCAGAAGAAGACGCCATGATGTATTCAGTGTTACGTAATTTACCGGAGCAATGTATCTTCTGCTTCTCCTATACAATACAATATGGGCTAATAACTTCCTTTTCAGTGGAAACAGGCTATTGTAGCCCCCTATACCCAAGCCTGGTAAAGACCCCGCTGTTCCCTCGTCATATAGACCTATTGCGCTCAGTACTACTCTGTGCAAAGCGATGGAAAAGATGATAAATAGCCGACTGATGTGGTATTTGAATAAACATGACATTTTTAGCCCTGTCTAGAGCGGTTTTAGAAACAGGCGATACACTGCTGATCACGTCATCACCCTGGAGAACAATATTCGAAACTCGTTGTGTAATAAAGAATATCTATTCGCAGTATTTTTAGACATAGAAAAGGCGTATGACGTGGTGTGGCATACGTGAGTATTATTTAAAATGGAAGTATTGCGGGAAGAATGTTAGGATGGGTTAGGGATTTTCTCACTGACCGTTCCATCAAGGTCAGGGTTGGGCGGGATTACTCCAGACCAGTGCCCGTTGAGAACAGGGCAGTGTCTTGTCCCCAACTCTGGGTAGGTCATTGATAGCAATATTAAACAGTGTCCTGTCATCTAAACTTAAAGGTACTCTATTTGCAGACGACAAAGCCATATGGTGCATTTCGAGAAACCTCAAGTTGTGTACCAAATATATTCAGCAGGGTTTGGATGATATAGTCGAGTGGAGCCTGAAATGGGGGTTTAAGTTCTCGTCTGAAAAAAAACGGAAGCAATTATATTTACCAGGGGGGACCATAAAGGATGTTGAGATTACCTTAAATAATTTTCCAGTTACACTTTCCTTCTCTTTCAGGTGTCTCGGGGTAGTACTTGACGCACGGCTTACTTGATCCAAGTATATTGATTACACATTGACTAAATGCAAGAAGGCCATCAATCTGATGAGGTGTGTCTTTGGGCGAGAATGGGGTGCTGACAGACACTGCCTGCTGTTACTGTACCGTTCCCCCATCCGTTTAAGGCTAGATTACTGCTGTCAGGCCTACGACTCGGTCTGTGTCAGTCTTAAGTCTAAGCTTGACGCCATTCAGTGTGCGGCGCTGCGAATTTGCACAGGGGCAATGCGAACGACGCCACCCAATGCCATGCAGATGTTCTGCCAAGAATGGCCCCTGCACATCCACAGACGGCTGTGCACTGTGGGGTTCTCTTTTAGACTTAGGGCGGATAGGGACAACTGTCTCTGCTATCCTCGCACCTTCCTACTATGACGGCTTGTATAACACAGCGTTGCCATTCAAGCAGAGATTCAGCCAAACAGCCGCTCTTATTCAATCTGCGGTTTTAAACATACAGCCCTCCTCTGTACCAGACTTTCCCCCATGGAACTTGATTTCCCCACATATCTCTACTGACCTTTATTCTAAGACTAGCAAGTCTGATAACTTAACTATTTCCTTATTATGCGCTAAAGACCATATCCAGTCTAACTGGTCAGAGCACGTGCAAGTTCATGCTGACGCGTCTAAATGTCCTGATACTAATGTGGCGGGAGCGTCATTTTGCGTGCCAGAAATTAATGATAGCAAGTCTTTTAGGCTCGTTGACGCTCTAGCTGTGCTCACTGCCGAAATCACTGCAATTATCTGTTATTTTTACTGACTCTCTCTCTTCTCTACAGGCTCTGCTGAATTTTGCGTGGAACAAGACCTCTAAATTCACACAGGAAATACTCTACCTATGCACCACGCTTGACTACCGTGGCGTCTCTGTATCGCTTGATTGGGTGCCGGCCTCATATCGGTATTCCTGGTAATGAACAGGCTGATCATTTGGCTAAACAAGCTGTTATGTTGCCTGATATAACGCTCACTGTTCCTCTATCACTAAAAGAAGCAATAAACTTAGTAAAGCAAAAGTTCATAGACATGTGGCAGAAAGAATGGGATAACTCCGACAAAGGGAGACTTTTCCTAGAACACAACTCACTAGTTACCTTACACTATGACCTGTCGCTTAGGTGTCGTCAAGATGAAATACAGTATTTCGACTCCTGTCTGGTCACCTACCCACCAATCTATACTTGAACAGATTTGGTCTCCATGATACAGGACTCTGAGAGGAATGTTTCATGGAGGATAGTATTCCCTACCTTATGTTTCGATGTCATACATATTCCCGTCAAATTATGTCCGCAGAACTACGCCTCCTCGGCATCCGCTTTAACATCATAATGAGACCTTCCAGGCTGTGGCTAACTTCCTAACTCGATGTCATAGATTCTAGACACCTCTAGAATGCTAACAACCTCAAACGCCAGGACAAATTAAACACCTGCCCCAGCCCGATGTGTACATGAGAAATTGATATTTACGTGTGTTCATAACTCAGAGCAATATAAAACGGATTCGACAGGCTGCATTGGATTATATCCTACAAATGCTTGCAAGGACTGACAGCTCGAAGGAACATGTGTACATGTATCTCGTACCCTCTAATCGTCATTTCGGTGAATAATAAGCTGGCGGTGAACCAAGATTTGCTTCATAAAACCTAAAACTCTTCAAATATCTTCAGGATTATACACGTTCCTGGATACAGCTTTACATTGCTATGGATTTAGCCGTTCCTGAATGTAACTGCGATCTATTACAATGGATTTACCTCTTCCGGAATACAGCTGGGATCTATAACGTTGGATCTACCCATTCCTGCATACAGTTGGGATCTATAATAACAGATTTACCGCTTCCTGACTACAGCTGCGCAGATGTGTTATTACAATGGATTTACCGCTTCCTGACTACAACTGCGCGGATGTGTTATTACAGTGGATTTACCGCTTCCTGACTACAGCTGCGCGGATGTGTTATTACAGTGGATTTGGCCCTTCGTGAACACAGCTGCATGGATGTGTTATTACAGTGAATTTGGCCCTTCCTGAACACAGCTGCGCAAGGATAATCCACTGCATGTTACAGTGGATTTAACTTGATAGAAAAACACGCCAGCCACATTTACAAGAACGCCGACTTCGTACACGTTTGGTGTGATACTTCACCTCGGAAACCGCAAGCCATTAAGAGTGGGTTCGAGAAAAATAATGTACGGTTCAAACTATATGGGGGTCGTTTCTTATGCTAGTCGGTCCATTCCTTAAGAATAATGAAGCGATGTAACAATAGATTGACGTTATAGGTGGGTTTTAAGTTGTGGTACTGGCCCATTACCGCTACTGTTATAGTGGCCGCTGGTTTGGCTTTTTTTTGGACTGAAACATGCAAACAAAAGGAAAAGGATACCATCTTGTTGATTTACCTCTCCAAAGATGGGCGGTCGGATTGGCCTATCCGATCAATCCGGTGGTCAAGCCAGTCAAGATGTCCGGTTAACAACTTTCATATATCTCGCTATAGTATAAATTTACTACTTTCAGTGTTGGGCGTTTTTAGCCAGATGTTTGGGTGTCTGGGTGGTGTCTGTACGGTCAATCGAGTGGGCCGTTTCTGACTTATTAGATTCGGCCTGCTCCAGTATGAGCGATAAATCCATGTTATAGAAGATGGCATTACAAAGACATTACAAAGCTACACAGGAATTCTAAAACAATTTTAAAAAAAAAAAAAAAAAAAAAAAAAAAAAAAGGCCGGTAAAATTTTGATAGAATGTTTTAGAAAACAGTATATTAATTTACTGAATATTCAAAATATTGGGGAATAGGATGTTTCTGTTACCCCACATAACACCTTAAATTCCTCTCACCCCATTATCCGTGACAGACACCAGGATCTATAAGACATGAAAGAACAAGATATAACAGAGAAACTGAAAGACCAGAACCTAATAAACGTCAAACATTTTGTAATTATGACAGACGGTAACCTTATTAAAACAAATACGTATCTCGTAACATTTAATAAACCGTCTCTCCAAACATCTATATTATTCTTGAGTATGGCATAAAACACCAATCAAATAAATAAATCAACATCTATATTTGTTGGGCCATATAGTGTGCGGGTGGGGTTGTTTATACCTAACCCGACCCGGTGTTTCTCCTGCCAGGGGTTTTGCCATGGCAAGGGTCAATGACGCAAAATACTGCTCTGCGAAAAGAAAGTCAGGAGGGCTGCGATTGCCCAAACCCAATAAAATGTTTCAATTACAGCTGGAGCCCACATGGCCTCTTTCAAGGACAGTCCTCTGTTCAAGAAAGAAAAAGAAACAACACGAAAATGTAAAAATAATACATTATATCAAGAAGCCAAGCGTCTGGTCTCACGGATGGCCTCACAAGATCTTCATATGCCAATGTTGTCAAGTAACCCTCTGTTTCTGTGATGATACAATCTTTTACTTAGACCATTGGCACAGAGCAGCCACAGAAACTGATAACAAAACCAGTAAGTGAGACAGCCAGCTCATCATCATAAACCTACACGAATCTTACTAAAGAGCCTGCGACTTTAACCGATACTCCTGATGTTTCTTTATCTGACCACACATCAGGTGCAAATAAATCGAAAACCCTTTGATTTTTCACACAACACAGCGAGTGATAAATATAAAATCTGGCAAATATAATTAAAGGGATAAGTTGATCCTTCAACATCTGGTGCAGACGTGATGGAAACATCATCTGCACCTGAGAGATCTCCCAATACATCTCCCAAAAAACGTCGTTCCATGTGCAGACATAAATCACCGATATGTCTCCCTCCATAATTTTATTGAAATAACACAGCTAGTTCAATATTTAAATCCAGTTGCTCTTTGTTTTCAGGAAATCCACCTGAAGACATTTGACAAAGATAAAACATCTTTTAAAAATTATACACACATTATACAAAAATACAACACCTATTATAATCAGGAAGAGCAAACTTGTGGCGGCTCCTCTTGTCTTCGTGAATAATATTATTCAAAGCCCTATTGCTCTCGATATTGAGATTCAGACGGTGACCGTGAGTGTTTCTTTGTCGGAAATAATTACGTTATGTTCCGTATATATTCCTCCCCATTCTTCTTTGCCAGTCTCTGAATTACATAATTTGAAACAACAGCTGCAAACTCCTTTCATAATTATGGGGTACTTCAATGCACATAACCCTCTATGAGGCAGTAATAGTATAAAAAATAAAGGCAAAACGTTGGAAGATTTTTTATCGAAAGATGAACTGTTATTTCAATGATGGCTCTTATATTTATTTACATCCAGGTAATGGTTCATATTCTGCTATCGATCTCACTATCACGGATCCAGCACCTCTCCCGGATTTTTCTTGAAAGGTGCATGATCTCTGCCGTAGTGACCATTTTCCTATTGTCCTAGAACGTCTCACTTGTAATTCTTTAGAACGTATAGCTAGGTGGAATTCGATAAAGTAGACTGGATGGCATTTGAGATGTTCTGTAAGGCTGACATCACTCCAGAGAATCTCAATGCTGCAGAATATCCTTTGTCAAAATTAACTGAACTTATATTAACAGCAGCCGATAGAACCATCCCTAAGACCTCGCCAAATCCGAAATCCAGAAATAAACCCTGGTATGATAACGACTGTCGTAAGGCCATTAGGGACCGTAAAGAGGCCGAGCGAACTTTTAATCATTGTCCTAATAATAATAATAGTTTAAACCAGGTTCGTATGTTTAGAGGTAAGGCTCGTCGATTAATTAAGTCCAAGAGACTATATTGTTGGCAGACCTTTTCTGGCATTACATCAAAAACACACATGCGTAAGGTCTTTAACATGGTTCAGAAGCATAAGGGCAAATACAATAAGACTAAAGTTCAGCATTTAAATGACAGTGGCACTTCATTAACATCTCCATCTGATGTAGCCAATAAACTAGCTGAAACAATATCTCAGAAATCTTCCGCTGAGAATTACGCTGCTGAGTTCCAGCATATTAAAAAACAAAAGGAGGAAATTACATTGCTTTTTTCTTCAAGAATTTTGAGGATTTTAATCGACCTTTTTCCATTGATGAGCTTAAAGGTTCATTGAGAAAGGCACACGATACTGGGTTTGGCCCAGATAATATATATTATAAGCTTCTGAACCATTTACCATCTGAGCCACTTGAGACTCTCTTGGGCTTACTTAATGATATTTCGATATCTGCCAATTTCCCGCCATCATGGAGGGAGGCATGTATTATCCCGGTTCCTAAACCGGGTAAGGATCTTGCTGATCCAAATAATTACCATCCCATAGCTCTTACCACCTGCGTCTGTAAGACTATGGAAAGGATGAATAAAGATAGATTTGTTTGGTTTCTTGAAACTAACAAGGTTTTATCTAGTATACAATGTGGTTTTCGTCAAGGTCGATCTACGTTAGATCACCTTGTTCGGTTTGAAACTTTTATTCGTGATGGTTTTATTAATAATGCACATATGGTGTCTATATTTTTCAACCTCTACGAACCACATGGACATATGGTATTTTAAAAGACCTTTCAGATGTGGGTCTTAAAGGTGGTTTATTTATATCGGACTTTTTATTTCATCGTAATTTTAAGGCCCGAGTAGGTGCCATTTTTTTTGACAAAAAAAGAAATGGGTGTACCCCAGGGCAGTATTCTCTCCCATACGCTGATTAGTATCAATCTAAAGTCTGGCTAAAACTCAGACATCTGGTGCAGAAGGTATTTTATATGTAGATTATTTCCTTATATGCTATCGTCCTAAAAATATGAATAACACCGAGCGGCAACAGCAGCTTTGTCTCAAGATCGAGAAATGGTCAGTTGCCAGCGGTTTTAGATTTTCAACGCCTAAAACTGTCGGTATGCATTTTTGTAATAAACGAAAACTCCATTTTGTGGAGAGCCAGTTAAAATTATTCGAGAAAATAAATGTTAGGGGTTATATTCGATAGTTATTCTTTTATACCCCATATTAAAATGCTTAAAGCTAAATGTACAAAAGCTCTGAGGTCTGAGGTTCAGCCTTGGTGCATTTAGAACCACACCAATAGAGAGTATACGTAGAGGCTAATTAGCCTTCCTTACACCACAGACGTATAAAACTGACCCTTCAATATGCTACAAAGCTTAAAGCTCCAGCAACAAATCCTACCTACGGATGTGTTTTCAGTCCATTATATATTGATAAATATGATAAGTGTCCCAACAAGATTCCTTCATTCAGTCTTCGTATTCGGGACTGCGTTGTGGAAGCTAACATCAAGCTTGAGGACATATCTCCAGTCTCTTTCCGAACTCTACTCCCTTCTTCCAGAACCCAAATAACCATTCCATCTACGTCAACATAAGAAAGCAAATACTAATCCTCTGATTGGTCAGCAAAGTTCAAAGGATGGATCAAAGGATGGGGACAGGGTAGCGGCTGCGGCTGTTCGTTAGAACAACGAGCCACTTCTCTTCGTCTTTCATCTACATCTTCAGTCGTCTCTGCCGAGGCCAGAGCTATACTCCTGGGGCCCGTCTTACAAAGCTAGAATAGCTTACGTCAGACGTAAACGTTTACGTCCGCTTTACTAGCGGCTTCCGTCAACTCCTTGTAGCGTCTTACTGAAGTTGTCGCAATGCTTAAAATGTGTCTAAGAAACACCACAGAGTATATTTAGTATACTTACGGAATTTAGGTCTCCCCGAGGGTAGGTGAAAATTTGCTCCAAACTTTACATCAAGTCGCAGCTACTCCAGCTTTGAAAGAGGGTCAGTCTTTCCTGCGACACACGTCCGACAGGTTTACACCCAGTCACAGCCTTACTCCAGTTTTGTAAGACGGGCACCGGGCCCTATCATATATTTCTTCTGGGTATGCCCAGAAGGCAGAGATATGCAGCGACTCGTTATCTTGCTTTTCGCCAATTGAGAATAATAAATTCAAAAATCCAATAATTGTTAAAATACTAGCCATACTTAGAAAATTAGTTAAAAGAGGTAAAGTTATTATATTCTGTTGGATACCAAGTCAGTAGATATCCATGGAAACACAGTCGTAGACAGGGAGGCGAAACCTGGCCTACATAAACCTGTATTTCGAGTTAAACTCCCGTATATTTTAAGTCTAATATTCTTAAACATATTCGCCACCTTTGGCAGGGTGAATGGAACCTGCAGGTCCACAATAAACCACATGCTACTCAGTTGTCATTGGCTATAATTCTTATACACATGGCATGTCTCGTAGAGGCCAAGTAGTTTTAACGAGGTGCTGCCGAGTGGGTTGGATGTGATGCCAAATACGGCATCAAACATATCCTTGTTGACTGTGTAGACTTTACTCATATTCGGCAAAGATTCTACACAGTTGTCTCTATTTTGGACTTATTTGACAGCGTCGCTGGCGATACTGTCATTGATTATTTAAAGTTACAGGATTATATCCTAAGATACAATTCCTTTTACATCATACACAAATTTTCTGGTTTATATATACAAATTAGAACTTCACAAATTATTATGGTTTTCGAGTTTCAACCGAGGTTTAGTTGTTTTACCTGGTTTTAAACACGTCTGTATTTTTTATTTGTTTTGTATGTTTCCATTTTCGTCTTGGAAACCATATACAGATTCGTGGTTTAAACATGTTCTGGGAACCATATGGCTGAAAAATTGCCGATGTCGCGTAAAGCCATAATCATTCATTCATTCATTGGTGAGAAACAGCTAGCGAGCAAGCGCCGCTTGGGATCAGATCGTCCCAATTTGTAAAGCATTTTCTGAGGAGCGGCTGCAGCTAAATTCAAACGTTTACATCACTGAATATGAGATAGACAGGTAAGTCTATTGGTTATTAGAGTTATTTGAGGAATAGCCTGTGTTTTGGTTTTTCCTGAAGGGTGCTAACGTCGCTTTCAACGTAATTCCGTACACCATCATCATGATGCCTCCTTGTGGCAGACTAAAACCAATGCAGACATTTTTGTGCTGATGCTTGCAACTGAAAGGGTCACCCCCAATCACCGTGGAGAGACATCGTGCCGGTCGGTTATAAGTACAAGATTGGAGATAACATTCTTGTAAGACGCGAGTCCGGTTGAACTGGAACATTGTTCTCCTTGCCTTCTGCCATAAAGCTGGTAGCACTAGATTATAGAAAATAAAATATTCTTCATTTCTTTATAGAAATAAAATATTCTTCATTATCGCGGAAAAAAACTACTAAAATATAAAAAATGAAGGACAAGGTAAACGAATTTTGACTGGGTTTCAGTTGTTTCTAAATCTTATTTTTTGAAACATAAGATCGGAACCGAATCAGTTATGATATAAGCTATCAATTAACTAATATATAAAAGGTAAATTCCGCATGTGGTGCAAGTAGGCACTGTCGGATTTCATCCGTGTCGCGTGGCCATTTGCCAGTTTTTATAATGCTCTGCTCTGGTTTTACTCTCAGTGCTGCAGAGTCTTTTTTCTACTGCAGCTACAATAACATTAATGCCAGCAAACACTGTCGCTTGAGGCAGCTACAGGTGTGCTGTGGCTTTTTTGCCAAATTATGTAAACTGTATGTGCGATCTCTTCTTGTTTATGTTCCTACCTAAACCCACATCTTGCTCACGGACTACATGTAGTGCTTTGACAGCTGCCTGAGTTTTACTGGCGAAGGTCCTACGGTCGGTGTCATTCAATATACTATCCTCATGCTGTTTAAAGGAATTTACGCTTAGAAGTCACATATGACATATTTTCAGCTGTAAATTTACATTTCAACGGAATAACGCAACACTCAGTCGATTAATTCACATTGCACCTATAAACAGTTGTACCCTTCTAGACTATCCAGTTTCATTGAAATCGTGTCCAGCCATGAGTAAAGTGTAAGACACGGAGCATACATCACTACTATGTAAATTAGTCTTTAGCAATTATTGCGGTTACATGGATATAGATTACATCCGGATTATGAAAGGGCATTTCACCTACATGTCGTACTATTCCTACGCCTGGGTATTGGGAAAGGAAATTTGCATCAACTTGAGGAATCTGGCCTCACTGATTTATTCTCATTACTTGTATGGCAAAATTTGAGGAGTAATGAATCAACCGTCTCCTTTCTTGTCGTTCATTTACTTACTATACTTTCTAATTGCGCGTTATGTTGTTAGTATTAACATTTTTGTCTTGAGTATACTGACAATATTTGGCACGTAATTAAGCATATACCATTGTCTCGATAAAATGACAAAACTTTGCCCGCGTTGGATTATTATTTTTTGTCTCATGGTATTGGGAAAAACAAGATCCATGAATAGAAGCTTTGAAATGGTCCGTCAGGTCACTGAGAACTCGAACTGACATACATGTAGTATATTTGTGTTTGTTCACGATTCCTTTTGTATGCATTCATCTTAATTGTGATCCAATCAAATGACAAGGTGTCGGGACGAGAAGGTGGTTGGTAATCTAGCTGGAAACTTTTACATCACACGGCGCCCTCCGTGGCTCAGTTGGTTAGCCCGCTAGTACAGCGCAATGACCCAGAAGCCTCCCACCAATGCGTTCGTTGTGAGTTCATCCCAGGGTGGCTTCCTCTCCGGATGGTCGTGGGTTTCCCCCTCCGTAATCCTGGCCGCCGTCGTACAAATGAAATATTCTTGGGTACGGCGTAAAACACTAATCAAATAAATAAATAAATTTACATCACTCTGCATCTAAGCACATACAAATGTAACGTTGTCTCTCTCAAATATCATACCATAGTTTTTTATTAGGGGTTTCAGCCATTCAGACTATTATTATTATTATTATTATTATTATAGTCCAGATAGAGCACTCTCTGGTTCTCCTTGTTGTCAGAATTACAAATCTGCAAGATTTAGTTTTGTACATTGTATTGTTTTCAAATTTTTGTCGAAAAAGCTTGTAAGTTTTTACCCCAAAACACCTCAAAAATTTGTCAAAACCCTCCCATTTAAAGAACATGGGAGCTTTGTGCACGACTTCACGAAAGCATCTAGTGTGGTTTGGCTGGCCACACGGCGGGTATAGTAATTCTGTCTGCCGCCGGGAGCAGTAAATCAAATGTACAGTCTCTCCCTACATGTGACAGAGCCTTTGTATCTGACAGGATTGTTTATTTTCTATTCGCTGGCTTTCACCATAGCTCCAATGGACGCTGTGCCCAACAGTCTCAGGTTCAAATCCAGTTAAATCCTGCTAGTCTTTTTCCTCTCTTTATTTTTTCAAGTATCATAGGCACTGCAGACTAGTGCTAGCACTCTGAGGTTAAATTCCAATCTATTTCTTATCATTTTTACATGGAAGTTTTTCTCCAGAATTTTTATATTTCAACCTGAACTACCTCGGACGCCATATTGCCATGAATAGAATGCGCTGACATGTCATTTTCTCAAGAAGGGTTTTTCCGATCGAACTGAAATTTAACCGCAGACACGCGTCGGAGCAAATTACGCGTGCAAAAATCATTTTCATGTCCTGAAAACTGTAGAAATGCACTCATTACCGAAGTTGTCATGTGACCAAACGTTTTTGAATTTAAATATTTTAATCACGAATCTGATGTTACTTTTGACACAAATTACGATCAAGTTTCGAAAACTGCAATTTTCCCCATATTTGGAGGTTACGTTACAGAAAACCGTTACAGTTGTAATGCTGAAAATTACGGAGGGGAAAAGGCCATATATATGTACTATTCAAAGTGGAAAAAAGCAAAATTTTCACCACATTTAGAGGTCATGTGATAGGAAACCTTCATCGCTGAGTGCTGTTTACTATGAGAATGGAGTTTATCCTTTCTACACTGTATTCTTTATGTCTTTTGTTATGGTCTATGGGCAAAGGATCAAAGCTGATCTACTTCTACTCTGGTTTTTGTAGTAGGCTCATTCTATATGGCAGTCATGGGTTCAGATCCAGTTCATCCCTTTTCAATCTTTTCAGTGTTTGTTTTTTTTTTGGGTGGGGGGTCTCTTTTTACCTGAGCAGTCTCGGGTTCAAATCCAGATAAATCCTGCTAGTCTTTTTTCTCTCTTTTTTCAAGTATCATGAAATTATTCGGCACTGCAGACTAGTGCTAGCACTCTGAGGTTAAATTCCAGTCTATTTCTTATCATTTTTACCTGGAAGTTTTTCCCCACAATATTTATATTTCAACCTGAACCATTTCGGACGCCATATTGCCATGAATGGAATAGCGTTGACGTGTCCTTTTGTCCAGAACACGTTTGGACAAATTACGTTTGCAAACATCATTTTCATATCCTGAAAACTAGAGAAATGCATTGATCACCAAAGTTATCACTTGAACAAAAGTTTTTAAACTTAAACATTTTAAGTATGCCACCTGATGTAGTTTGACGTCTTCATCACGAATCTGATCTTATTTTTTGTCTGCGATGTACACTTTTGACGCAAATTACGATCAATTTCGAAAAATGCAATTTTCCCCATATTTGGAGATCACGTTACAGAAAACCGTTACAGCTGAGCAGCAGGGAGTGCGATTTGACTTTTTTGCCCATCCTCCCGCGCAGAGCAGAGCTTAGGGATCCACGTACATAGATAGTTGGCAATTGTGAATGTAGGCCGGAGCCCGTTCGCATACATAAAAATAGTACATGTAATTAATTATGTAGACCGGAGCTCAAGCAGATTCGGTCTTCAAGTCGTATAGAAAAGCCCCTTGGACGGCTCACCATCCTCGCCGGCCAGGGGGTTTTCCCTTTTAAAGATACCGCCTGGATAAAACAATATATCCCAATGGAGGTTTTATACGGACGTGAAAGTGAACACCGCATGAAGCAATTTCTTAATGACGGCTACGGCATCATGATGGACGAACACTGTGATGCATGGGTTATTAAGACAAGACCGGCCTTTGGCAAAACTTCCGTTTGCTACAACACCACCTACAAAGATTCGCATACACGCGGAGCAATAAGTGACGGCTTACCACCAACGCCGTCCATGGGGGCTCCCCCTTTAGAGAAACCCAATCGCTAGTCTATACCTGTAGCGATTGAATCGCAACATGACGAGTCAAAATAAATGTGCATGGTTGAAAGTGTCCACCTAACCAAAATCCGCAAGTGTGTTCAGACTGTGCAGGCAATGCAGGCCGGAGCCGCCTATATCGCGCTAACAGTAAGGGCCATGTGTAGTGGCTATAGCCCAGAGCTCACATACTTCGGGGTTCGCCATATATAACACATGCTAAGAGTAAACGCTTATGTGTAAGTCTTCTGACCTCTATATGTGTGTACCAGGGCTGTGTGAAACACTGGCCACAATATTAGCCCTTCTATCATGTATACATCAGTTCCAACCGTGGATAAAATACAGTCTACAACTAGCTGGTGTAAATATAGAACTATGTAGAGGCTATATTACCGATTTTCCATGTGAACCGAGTTCTCAGTATCTGCGCCATGTCTACCGCTTGGCATTGTGGGATTGATGACTGGTATACTTTTATCTGCGGAATTCAGCGAAAATAGTCGTCCTGTACAAAAACTAAAGCAATATTCCTCATCAGCGCGTCTTTCTATATAAAATAGGTACTTTTGGCCACCAATATATGCAACAGGGTTTAGGAGGTATAAATTTATAACTTCGCAGCTAAGTTACTCGTACTGCGGGTGGAGTAGTGGGATCCACCAAAGACAGATAATGGTACTCGCCATTCACGTCTCACATGTTGGGGGTTCAAACCCCTAGGCTGGTTCAGCCCAAAGACGGGTGTGGTATTGTAGAAGGCTCGCACGCCTAACATGGGCGACCAGTTTCCACAGGCCCATAGGAAGTATTTCCCAGTGGAAAAAAGGCCTCCAGAATCCCAAAGCGCATAAAAAGAAATAGAGACGTGACAAGGGGTTTTTTTTCACTTCAACAAATCCGTCAGTTGGAGTCTGGCGACCTCTTCTCGATGACCTGATATATTTTATCATTGAGGACGGGCGACCCAGACCAAATTAGATCATCAGATTTATCATTAAGCTTCGTTATTTCATTTGTCTGGCCCTGTACAGTGATCATTTCATTTTGTGTATAATATATGCAGCTAAACCTCACCTGACCCCAATTGCGGTCACAGTGAGTATATTGGATAAGCTTCGTGTGCACATCGTATAGTCCACCTGCGTATATTACTACAACTAAATCGAACGCCGGTATTCCACCTCTCTGTCGAAACCTTCTATTGGAAAGTTTTTTCATCAGATGGATCTAATGCTGGATACAGTTGTCAACATAACGCCATGTTCCAGATTTATGCGGTTCACCCGCACCAATTGTGCCGCACAGGCCTGGACATTGTCTAAAGTCTTCTCAACCTGATTAGCTCCTTCCTGAAGCATTTTTACAAAGATCGTTACGCTTTTACCGACATGCTTTGCAGCCGATCTTCAAGCCAGGAAGTATGTGAAGAACTGGGAAACTGGATTATTACTCAATATAATATCCAGAATGATTATGGAATGCGGGGGTACCGCGTCAAAGCGAAATGGTGTGTTGATATCGAGTAAGATGTTTCATCTGGACCTCCTCCGATCGCATGGCCCCATTCCGGCAGTATCCTTACATGAAGTTCATCTCCCTGTGCCGTGTACGAGAGGTAAGCCGTGCCATCATTCAAAAAATTCTGAACAACACCACCCTTTGTTGTTTGCCCCTGGTTCGTGGTCACAACCAGATCAATGTCCCATTTGGGATCATCCGATTTAGCGAGACCCCATACGCTGTTCTCACTATTATCACATGGAACTAGGCTGAGTTTTTTGAGTGCACTCGGGGCTTCGATATCCACATCGGGGAGCTCATGAAACTTCTATGGTTCTCCAGATCTCCCGAACGGCACCTTCTTTCGTGAATAAACACCTCGCTGGCATTGGAAGGCGTAAATCCGTTCATCCACCCCTTCCCTTTTAAAGCCATTGCCATCTGCCAGACCCGATAAGGCTAGGGCTAGTGCAACTGGGGCCCACTGAGTCCATCACGCCGGCGAATGTGTAAAGTTACGCTTAAGTATGATGTATCGCTAGGTTGGTCGCAATTGTTTGATACATTTACAGTAATCACTGGCACGAAGCCAGCCAACAGTTTTTTGTACTGTGGATTGGCAAATGCCACCGTCCTTCCGGAGTTCATTCCTTCATGGGATATTGGGACTGCTCTCAGGAGACTAAAGCCACCTGCATTACTGGTAGACACTGCGGAGATCTTTTCGGACGCGCTCACATCCTGTAGGTGGACAAATATTTCTTTGTGAGGCGTCAGTTTGGGTGATTTCTCGTCTTCATTTATTCCACCCATGGGTTCTCTTGCGCTTCAGAATCCCAGGATATCATCTAGATCTAACAGACTGATGACATAAGTCTTTGTGGCGAGTCCCAGCTGCACGCGTTCAGTAGCTTCATTCAGTTGCAGTGTAGCACCCAAAGGTTAGAACAGTTCTTTCTCAAGGGCGTAGACGGTGTAATAGACACTTGGCACGACTATCGGCTTATCATTAAACTTGAAACATACTTTGGCGCCAATGTTCACCAAGAGTGGGTAGAAAGTCATTTCGAATGGGGTGACCTCATACTGACCTTCTTGATGGGAGGAGGACAGTGTTCCTCTGTTGAACATCGCTCAGTGTGACCAACATATTCAGAAATATGTTTGATAAGGCGTTTTCATTCACTTAGAAGGTAACCAATTACCGTGTCGGAATGGTATAATCGAGAAAAAGAGATTGAGGAGCCGAGTGAAATCATGGTGATAGGTCCCAGTCTGAATTACTCGCAGGTTGCTTTCGATGTAACTTTCCAAAAGGTGCTTGAACGCTACACCTTACCAAAAAGCAACAGCGACGCATTGGTCGAGAAATGGCTCGGGTAACCGATGGCCTGGTGGAAGAACCAACTCAATTTCGCAAAATTTCAAAAGAGAATCACCTTATAGTAAACAGTACACTACTAAGCTACACTGTATTCCACTTCCACGTTTACTATCAAGTGCGCAGTATTCTGGAAAAGATTAAGGCACTACTTCCACAAGACGATGAATGGAGTTCGACCTACAACCCCTAGGACGGGTGGGGATACGAGCAAATTTTCGCCGAGTTTCGGGTCCCCCAGACAGAGATTGGCGGCAAAAAAGAAGTGAAAACCACGGGTCAGGCATGGCTTATTATTGTGTCACGTGGAGAGAATGCATGAAATCGCATTACGACTACGATTCTAGCCGCACGTCATTCCAGCAAGCTCCAGAAAAATTCCACATGTATAGCATTTCGCAAAGTATTCCCCACCTTCTTCCTCGACAAATCTGAAGGGTTGACCCAGGCAGGCGTGGAGCGCGTGAACGACACCATTCGGATTTATGTTTGGGCAATCCTCGGAGCACAGCCGTAGCAGTATCTTAGGCAAGGTACGCACGGCATGTGACGCGCAAAAGTAGTATGTAGCTAATGTCGAAGACGCCATAACAAGACCTGTTGCTCTGCCCTCGGCCACAGAGTGGTACCAGAACGCCCTCAGGTACGCCCGCTCCAAGGTGGATTATGTGTTTGGCGTGGGTATGTACATGGCAACCTACTAATCTGAAAAATCGGTGGCTATAACAACGAGACCGCCATAGCCACAGCAGACCAGAAACTCGGGGTCATTGAAGACGTAAACTGGATAGTTCACGCGCCTTCGACTTCGGAGACGAGCTGCAGTAACCGTGCCGACTCCAGCGCCGTCTCCAGTAGTGAAGAATTCACCGAGAGAGCACGATGAAGAAAAACTGATATTAGTAGTACTTAGCGTCCGCCTTGGTAACCATTCATTTGGTTACGTTAGATGTGGCCGAACGGACGCGTAAATAATTTTAACTATGACGACAAGCATAGCCCAAGTATTTTCGACAATCCGCGGCGCCTGGAAATCTCCTCGGTAGCCTCATCAAGTTGTCTATCTTTCAAAACATTGTCCTCGTTCAGTGCAGTTATTCTAGCAAGGTGGTTTATGTGCTCCCCTCTGAAGGTCTGCATTACCTTCATAAGCCCATGCATCTCACGGAGGATCAGTGGGGGATCACCATATGGGCTGAGAGCCCCCTGGATCTCAGATTCAGTCAGCGTGGTTTCGATGGTTGCGACCGCGTCAGATGTTTCCTGCACCGCTTGTTCCTCATTCTCGGTAGCAGCGGCTTCACCTAGGTCATCCTTATCTTTCTGAAGAGCTGTCACGACTTTTGGTGGCAGCTTTTCCCCGCTTCCGGTCATCAAACCCAAGTTCATCACGGATGAAACCCACGCCAAAACGCTTGTCTAGTGTCGATAGCGCTAGAGGCTTGCCTGTATTTTTGTTGATAATATCAAAGTTGGGATAAGCCACAGGGCGTAGTCGATTATCGACGAGCTGGAAATCAGAATAATGTCTCCCCGCAGCGGGAGTCACTATGTATTGCTCCTCTTTATAATAGCCATCGATGGCTTTTCGTGTGACCTCTGTTCCCCTCTCTTTGGCTGCCATTTGTCTGTCATATGGCTGCTCCACTCTTGAAGAGAACGAGGTCTCCAGCGTTCCTTCATCTTCCCGTCCATCAATATTAAGATCATCTAGAGGGTCCAACCTAAAATCCGCCATCGTTGATATATTATATTTAAGATATGATACAGTTGCCTATTAGTTCATAATATCTGCGGGAACAATTCTTGTTGAATAAGCATGAGTCAAGACGGACGGAAGCTTAATCCGCACCGCAATCTCCGTGAACAGCTGGGGGCCAAAGGCATGCGGCAGTACGTTGAGAAGGATAGACGAGAATCACCTACTTCTGGTTCGGTTCGCCAATCTCGGCGCTGATTAGGTCATTGTCCCTGGGACCACGAGACTTGCTTTCACATTCTCCCTGACCTCGACCGACGAAGACCGAACTTAGGTCCGGAACCTCGACAGTGCAGTGGTAAAGAATACCAGGGTCAAGATCAGCATAACGAGGTGATGTCTATCGATGACAGCGACGTTTACCACTGCTACATGGACCTTTGGAAGACGGCCCAGTACCAGGGCATCGGTACTTCGGCTGGTCGAAGTGTTACCAAAATCCACGCAACCAGTGCCGCTCACACTGCCATCGCGGACGCCTATGGCAACCGCTACAACTACCCCCTAAACTTTGAGCTAATGGAGGCTCATATGAAATTTTACCACTCGGCCCAGGGGCACAGGCTCGAATACGAGCTAACTTTCAACGACTACAGCCGCGTAATCCAGGTCACGGGGGACACTGCCGCCCTGGCAGCAACCAGTTACACCACAGAGAAGATCAGTCTCGAGTACGACATGATCACCCAGCCCGAGATGGTCCGGATCATTCGTTGCCAGTACGCGGGGAGTTTGGGAATACTGTACGGCAAAATCAGCCGCGACAAGAGCGATCGACTGTGGAACATCAACCTCAACGTACCCACCCGCCCGCAGTATGAAAGGCATCTTACTGCGGTTCGAGGACCAAGCGGCGGCCTCCCAGAGGGACACCCAGGCTTTCCACAACCCCAAAATACCCAAGGTGGAGGTGACAATCGAGGGGGTCCCCAACCAGCTGTACGACCAAGGGCCCTGCGCCTACCAGCAGTCGGATGAGGCAAGGAAGTTCTTTGCAGCCAAGGCAAGCGCCATCCCGAGGTGGCCATGGTGCCACAAGACCTAGCGCTGGCGAACGTGTCCCTTGTCGACTTCTTAACCACCAAGTACGCCATGTGGCTGGACCTCCGCTCCACTTACGACAACCAGCTGCACGGTAGGGGGCAGCGCGTCGAGAGCGCCAGTGAGAGGGTGACCATTCAGATCACGAAAAAGGCAGAGGGGGAAGATGATTTGAACGTGTACTTTGTCATAGAGGCACAGCTTAAATTTGAAGATGGGAGGTTTTTCAGCGCGGTCTATTGACAGTATACTCCTCAACGACCCCCATTCGGCTACCACCTGCGGACGGGCCGGGTGTGGGAAAACAGTGTTCATTCTCGATCTGTTAGAGAGACCCTATCGCCATGTGTTTGATCCAATTGCGATTCTGTGCCCCACTGTGAAGTACAACGAAGAGTACCAAACGCGCCACTGAGTCTGAGACGATCCCAATGTCTACGTTATCACTCCAGGTGAGAGGTTGCATAACTGCCTTAGAGCCCTCTACAAGTTGTTCCAAGGCAAGCCAACCATATACATCATTGACGACTGCTCGGCTGCGAATTCGCTGACCAATAAGAAACACATGCTCTCTGAGCTGGTCTTCTTCGGCCGCCATGCGAAGCAAAGCGTGAGTCCTCACCTAGAAATATAGCTCAGCCCTGAACGATCTAGGCGAGAACGCGCGCTCAGTGGCCCTGTTACTGCAAAGTTACACATTGCTTTTAAAGATTGCCTCGAAAAAGAGAGAAGAACACTCCGCGGTGCGTAGGCACGTTGCAGAGACAAAACTTTCTAACCTACTACTGATCAACCGACTAAGTACATCGTGCAGTAGCACTGCTAATCAGATGTTAAGCACTGCTGATCAATTTTCTATTAAACTTTGAACAGTAGGATACTATACTACCATGGATTGCAAAGAAATTATCGACGAGTTGCTAATTGAAATGAACGAGACCCCAGAGCCCGATGGAGGGTGCGCGAATTCCTCATCTCAAGGGCGGGGAACAGAGCCGCATGGAAAGGGCGTCAGTCCTCATCCCAAGGGCGAAGAAGAGAAGACAGGGATTGTGCCGCATGTCTGCAAAAACGAGAGCTAGCCTCGCTTGCTGCTGGTGGACGGTGCAAACAGTACTTGGGAAAAGACTTTACTCCCGAGAAACTAGAGGGTATGGACCACAAAACAATTTGAAAGACTCAATAAACGTTACGAGATGCACCTTGGTGCGGTTGTTACTAGGACTGTCGATCGTACCGAGCTGTCCATGTACTCGGGGTTGGCGGGATTGTTATTACTAATTCCTTCAGAAAATCTACCAAAACTAATTGACGATCTGGAATCCGATCCATTTGTTGAACACGCGCTTATCAGTACCACATGTGAGCTGTACCACACGTTCGGCATGTACTTAGCCCCCCCTTACAACAGCTTTGACTACTATGAAGAATTTTCGATTTGGACATGCCTGCCCTAGAACAGAAGATGACGACCATGTCAAACAGCCCGATGGTAGCACCGGCGACGGAGACTCCACCAAATGAGACGCCTCCGGCTGAAGAGCGTCAAAGACCCCCAGTGAGATACCTTCGGCTGAGAAGCGTCAAAAGGACCCCAAAAAAGATAACCGCAGGGCAAGCAGGGGCCGCGACCAAAAAAAACAAACAGGAAAAAAGTTTGGCCGAACTCAAGTTGACCGAACGAAGAGAGACCGATAATAATGTGAAGGGCCAAAAAAAAAGGAAATTTAGAAGGTGAGGGCACCTACTACACCTGGCATCGAAATGTGAGCCAACTGAACTCTTTATATTGCTGGGGCTCTTGGAGATGCAGGAGTTATTATGTGGCAGCGGCGGCCTTGCACCAACGCCTCGAGAGCCGCCGCCAAATGTTGTCAACCAATAAGATACATACCGAGACCCTTTCCATATGGTGTAAGCGTCAAGCATGAGTAAACCTAATGGAAAGCTGCTTGCAAATACGATTTGTCACAGTGCTGTTGTCTCTGGTGTTGCCATTGGCTACGGCCGCCTAGGCAAAATAATCACTGGGGGGTGCCACACCAAAACTTGATTTCACCCCCCCATCCTGCTTATCGCCGGTTTAGCTATGGCCACGAAAGACGTACTTATTAAACAACGAATTATTCCAGCAGATTATGAAGTAATGACTTAGATTGCGATGATAATTGGGGTCGTAAATGCACTTGCCTTTTCAGGCCACAACTTCCTCTTCTCAGCCCTTGGAAGCCCGAATGTCTATGCGGAGCCCAACCGCCACGATAAAACTGTAGAACAGCTCCAGGCGGCGCAGGCGACGTGGTCTCAGAAACGGACAAAGCGTCCTGACTGGATTAATGACGAATTTTCGTCCACACCGACACGCAGAGAGCACATTTTGCGATCTCGACATCGCCATGCGCGAGTACGCAGAGGTGAGCGGGAAAACTCATATCCCCACAGACCCCGCACGGGTTCTAAGCGATTTCTATACATCATCCGAGGGCCAAAAAGAACGCGAGATCGCCTTCATCCTCCCAAGGATGAGTGTAACTGGGCTGGTCGCCTACAAACTCGCCGAGTAATCCGCAAAGACTATGCTGGACTCTGGTAAGAGTTCGTCTCGGCATTGACATGCAACACATGAGTAGCCAGACTCGAGTTATTTTCCCATATTATTCGTAGACATTGCATGGATACCAAACATGATGGATTTGCTCGAAGATCTATACTAAGCGATGGCAGAGGTCAACTACTGTGGCTGCCTCAACAAAATGCCTTCTCCTATGGCCCATGCATTGACTCATAGTGCATAAAAGTCGCTCGATCTCTGGCGGCAGAACGAAATGGCCACCGCGCATTTCGCAACAGTGCTTGGTCCGGCCCTCAAGCACTTCCGGGCTGACGACCGGGCAGCTCCTTGAGCCTGCGGCTTCCGCCTGACGCTGATAAGTCTGCTGGAATACCTCGCAACCCCCCACCCCACCCCCCATGGCCGCCGTTGTGGGTGAGTAGAAGTAGAGCCACTGGAAAGGCATAGCCGCCATAAAGAAGGGCTCGGTTATTTTTCCACACTATTATTATATACCGCTTGGATATATCACACATGATGGGTCTGCCCCTACTGTACCCGCCGCAGAAAGATTCCAGGTCCGCTGGCCCATGTACTGATTGATTCCGCACAAAAGTCGATCGATCTCTGGCGGCAGGAAGAAAAGACCGCAACGCGTTTCGCAGCAAAGATGGAGGGCACGAGTGAATTCCGGGCGGCGACCGGACGGCTGCCTCAGCCTGAGACTGCCGCATGTTGGAGACTGATCAGGTTGCTGGAACACCTTGCTTATAGTGCCAACTACCATGACCGACAGCAAGTTGTCTTTCCGCCTTCCGAATACATTCTATGTCCCCAAGGGCTACTGGAAAGGCATTGTCGCCATCAAGAAACTAGCTGCGGCTACCAAGGTCTCTGAAGTACAGCTCGCGATTGGTTGCGAAAACAAGCCATCTGGCCGATTTTCCTACCATTCCCATGGCATATTCCACGGCCAGAATTTGATGTTACTGCACAAAATGAGGTCCATCAAACTCACCTGCTCTTTCTGCCACACGACAAGGTGGGCAAGCGTACTTACAAGTATGCCTTCACCGTGGTCGATGTCGCCAGCCGATTCAAAATAGCTGAGCCTTTGTGCACAAATGGATGTAAAGAGGTCGCCCATGCCCTAGGTCGTATCTATAAGCGGAGGCCTCTGAGGTGGCCTAAATTGCTTCTGATTGACCCTGACCGGGAGTTCATGGGAACAGTCAACCAGCTGCTCGCGAAGCATAAGGCTTCTCTAAGTCTTGGTCGTGCGGACATCCAAAGAGACCAAGGCTTCGTGGAACGCTTCAACCGGACCTTGGCCGAGCGACAATTTTGGCACCAATACGCCCAAGAGATGCGGCTCCCTTCTGGACGTTCTTCTAAAGGGGGAAGCGGTTACCCGTAGTTGTGGAGGCTTTGAACGGAGAAGTGACCCGACTCACTGGCAAGCGGCCTTCTGAGGCTTTGACGTCAAAAACGATGGCACAAAAGCCCTCGTCCTTCATGTGCAAGAGCTCCTTTCTGGGGTTGGCGTTCGCTATCTGTATCAGCCCGGCGAGCTTGGGGGCGGTCGCCGTCGTGCAACTGATCCAGTGTTATCCCTAGATGTGTACCGTCTCGAACGCCCGGTAACTCAGCCTGACGAGGCCTGTGTTGTGCTATCTGCAAGATGGCCCGTCTTATACTCCAGACAGGTCAGCCTTATGTTCTCACCGGTGTGGCTTTTGGCATTGTCCACGTGGTCGACACTAAGCTGCTGGGTATCCTTGGGCTGGTAGGCCCAGAGGAGCTCGATGTTGCAGGCAATACAGCGGTTATTTTGCTCCTTGAGATGCAGGATCGACCTTCAAGTTAAACCTGAGCCCCATTGGCTCGGTCCTGCCGCTTATAGGCCACCAGCATTCTCTGGATTGCTTTATGCAGCTGTTGCTCCGTTGGGTGGCTGATCTTGGAACCCTCCTCCGAGGGAGAGACTATCCGTTCGAGCTGGCTGAGATATTCCACTCTTGATACGGCAAGGTAGGCAAGGTTTGACCATGGAGATAGTCGTCGATGATCTAAACTTTTGGGAGGGCTTTGATGGTGAGATCCTGGCATCAGTGGACTGTGAGGGTATAACCAAAACTCCAGTGTTGTCCCCACTTCCGGTCTATGACCCCTTCCGCATAGCGAACCTGCACCTCAACAATGTCATTTAGGAGGAGTTCTTCCTGCTCTGGCCTGCCATCGAGGACTCAAGGCCGTGGAATTGCCATCAAGCAGTTCTGGCAGCTGGTGTCCTTTTGCCGATACAGCAAGGGGACGGCCTTGTCGGCAAAGTGATCTTTGTGGCGCTGGAATAGCAGCTCCTGTGCTCGGTTGCGCACCTTGTATCGATTTCAAGATCAGGTCACCTGGCTTCCATACCTCTAGGAAACGGTCTCATCTAAGACTGCTGGGGGGCGCTTTTCGCATTTCTCCGCACTGGACTCTGTCAGGATGCAGCCTGATAACCCTTCAGGGCGGCTTCTTTCGCTTTGTGGTCTTCTTCGACCTATTCCTAGTAGCTGACCCTCTTTTGCAGCCAGTCGTATGGCATCTCGCCTGCGATACGCGGTGGCTGGCCCTGATCGCCGCAGCAGATAACCTGAACCCCCCTGTGTTCGATGGAATAAAGAAAGGTCTGCAGTATGAGACGTGGCACGGTACGCACCATGTCCCAGATGATCACGCGGGGGGTGTATTCCTGGTCCATCCTTTCCGGGGTCCACTCAATCTGGCCACTCCAGCGGAAGAAACTGCGGTACGTCTGAGCCTTGAACGCTCTTGCACGCATCTATTTGGCCAACCGATGAGTAGGTGTGAAGATGGGAAGACCTCGATACCTTTCGTCGTATTGTCGCTGCCTCCACCACCATTCAGGTAGATTGTTTAGTGTCGGCTGGGTGGGTCATTGTGACGCGGTTCAGTGCTAAGGGGAAGGTTCTTTTCTTCCTTCTTGTATTCGGGCATGGCTACATGTTCCATGAACATGTATAGCCTTCCTCCCTTGTGGTGCCACTGGGCTGGGGCAACTGGGGGAAGACACGTTACCCCTATGAGACAATCGACACCGCAGGCTTCGTTGCAGCTGCAGGCCTTGGGCACACCTACACCTCAATCCCTTAAAGTTTGCGCAGTGCTATTTTTTTCGCATAGATGGAATCGGTTGCCTCTTGGACAGCCTCCTCGGGATCCTACCTCGAAGCATGGAGAGGAGATTGATGAGGGCATAGGCCAGAATAGATGCTCTAAGGAGGGCGTACTGGGCCTGGGAGCCATCGTAGTAGGGGGGATATTGCCCAGTGGGCATCTCATTGGTGCTTCAACCAGGACGCCACTTTAGTGGGTGTCTCGCACAAGGAAGTCAAGTTCACCCTGGTCTCTCACCAGTCGTCGTGTCAGTCTTTTTCCGTCAGCCTTGCTGCCCTGCGTGAATTTGCCGATCATGCCGCACCCCTCATTACGCTCTTCAGGTGGCCAGACCTTGGTCTGTTTCTTAAAGGTGATGATTGCTTCACGTACCTTGAGGGACTTCAGCAAACCAGATTCTGTCAGGAATCCAAGAAGCTGTGCTGGCGCCAATCCATTCTCTGCGAAATGCCTCCCAAACCACCCGTCGATGAAATGATGGCGGTCTGTGAACTCCCACCCTGGATCTCGGCGAAGCCTCTGTCGATGTCTTTGGGGAGCGGGCCATTGATGGCTACATGGGTCATTCGGTGGGTTGGGTGTCCGAAGCGTTCACAATAGGGCTTAACTTCGCCCTCTGCCTCAAAGGGGGTCGGGTAAAAAGTTTTCATGTCGATGCTGAAGACGTCTCGGATGTCGTAGTCCATCGAGTTCCAGAGGCCGCCGTGGCCGTGCTCTAGGCAAGCCTTCTGGATGTCTTGAAGCAGACTGGCTGGAGTTGGCTTCCAGCCGTTCTTTTCTTTTGTCATGATGCTGGCCGCGTGGCTCTTGTCGAACACCCTCTGGGGCAGTTCGTACTTATCTAGCTTGGTATAGATTGCTTGGAGCCTCTTGTCCTGTAGGTGCGCCCGTCCTGTTGCACGAACTGGTCGACACAGAGTTGCTTGCCTTGCCCACCCAACGGCCATACAGGTAAGCGCTCGTCCTTGGTAGCTTCCCGGATGGCCTGCCAGACGCCGCCCTCATAGATGTGGACCTCTCTGCTGTCTGGAAAGTGGTGGTCTTTGGACCGGGGTGGCCGTTGTAGCAAATAAGCTCTATTGGTCCATGCCAACCCTGGTACTCCCCACTGTTATAGATATCCTCACCAGCAATGTCCCGCAGGATGATTGCCCTTTTAAGGACCTTTTCCAGTTCAGCAACATCATCGTCCGTAGCGCCCGTTTCATGCACCCTTTCCTCCCATTCATGTAGTTTCTGACGCCTTGCGGCAGTGAGGCCCTGACCCCTCATTTGAGCCACACAGTTATGGTCAGCATCCCTCAGTGGGGCTAAGTTGGCAGGACTTGTCTCTGACGGGGTAGATCTCATACACAACCCTGGTGACAGCGAAGGCGTTCTGATAGAACATACTGTCAATCCCAGTCAGAGCGCCTGGCTTCGTCCCCCTCGTGATCTCAGTGATAACCTGCTCCTTTTTTCTATCAGCGCGAACTGGTTCAAACTTGTCTTCAACCATCCAGTCGCCCTCATTCCGCTCACGCAGGAACTCGATTCGGAGTAAGAGCTCGTCCCTCTCGGGAACCGCTGTGAGAAGCTGAGCCACCTTCGCATCAGTCATGCGGGCATCCAGAGCCAGTCGCCCGGCTCTAGCATGTATACCATCAGCGATTTGAATGTCGCCGATGTCGAGTAGGTCCTACGCTTCCACCCGCCTTAGTGAGAAGACCGCAGTGGCGTCATCAATACCAAACTCGTCTTTGGCATCATTCAGAATCTCAACCCAGCCTTCAACTGGAGGCTAGACCACGGGAGGGACCTGGTCATCTATGTCGATGAATGGCCGTTGTGGCCTCAGCGGCCGATAGAGGTGATTTACAGCGTCTTCAGGAATAGGTTCTTCGAGACTCTACCCAGGTTCGTACTCTGCAAGAATCTCTTTGATCAAGTCATCCACAGTCGTCTTGTTGTTGGATGTGTATGTCAGATGTAGCCTCGTCTCTAAATGAGAATTTCAATGGCGGCCAGGCTTGCAAATTCTTTCTGCCATGCCCTCTTATCACACAACCGCCCATTTCAATATCCATGCGCAAGACAGGGCCTTTGTTTGTTAGTAACGCCGACCCCGCAAATTCGGCAAGGCTGTGTGCATGAGCCCTTTACAGAAATCCCCAAGACAGCTTTAACTGCAGAGCTCTGTTGAGCTTAAGGTGAGCCACTTACATACGTTGTGTCCGTTGGCATATTGATTGTACTGGTATATCAGCAATAGCCGGGGTATCTCTAATTGTGATTCGGTCGAGTACTTCTCTAATAAAGCGGGACTGTAAGTGACCGCTGCCGACAACTTGTTGTCTTGCAACCGAATATGATACCAGCCGTCCAGAACGGCACGCCAGCTGGTGGTGATCTTTATGGGATCTTGAGCAGCGCAGGCGTCAGGGGCGTCGAAGAGGAGACATTCTTCACCACCCGCATGACAGCGAGTCTCTTCGCCGTCGCCACGGGCGCCCCCGCACGTGCCAGAGCACGAAACCCTCGTAACCCGGCCGGCCGATGTATGCTTCGAATGTCGTCGCGCACTCCAGGTCTCCGGAATGGAGTAAGAGTGCCCACCCTTCCACGAGGTGTTCGAAGCCGCGGCCGTCCAGGGCGTCCTCCCCACCAGCATCTCTGATCTACCCAACGCGGCTTTCCTTCGGAGGCGTCTCCCCATTGTTGGCCCCGAAGCCGGCTCGTTCCAGCCAGACATGGACCGCACGAACCCGGGGGAAGCATCCGAGCAGCAGAAGAAAGCCACCTAGGCCGAACTCTGCTTAATCAAAGAGAACGAGAGTCGTGGCGGGAACCCCTTTCCGAAGAACGCCCTCCAGGACGTCGCCGAAAATTATTTCATCGTCCAAAAGGACAGCGTCAAACGCAGAATGAGGAAGGAGATCCTCGCTGCCCTCGTCTTCCACGCATGGCGCGCGAAGCTTTATTCGGAATCGGACCGAAGCGGAGCTCCCAAACCACGGAATCGCCCGAGGCGACGCCTTCCTGCGCTCGATCGACGAGGACAGGGGCCGGGACATCGAAATGAACGAAAACAACCTGCGTCCCAACATCATCACCACCTTCGCCCTCCTCGGGCTGAGCAACGAGCGCCTCGAGCCTCTCCGCGAAGCCGTCGTCGACATCGTGTGAGTCGCCGACGCCGCAGGATTCGGGTTCCGCTCGGTCATGCGTAGCAAGGTCACAGCCGCCACCATCGATGCCCTGCGCCGCAAAAATCACCGTGGTGATCGTTTCGGCGGTGTTCCACATCCGCAAACACACCCTCCACCGATTCCACGATGAGTTGGCTGATCACCATTCTCACTTTGAGGAGACGTACCGCAAAAACGGGCTCGATCCTTCAGGGCCGGCGAGGAAGGTGGTCCGTCCCTTCGGGGGCTTACGGTTTTTTTTATCGCGAACGCCCTTCGCCCTATACAAATAATTGTTTTTTTATCTACGCGAACGGGCTAAGGCCTACATTCACAATTGCCAATTATCTATGTATGTGGATCCCTAAGTGGCTCCCAATAAAAAGTCCAATCACACTCCCTGCTGCTAGCTGTAATGCTGAAAATTCCGAAGTGCAAATGGCCATATACGTATTATCAAAAAAGCAAATTTTCCCCACATTTAGCGGTCACGTGGTAGGAAACCGTTATAGCTGTAAAGCTGAACATCACTGAACGCAATTTCCTATGAGAATGGAGTGCTTGGTTTAACGGCGTGCAATATGAGAATGGAGATCATCCTTGCCACACTCTATTCTTTATGTCTTTTGTTACGGGCTATGGGCAAAAGATCAAAGCTGAACTGTTTCCATGCTGGTTTTTAGTACTAGGTCCATTGTACATTTTACTAGGCAGTCACGGGTCAGATCCAGCTCGTTCTTTTTCAATCTTTTCATTTCTTTTTCTCCCTCTTTTTTCTGGCGAGCCTCCGTGGCTCAGTCGGTTAGCGCGCCATCGCAGCACAATGACCCGAAGCCTCCCGCCAGGAGGTGGACCTGTGAGTTCAAGTCCAGCTCATGCTGGCTTCCTCTCCGGCCGTAAGTGGGAAGGTCTGCCAACAAGCTGCGGATGCTCTTGGGTTTCCCCCGGGCTCTGCCCGGTTTTGACGTAATTGGCGACTAAAGTTTAAAATCCTAAAAAAGCACTTTTTTCGGAGACGTGCTTACAGAATACTGATGGCAACAGAGAATTGCAATTGGTAAAGTACGAGTTTAATCTATTCTCTAAACAACAGTGTTTTCCAAATAGCTGTGACTTTCATTGTTCCGGTGCGTTGGGAGCTTTGTAAATTTTGGAAACCGGTAATGTCGTCATCAAAACGGGAAGTGCGTGTATCTCCATAACAAATGAAGCTGGCGGTATAAAAACACTACAAAAATAGCCTTACCATTTATGTAGTAATTTCAGAAAGAACACCTGCCTAAAACTGTATTCCCTCATTTTCCTTGGGCCAATTGACATACTGTCAAATAACTAGATGCCTAGCCTACAACACATCCAAATATCATCAGGATTTGACCACCATTTTCTCAAAATAAATCAGCTGGAATGCAGGTACTAGCGTCCTATCGCCATAGGAACAGGGTGTGGGGGCACTTGCTCATTAGATGATATTTTTCTCTCTTTAATTGTAGCTACAAGTAATGAACTGTTTTCAGCCATTGTTTCTCATAGTTTATACCTGCAAAATTACCTGGCAGTACTACAAAACACTTCAGAGATACACCCAACCCCTACCCGTCCCCACGATTCTCTGTGCGCCTGAACCTTTGATACAAAATCGAATTAGTGTTTTTATAGCCAGAGACGCAGTCTTAAGGCCTAACATCATCCTAAGGCATGCAAACAAATTTGGCATAACCGAAAGTAGCACTGACCTAAACAAAATCTCCATTTTTGCAAGTTTCAAAATTGAAAAAGTTTTGCTGCAGATGGCAGAAGTGCTCAAAACTTAGATAGGTAGTAAGCCTGGGGATTGTCTTTTGTGAATAAAAGCAAATTGCGATCAAAGTGCGTAAAACCGCAATTTTCCCCACATTTGCAGGTCATGTGAGAGAAGATGGTTAAAGCTAAAAAGCTCATTGGAATGCGCTATATATGTGCTGTATGTGTGCTGAAAATCTTTGAGCCGTCTTAATGCAGGATGTATAGGGCTTCAAAAGTTCGTAAAAGGCCGGTTTACTGTATTTGACACATATTTATCTATATGCTATATAATGGATATACAATACATCCGTGTTTACGATGAATATACAAATATCGCAAGTAAGCTACCCGACATAGTTTAATGTGCTGATCACGAATCTGGTCTTATTTCTTGTCTGTAATGCGTACTTTCGTCTCTAATTGCGATCAAAATGGGAAAAGCGCAACTCCCCCCATATTTGGAGGTCATGTTGCAGAAATACTTTACAACCATAAAGCTGAAAATCACCAAGCACAAATCACTACATATGTAGGATATGTGTGGCTAAATTCGTTGTGCTGTGTTAATAAATAGAGGATTTGCAAGGATTCAGATATTGTTCACAGGCCGGTTTACTACATATGGCATTTTATGTCTATGCGCATGCAATGTATTAATGGCTCCCAAAAATGTACGCTTTCTAATTAGGTCATCCATGTGCTAAAGCATGAAGTTGCCATTTAGTTAACACAAAGTGACGATACATAAACCGAAAATATCGACTTTGACTCCGGCATTGTTGCTTTAGCAGCCTTATTTTTACATATATTTGAATGCATACATGTCAAAGAAATACAGCATATACACAATTTTAAACTTTCTTTAAAGAATGAGTTGAAATGATCGTCGCAAGCAGAAAGCAGATCATCTAAGGGATGCATTAATTGTTTGATCCCCCTCCCTCCCTCCCCCTGCATCTTTTACTTATAACTTCTAGAAATTAGATAGTTCAAACTCAATCTTCAACTGACAGAAATCATGCTTTTGTCTGTCACTGAATATTTCCAAGATTTTCCCACGTCCTTTTCACGAGATTTCCGTTTCATGGCACAACTGTCAATGGATTTTCCTCTCTATCTGGTCAAGATCAAAATAGTGGAGTACTGGGCATCACCAGTTTTAAAAACTAAAATCTGAATCTGATTTCCACCAAAGTGCTGGTGAAGAATAGGTTGTGTTTGACACGTATCTGCCTTGTTCCGACAATTGTGCTGTAGGCTTATTGCAATTTGTCATCACCACTTAGCTGATTGTTCCATCAACTGATACACTTAACGACTATTATTCAGACATTCCATTTTTTCACTGATTCTTGCTTAATGCCTTATTCGACACTATTTCAGACACTAATTGGCATACGAAGGCTGTATATGTTAATACATATGTGGAGTAAATCATTTCTCCAGGAGTAAGTCACAAACCTATGGCAAGTAACTGGCAAACCAAGGCATGGCTGAAATATTGCCGAAATTGCTTTTAGCCTTATTCATTCATTCTAACACAATAAGCGACTCTAGCAGTTTATTTCTATCAAACATCACTGGGATGTACCCGAAGCCACATGTGCTCGAACAATTGGATTTCTCATGAAGCCTGACTTGACATGACACATACACACTGACGACCAGTCGTAGAAAGCAAACAGTATTTTACATTTTCTTGTGCAGAGTAATATTTATTTATTTATTTATTTGATTGGTGTTTTACGTCTTAGTTTTTTCACTTATTCGACGAGGGCCAGCGTCATGGTGGGAAGAAACGGGCAGAGCCGGGCAGAGCCCTCGATCACCCGCAGGTTGCTGGTGGACCGTCCCACGTACGTCCGGAGAGGAAAAAAGCGTGAGCTGGGCCTGAACTCACACCATTGGTGACAGCCACCAAGGTCATTAGGCTTCACCAGAGCGCTAACGCGTAAATTTATATTTACATTTAGACTATAATGATGCAACAATAACGCACTATTTAATACAGATACGATACGATGCAGGAAATCGGATATCTTGTTTACTTATTTATTCTTAAGCCTAGAAAGAGGAGGACAGACATGCACTACATAACATATCGTCACATGTATTTGATACCTTGCCAAGAGTTGCACCTTTGGTGGCCTAGCAAAGTTGGACTCCAAATATAGGGTGGAGAGTTTATACTCATAACTGCGTGTGATCTGTTCCAGTCAAAATGTAAATAAGTGACACGAGAGATCACCTAATGACTGGACAAGATGTCAAGCATTCTCATTGGCCGAAAGCTTCCCTCTCCTGTTTTAATCACATTCGAACCAGTCGCCTCTATACTCAGACTGGCTGGAGTACATGCGTGCTTACATACGATTGACAGCATGGTTCATTTGAGCAGGAATTAACTGACAATACATGGAATAAATAGCATTTTGCGAAATTGGTGTGTTAGAATAGGCACTAGCCAACTGGTCCCACACAGTCACAGTGTAATGTCAAGTAGAAGTCAGTAGCCACGTAGTCCCAAACAGTCACAGTGTAATGTCATGTAGAAAACACCAGCTACGTGGTCGCAAATAGTCAGTGTAATGTCACACAGATGACATTACGCACGTAGCCCCACACAGTCACAGTTTAATGTAGAAGTCACTAGCCACGTGGTGCGTCACAGTGTAATGTCATGCAGAAGACACTAGCCACGTGGTCGCATGCAGTCACATTGTAATATCACGCATAAGACGATATCCAGGTATCACCCTCAGTGATAATGTAATGTCACACAGCGCATGGTCGCAAATAGTCGGAGTGTAACGTCATACAGAAGTCACTCGCCACGTAGCCTCCCATAGCAGCAGTCTATTGTCACGCAGAAGACTACCGGCTTAGTCCCACTATCATAGTGTAATGTCAAGCAGAAGACATTATACACTAGCCCCACAGCCACAGTGTAATGTTACACACAGTCAGAGTACAATGTCACGCAGAAGTCATCACATTGTCCCACACAGTCACAGTGTAATGTCATGTAAAAGATACTATCCGCGTGGCCCCACGCAATCACAAAGTAATATCATGGAGAAGACACCAGCCGCGAAGTACCAAGAAGTCACTACTGTCGAGGCCCGATACGCTTGCAATGTAGTGTCTTGCAGAAGGCAAACATCACGTGGTCGCAAACAGCCACAGTGTAATGTGATGTGGAAGACATTAGCCACGTTGTCGCACACAGTCACAGTGCCATGTCACGCAAGACGTGATACCCACGTATCAACGTAGTAACAGTATAATGTCATGCAGAAGTCACTGGCCACGTAGAACCACACAGTCACCGTGTAATGTCACGCAGAAGACATTACCCACGCAGTACCACACAGTCACAGTGTGATCTCTCGCAGAAGACATTAACACGTAGTACCAAACTGTCGCAGTGTACCCCAATTCTTCTCATTTTTGGCACACTTTTTTGGGACTGCCATTTTAAGCTGGAATAGGAGTACACAGTTTCTTTTTTCTCCGTCTAATGAACAACCTATCTATACCTTTGCCCCCAAACTGGGAGGGAAATGTAATTTTTGGGTTTCAGAAGTACTGATATCTGTTCCAAAAATTAGAAGAATCAGGGCAATGCCATGCAGAAGACACTACAGACATGGACCCATACGGGGGCAGTGTAATATCATGCAGAAGCCAAGCGTCATGTGGTATACTACAACACAGTAAGTAAAACCAGAGTAGTGACGACAGTGTGACAGCTTGGAAACGGTCAGATGTTAGCAGTGAAATCCGCCATCGTCAATTTACCTTTAAACTTTATTCTAACTGTTCGTGTAGGTGTAACAGTCACAGTGTAATGTCATAAAGACATAAGTTATGTCGCCCCAAATATCGTTAGGGCATTATCACGTAGCCGTATCCAGTCACACCCGACCAAAATTGACCTTCCACTGCCCTTTTGGACAAGTGGTAAGCAATATCTTTTACCCCCTTCGGAACTAAATCCCTTTTCCTCCGCTCACGAAAGGAAAGGGGGATAATTGTGACATCGCTGTATATTTATTTGCTTGTTTGTTTGTTTGTTTGTTTGTTTGTTTGTTTGTTTGTTTGTTTGTTTGTTTGTTTGTTGTGTTTTGAAGGTTTAACGCCATCCTCAAGACATTTTAACTAGTGCGATGCTGGCCAGTATTTTGGACGGAGAATACCGTGGTGGTAAACGACCAACCTTGGCCAAGTTACTGAAGACCTTTCCCACGCGTGACGTATGGATGTGTACACACTACTGGATATCAGCGAACGTCAGATTAAACAAACAGTCACCTGAGCGCCGTAGACCGTGCATTGTCACCAAGGCCCAACAAGCAGTACGAGGAAATAGTGTCTTTAGTCAGTAGTCGGGACTACTTGAAGACATATTTTACGAGACACATAAGAGCACGATGTGGAAAGTACCGTGTAAGCTGATTAAAGGCATGACACTTTGTATTAAGGCCTCAACTGATCTCCCATACAGAAGCGAAGGAATTGCCCATTTAGCTTAGAATGTGAAATGTCCTGTGCCAAGAAACGAAAAACATAAACACAAAAGCCAGAAATTCTCAATCTTGATACATGTCGCATATTTTTGGTTTATTAACATATCTTAGTGATGTTTGGCGAAGTTCCACCACGCTTCTTTGAATCGTGAACTCCCAGTAGTATAAGCTATCTCTGAGGTGTTAAATTTACATGCATACAGACAGGAATCTACGCCTTCAAGCTCAGCGCCTGTCGTGACACGAACGATGCCCGTGATGAACACGTCCTCCATTGATAGGTATGGAATGTACTGCGACACGTGGAATAACTTTGGTATCAAACCTTTGGGAATGATGTAAAAGTTGCCCAGGATGTACGGAGGATATTTGTCCGGAGGATATTCTTCTCTTGATATTATCCATTTTTTTACAATTCCGTCTCTCATCGCACGAAGCTGACGTCCTTCTCGTCCTATTACAGTGTTTGTAAAATTCTTCCTCAATAACTGCACAAGGCGCGGCAGATGGACAATGGTGTCTTCGTCGTTCTTCAGAAGATACTGTGCCTCAGGACAGAATCGGGTTGTCCAGTACAAAGCTGACATGGATTTGGTGGTGAGATTTCTGTAACTGTCCACGAAATCGGCCAACACAACGTCTCCATGCTCCATATTTTCTGTGTTTAGTATGGAAAACAGATTTGAATTATCCCTTAGTGCAATAAAGAAAACGAGTTTGATGTGTGGTAATGATGTATTGTCAGCCCATGTCCATGTCTTCACAACACTGCCCCAAGTCTCCCGAATAATATTTCGCTCCTTCTGGTGGTCAAACACAGATGGCACGACAATCAACAGAAAGGGGGATTCCCCTAGACATATACCTTTACCGTCAATCAGAAATGAGTAGTTGTAAGGGTTGACTTTGTGATCTCTGGGAATGAAGTAAGGATCCAGGGCTTGGTGTTTGGGAATATCGTGACGAAGTCTATCGATATATCCTGAGAAATTTTCTGGTGGGGGATTTACTCTCAGTGATTTCTGACTTGTCGACGAATCTCTTGCACAGAGACATTGAGTAGCTGATGAACGCTTCTCATGAAGATGAAAGAAGCTGGGATAGACAAGGTAAGTTAATACCATCAACACACAAAAAGGAAACACGTATCCTCGAAGGGAACGACGCACAACCATGTCTTTTCCACTGAGCTGTTCTAGTAAACCTCTGAAAGAAAACATTGGTACCAGGTAACCAGGGACTGTACTGCAGAGAGGAAAAAATCAACCTTACATCTGTCAGTGTCTTATGCGACATGTCCAGGCATAGTAGTCAGTCGTCCACGAAATAAACAGATTACAAGAAGTTCACTTAAAGTAAAAACAATATTAAAGGGTTCTGCTGATTTTAATTATCATCAGAGAATGATATTTTGGTATCCTAAGACTTTGATGCCGTAATGTGATAGCTGAATCACAGAATTGCCATTATGTTTTGCATCTTGGGCAAAAAAGCATACATTTTCAATTTTTGTCGAGTCAACTGAGACACGATCAGCAAACTAATTTGCTTAGTTTCTTTCGATAGTGCTGTCCGGGATATCAGTAATCCGTGTGACACTGATGCGGTCCTCCGAAGTTAAAGTACGATGCTTGCATGCTACTTCGCGACACTGTCCTCTGCTGTACGGTAGTGCAGCGCGGGATAAACGCAATCTTTACGGAAAACACCACATGAGCCGATCTTGAGTCGGTGTTAGTGGTAAACAAGGCGCGTCTGAAACAATATTATTTTTATTCTTTTATGGTTTACGCCGAGGAAATATAGATTACTGGAAATAAGGAACCAAAAAACCAACAGAAATAAGAAAGGTCTTAAAATAATTGTTTGTTCTGAGGATCTCCAGCGTAGGAATCGAAACAGGCTTTCGTATACCAACACTTTCAATAATTCTACACCCGTCTAATAAAATGAATTTAAGGTCGTTGCATTTCCCCCCAAATTCTGCTTAAGTCATGGTACAAGGGAGGCGTGCAAGTTGCAGCTTATTAAGCATTTACATGAATATTTAAAATAAATTCCTAGCACAATGTAAATTAACAATAGGCCAGGTTTCACCTGTTCCGTGTGACCATTTACCAACAATCACACTGTCGTGGCTCCTTTGGATTTACTCGATACGTTGTAGTTTTCTTTATTTTAACCAGTGAACACAAACTTTACAACATGAAAATATTCACAGGGCCCAGGAGTATTTTCTGGAATATTCCATGGGACATATTGGCCGGTGTTATGAAAAACGAGAGATAAAAGATCTATTTACAACAAATGTATTAAATATTCTATACATGAAAATTATCTGGAAGATAATAGAATCCTTTGTGTAAACAGGTAGTGTGGTTTGATGTATAACTAAGAGCTGGCTAAAATATCAACTTGCTATCAGTGACATTAGACAAGGCCACAGACAAGTGTACTTACCAGTTTTTTGGAAGATGCCTGTCCAAACAGCCTCACCAAGCTACGTTCAGGATGTGACCCTACGGTCACCTTACCTTTTTACTTGGCAAGAAGGTTTCTTGGACCGATCAATTATGCAAACTTTCATGATGTATATTGATTGACACGTCTCCACAGCAAGAATGTAAAAAGAAATCAGTGAAGTTATACAAACAGATGTTAAAAAAAGGACTACGGTGGTTCATCGGTGCCACACGAAATATTTGCTCATATTTTGTAGTATTTCGGCTGCAATTAGAAAGTTTCCAACCCTTCTTCCTTTCTTTTTTCCCCACAAATTTCAATGCCAAAACTTGAAAGTGATCATAGTGTTTAGAAAAATGGCTACAATGGTGTCCTCTGTGCAACGATTTTCTCGGTCGCATTCAATTTTTTACGGCAATGGAAAGGGTCTGCCGCAGATGAAAACCTAAACCATCGAGTCCGATATTCGTAAACCCGTCGTAAACCATGAAGAGGCGTTCCAAGTCCAAAAGAATCTGCTATTGCAAGGCACTGTCAATGCGTCAATCGTGCAGTCCGATATTAGTAAACCAGTTGTAAAGCGTGAAGAGGCGTTATAAGTCCAGGTTTTCGTGCCGGTTAAAAATCACGCCGACTTTCAATCTTAAGTTGTCCTTCCGGCGTTTGAACACCATGTGCAATGGATCAGAAAGGGAGAAGATTCATACTTATACTTGACTGCTTGACATCAGGTTTTAGCCTGTAGAATGAAACATTGTGAAACCTACCGTGCCGCTATGAGCGACCCTCCTTGCAATACGACCGCTTCGGTGGTCTAGTGATTAGAGCGTCCGCCTCAAGCCCGGGTCGGGTCATACCATGGACTTGTGACCAATGGTACTTCTTGCTGCCCATTAAGAGGTTAGAGAAAGGAAACAGGACTGGTCGGCCAGGTGTCAGTATAAAGTGAAAGGGTGGGATGTCATGTCTGGTGTCTTCGGCATGATGTCCCAGAGGCGGCAGCACTTGGTGGCATGGATTCGCCCTGCAACAAGAATACACAACGTATGCACACACCAGAAGGGCTCCTCTTCGTCATGTGACTGAAACATTGTAAGTACGACGTTTAAACCCCGAACACTCACTCACTCACTCCTCGTAATACAGACAGACTGACCTTCAGAGAAAATGCGTAATGGCTCTAGTCGACAAAGGTCCTAACAACATTACACTTAACTTCAAAAATCGTTACTATCAAAGTATTGTAGAGCAGTTCGACACAGCAACAAGAAATATCTTAAAATCACTATATCCCATCTCCTAAACACACTACGAACGAACTATTTGATATTAATCATTTAAAAATTATTAAAGAACAATCTTTATCTACCTCAGAGGTTTTTCACTTAGGTATACTGATAAAGTGTTGTAAACAACCCGTACATCAAAGGCTGTGAGAGAAATATAGTCACCTCCAAATTTAACGTAAAGAAGACTGCTGTGCAGATGTCCACATGGTATAGCTTAAGTAGGACTAAGAATCCCGCAAATGCCTTTCTCGTCTTCAGCGGTTGCGGAATCCAGTGTTTTCTCTAATGATTACAAACGACGCCAGTCACCGGTTACCTTCGGGATTTAGGTATTTTTTTTTTTAGCAAAGAGTTTATTTCTCTTATCAGTAAATATTGTTCCGAATCTCTGGAGTTCTCCCCTATAAGTGTTTCATTCTGCTTAACCCGGGGAGCTACGGGCTGCATATGCATCTTGTTGAATAACATCGCCCCGACAGATATAAGAACAGTTGCAATCAAAGCTGGGAGACATATTCTTGATTAAAGGCACCTTAGTGGCATACGAATTAATTCATGTGATTTTCCACTTAACATGTAGTCCTGACATCCTAGACGGAAATTTGCACCAGATAGAAAACCCGTCCGTTACACAGTAAACCCTATATTAGGAATAAAACACTTTCACCTTGAGGTGTGTTTGACAGTTCAATAAGCTGATCTTAGCAAGTGTACCAACATCGCTTTACTTCTGTACAGACTCCTTTCCTATTATCGTTGAATTACCTTAAAATACAACACGACGGTTTCGTATTGAACTCATGGGCTGTATAGTCACTCTCCTACCACAGACCTATTAAGTTATCCAAAATCAATAAGATAAGCAGTGAAGTCGACAAAAAACTATCAGCAGAGCACGTTCAGGGTAACAGTTGTAGAGTAAGCGAGATAGACCTAAGGTCAGTAAATAAATTTCATATTTTTCACTTGTCATGAAGAGACATATGCTTTATACACGTAAGTGCATTGCCCTCAAGATACATAAACGTGTGGTTTAATTTAGGGCGTCTTTTCGGGTAAGACAGAAAATTAACTTTTTGCATGCATGTTACATTCCAACAAGTTGTGCCTTAGATGTGATGAATGAGGAATTCGTTCACTTGAAGAGCATAACATTCCTGGGTCTACCTGCCAGCCCACTCACGGTAACTTGTAACTCAAGAAATATTATACATATAGCGTTATGCCTAGGTAGATTTGGGTCCTTTATCTAGTCAATCTCAAATAAACTAACATTTTTTTCTAATTCTAGAAAATTGATTGTATCAGTTTTTACATGGTTCAGAGTCTATAGTATTAAAAGGCACAATACAGCCGCCCGTCAGTCCAGCTCAGTGAGAAGAAGTTCATTCGCGTGAGAACAGCGCCAGTCTTTCTGGGGACTCGAATTATTTTATTACATTGCTTCAACAGAACCATCTGATGATTTGTGTAATTTGGTTTCACCAGTTGTTAAAAAATTGGTTGAAGTTACAATGCAAGTACAGCTTGGGAAAAATGGTGAACACATAACATTTAACACATAACCTGAAAAGTTTATCAGAATTGCCTTGTAATGAGAAGGAAAACAACTGATTTAATACAACATCTACATGACAAAATGGTAAACTAGGAGCGGGTGACGTCACATCGGAAACAGACTCCATGATTGGTTAAACTAGATGGCATGGAAGCCCGTTTGATTTTCCCTCCGTGGGCGTTTTTTGTTCTCTTTTTCCTCTACGTGGGCGTTTTTGACCATGTAGATACAGATACAACATTATGTATTGTAATCTTGAGTGATATACAGCCGAAGATGACTTTGTGGATGCAGATACACCAGGGGTCACTTCCTCGAAGGTCTCTTACTGTTTCCGGCCACAAATCAGCCGTAACCGCAATGACTATGGTGTTGATTGTCATGCTAGTTACGAGCACGTAACGTTAAGAGGGCTTTGTGGAAGTGGACCCTGGCATTTATTTATTTATTTATTTATTTATTTATTTGTCTTTTGCATAGCGAACTATTTAAGTATATTCCATTCGCACCCTAGGTACACACCGACCTCTGCTAAGTTAATGAAAAACTTTCAAACGTTTGACTTACAAGATATGTAAACCATATTGGTGGAAAAGAGATATCAATGAACAGATGCGAACATCCCGTTCCGCGGCTGGAGGGTGCAGACCCGCGGCACGAAGACGGTATCATTCGCGCGCGATTTCACCGTCCTCATGTCACGGGTATCGACCCACAAGGCGCGGCCCGCGACATGTGAAAGCTTATGTCATGTACGTCTACGTGTTAGGTGATTAAGTAGGTCATCTAGAGATAACTACGTTGACAGAAATTAACATGTGTTTTTCTCGGGCATTCCCACCCCACATTGTATAAATGGGCTGCTGAACGATGTTACCAGTTGCCTGTCAGGTAACAATGTTTGATTTGATATATTTGATTAGTTTTTCTACGCCGTACTCAAGAATATTTCACTTATACGACGGCGACCAGCATTATGATGGGAGGAAACCTAGCAGAGCCAGGGGATACCCCACCACCATCCGCATGTTGCTTGGGGACCTTCCCACGTGCAGCCGGAGAGGAAGCCAACATGAGCTGGGCATGGAGCAAGCAATAGTTATTCCTCAGTAACTCGCAGTTTTATTTCAGATAAGAATGGATCGACAAATTTCTGAAATTCTGAAATTTGTTCAGACACTGTTGTTTTGAAGCAGAACAAGTCACCGTCCACCGTTGATACATGACAGATATATTTTATCTAAATGAACTATTTTGGTTTTGATAGGTAGGGGGCCACAACACAAGGACTGTATCACCCTCGTCCGGTGCGTCTCAGGTCGAGACCGGCCACACGAGGAGGGTTCAAATCATGCGTGAATAGCACCGCCCTCATGTCGGGGGTCTCGACCCGAGGGACGAGGACGTTCACTGTCCGCGCGCCAATGATACCATCCTCGTGCCCTCGAGGCGCGGGACAAGATGTCCTCATCCGGCTTTCATAAAGAACAGTGAGAAGGTGGGGACCCAAAAAATTCCTGTCCAAGACCAGGATAAAACCGCATTTCACATAGCGAATGACATATCAGGTTATGTGAGTTGTACGTGTGGATATCAGTAAAACATGGTTGACTGTGGTTAAACATATAACATCAGATAAACTGTAGTCTTTTATATTGCATTCCTGCATGGTGGACTAAGCATTTCTGCACGTGGACAAGGCACCCCTGATACCAGGTTACTTTGCAATGATTTCTCATAAAGGTTTATTAAATGTGATAAGATCGCAGCATTTTGAGTCATTCTCGATCAGTGACGTCTAACAAATTGTTGCTTAACATCACTGCCGGCTTCTTTACCTAACTGTGCTTAGGTCTCCCGCCATGGTGCTCTAGGTGGAACGGGAATTGCGTTTTAGGCATTTACACAAACATTTAGAATAACACTCTAGCTGAGATAAATTGACAATTGTCCGATTTTAACCACTTAGGTTTGGCCATTGGCAAATTATGGCACTTTCGTCGCTGCCCTGGATTTACTCTCTATGAGGTAGCCTTTCGTATTATTAGGCTAACTGTCCAGACACAGTCACAAATACAGATACTTATCACAATTCAGAGAAAATTCCAGGTCTTTGATCGATCTCTCTGCCTTTAATAGCCTACCGTTACTCGTAAAACAGGCAAGCAGCACAGCCTCACGCCTTTGATATCTTTTCTGTATCGCTATGGAGTCATGGGCTCTCGCCCTCCCGATAGCAATGCTTGTCAGCGATGTACGAGTCAGTTCCTTTTCTTGCCTTTATTTTCCAGAGAGTTCTAATGAAACAGCAGTTAACAACCTTGTTCTAGTAGCATCCTTTCAAGACCATTAAATTGTAAACCATTGCAAACTGAATCGAATATGACTACCTAGCAGTCGACTAAAGACCAGCATTTTTTGTCTGCGCATTCCGTGCACCGATCCGAGTCTGTGCGAGCCTTGACATCGGTCTCTTCCTCACAATCAGTGGAAGAGCGTCCCTGAAAACCTGGCGTGTTTTGGCCGAAATACCGGTATTAATTCAATTAAAAGTCGCCCGGAATGCTCTTCATTGTGACAAATTCGTTATGCCAGCGTGTTAATCCTTTCGACGAAATATCAGGCCGTGTACCCTCGCAACACCCTGGTATAACTTATAAAGTATAACAGGTACAGCGTGGATACAACTGCACAATAGAACTGTGTAGACAGAGATACCTGCAACGAAAATATACTACAACAATGATGGCTAAGATACAGATACAGCATTAAATACTATGGGGTTTGCTGTGTGGACGCAGATGCGGCATCAGCTACCGGCACTGTAAGGCTGGCATTATGAATACTGTTACATCATTAGACACTGTAAGACTGACTGTGTGAATTCAGATACAGGATCAGCCACTGTAAGGGTGACTGTGTATGTTAGAGTTATTTCCCTTTGCGCGATCTGATCATTATTGCAGGCTGCATGCAATGCTGCACTAAAAAACACTTGCTAAACTTGTACAATAAATACCAGGAGATTTGTTCTTCGGGTAATGTAGATTTTTACTTTATTTTATTTTGTAAACGGTCAATGCATTATAGGAATATTTTCATTCAATAAACCCAATAGTTTTGCTGAGTGCATTGTGCATAGTTAAGTGTTTTTCAGGACATTCTTAATATTATAATTATGAGGTAAATTCGTTGATTTTTTTACTGAGAAGTTCACAGAATGTTGTAATACATTTATTTTCTTGCATTTATTCTTTGGCTTGGCTAAGTATATTCCTAGTAACTAGTGTAATGCATTGATTTGAATAATATGTAAACACGCTGTTGTATAATGATGAGTAATGTGCTTTGATTATATCATATAAGAGTTGTTCCCCCTGAGTAAGGATTTTACTGAATTAATTGAATTTTATTCAGTCTAAACGTATTTTGTTACTGTGATTTGTATAATACAAATTTTCAATGGTTGTTTTAATGGATAAATTTGATTCTGAGTCAGATTGTTGACGATCTAGATGTTCCAAAGCTTCACAAGATGTGCCAGAAATGATTGAGAAATTTCATTTTTTTTCTTATACGAACAGTTGTCCTGGTCAAACCGACTATTATTTAGTTTATCTACTTATTATGCAGTAGCAGGAGCGTGTGATGTTTAGTTTAGGTACTTATTACGTAGTAGCAGGTGCGTGTGATGGGCATTTAATTTAATTCCGTGTCACTGTTCTCATACACGGTATTTCTACGTTTTACAGAACTGAATTCTGATTACCAGCTGCAGATACTGTAAGGATGGCTGTGTGCATACAGATGCAGCATCAGACACTAAGTATGACTGTGTGCATACAGGCACAGGAGGAGATACTTTAAGGCAGACTGTGTGGATACAGATTCAGGATTATATACTGTAAGGATGACCGTGGATACAGATACAGCATCAGGTTCTGTAGGGTTTGCTGTGTTGTTTTGTTACTTTGATACATAAGATAGCGTAAGGTAGACTGTAAGGTTGACTGTGTGCATACAGACACAACATCAGAGATTGGACGGTTGACTGTTTGGGCACTACCACGTAATTAAACACTGTAAGGATGACTGTTTTGGTACAGACATAAGAACAGACACAGTGACCTGATGGTTAAGGTACATGTCTTTCCGTCGCTTGGACACACAAGACATCGACTTCAGTCCCATTCTCTAACAGAAGATTGCCTAGATTTTCGGCTTTCATAGTTGCTGGGTGCTTGGTGGCAATAGTATAAGGAGTCAATAGAGCTCCCTTGGTTGTCTTCCTTGAAATTCAACACTAGTGTTACATCAGTATGACATGCATTCAGCATGTGGGACAGTTCGCTAGTAACACGCCGAAAGTTTACTCTGTATAACGGTGGTGTTGGTAACTGTTCGTCATTTTAACCCAATGCACATCGTGTCTGTTTTTGTACTCTTTACTCTTGCCATCATGGCCGGTATTCCGTGATTGACTGAAAAACACAACAAAAACGCTACTGACACGATGCGCTTGTCCTCCATCAGAGATCTCCTACTCCAATACTTTCTTCCTCCATACGCCTCCCAATCATGTTCTGACATGAAGCGTAATCGATGACCGCTCTTACGTTGCCTATATCAGCCCTCTAACAAAAGCTGGTTTCAAATTTCTGGAAATGCTCACTCACTTCAAGAGTGCGACAGTCGGAAGAGTTTATACAGCAAGCAAGATACCATATGGCGAGAGGGATGTTGTCAGTCAAATGTATTTTGACTGGAAATATCGACACACTGATACCATCAGGCTTCCGATGTTTACACTTAGGCCTGTATACAGAAATATCGACACGTTCATACCAGAAAGCGTCTACAATGAAGACTTAAACAAAGAATTTTGACATGTAGGCTCTAGATGTCAACTTTAATACACCTGTTCTCTAAAATTCTGATTAAGGAAGCTATTCACAGCTTTAAGACACATCTGTGTCTCATGCTGTAGAAATCTGCTGTAATCGCACTGTAACTCATCACTCTGTGTTTCATGGTTACCGTTGTCTCCCCCTTGCCCTGAGTTGCGGGCCTCTCTCTCTCTCTCTAACTGTGCTGTAATAACATCTCCTGTCATAGTGTTCTGTACTACTACTTTTTATTCATGGAGCATTAGCATGGAGGAGGAAGAAGAGGACAACATGGACTTCGCTACATCAGCACTGACTCATGGAAAGAGCAGAAGAGGGCGAGTACTGACAGAGATGAGGGGAAGAAGGCGAAAGCGTCAGGGGGCACACAGGAGAGACAATGTGTAGATTTTATATTGGGTTTTGATGAATTCTGTTCCTAGAGTGTTGTGGTATGTGTCATTAGCTCATCTATATATGCCTGTACAATGTTAGAGTGACCTTTTCCAGTGTGTTGTTTGTTAAGTGAAGATTTTGATAAAGGAAACGGGTATTCAGAGTAGGTTTCCTCTGTGATTCTTGGTCATAGTCAGATATTATCTTAAGACTAAATATAATCTGATGAAGAGCACATCAAAGGATGGCTAGTTATGAAATATATAATCCGCTTGTATTTATCAAGTTTATCAAGGATATCAGTATTCTAATGCTCTACGGATTATTAAAGTACCAGGAGTGAAGTAGTACTATAGGCTTAAAAGTTCAGATATCTTCTGAACAAGCCGGTGATCTAACGGGTTTGTTTATTACACATACCTCTAAGCAGATTGTATCTCTCAAGATATGAAATCAAGAAAGATTGTTGGTAAACGTATTTAGATATAAAATGTGTATAAAAGATTAACTTGATTCGTAAAAAAACAAACAGTTCCATTTGTGTCTCCCGTCCAGGTCGGCATTGTGTTCCTTAGGGAGTATCTGTGCCATAAGTCTCAGAGCAACACTGAGCCGAGCCTGGAGAGTTAAATAGGGTATATGTAAAGTTCAGATCATCCCTGATCTGTTTCTCGTGACAAGCCTTCTTCAGCACAAAAGAAAACGAATGTAAAAGTTTACCAGGGGAAATACTTTAATGTAGTTGTGTCTGCAGTGGGTAGCACCCCACCCCCACTCCCCCCACGGAAGGCAACTTAATCCCAGTTAAGTTTGGTACTGCACTTCAGCAAGCAGTGGGTGTTGTGAAAGTTGTGAAGAAGCTGAAGTCTCGAGACTTACTCATCACATGTAACAGTCAGCATCAAGTGAAGAAATTCCTAAAGGTAGATTCTATAATCGGGCGAGATGTTGTGTGCAGGGTTCAAACAACAGCTTTGTCTAGTGGTGTACTATATGGTACTGGGGAGGAGGTTACTGACAGTGAAGTTTCGGGGGACAATGAAAAGTTTAAAGTGTGTAAAAGTTGAACGTATGACGTAAGGCAGGGAGAAAATCCCCACATCATGTATTTTTATGATGTTAATATCCCTGATGAGGTGCCCTTGGGTTTTGAACTATTCCAAGTTAGACAATATATTCCCTCAGTTATTCGATGCTTCCGTTGCCAACGATTTAATCATGTAGCTTCCGAATGCCTTGGAAGGCAGGAGTACAAAGATTGTCCTAATAAAAATACCCCTAAGTGTGTAAACTGTGGTGAGCTCCACACCTCAGCATAAACTTAAAAGAAGTGAACAAACCCGAGTTTAATAGACTTAGGGAAAAATGTCCTTCGCTGAGGCACTCAAAAGTGTGAGAGCCCGGGAATGTGAGCTCATGAATTTTTCACAGGATCCTGGTTTTGATGAATTCAATTTTGATATCCCAAGTGGCGAAGAGCATGCGAACACATGGAGTTGCCAGTGTAGATCACACCCCTTAGATTTATCTTCAGGTAAATATCCTAATAAAAGCAATAGTGCCCAAACTGATCCTGAGGCTGCTGTTCAGACTGAAATGTGCAGTTCGTCTACAGTAATAAATGTTGTTACTCTGTTTGCAAAGATAATGTTTCATTATATCAATGTGTCAAAAGTGAAAAAATAAGTAATTGACCATATTGCTGAATATGCAGAGCGTCATCTTGGCAGTTCTGTGGTTGATATGAAGGAATTGTGGGCGAAATGCAGCAGAGAAACTTTACGCATAAATAATGGATAAGCTCCATTATGTATATTTTGGGGAATCTTGGGTTGTCTACTTACTATAATGTCCATCAACATCTTGCAGCAAAACATCCGTTTCCGGTATGCCCATGGGCAAGAACTTAAATTCTTCCTTTATAATCTTGATCCAAAACCAGACATAGTTTTTTCACATTTTTGAAGCCACGGTATGATTTTAGCTTCCCTGGATATCAGAAAAGACAGGATGCATGGGAACAGGGGTGGACTTGCTATGTTTACCAGGAATGGCATCTCATTTACTGAAGTAAAGTTACCCTCATTTAAAGTTATTTAGTGCCAGTTTTCCAGATATCCAAGGGCAGTAACAGATTGGTGAATGCTGTAAACATATAACCCACGTAAGAATCTACACTACAATGACTTTAAGACCTTACTGGATCATTGCTGTTATTTGTGGTGACTTCAGTGGACACCACGCTGTGTTGGGCAGCACAGGTACTGACATAAATGATACAATTTTTTATGAGGTTATCCAAAGTAATGAAGTGGTGGTATTAAATGATGGTTCCGGCACTCGTTTAGATGGATGTTCAGGGAAACATTCACCAATAAATCTCACTTTATCATCCAAAAGACAAGAAGAACAAGAAGCGAGACAAAGTTTTAATAGCATATTTGACGATATGCCCATTAAAGAAGATTTTTCCCCGATGGAGCTTAAGCAGGCATTTAGTGGTTCAAAACACTGCCCGTGGGGAAGATGGGGTTAGTTACTCTTTGGTTAAGCACCTCCCCGGAAATAGCCTAAATCTGTTACTTTTGTCTTCTAATGATCAAATATGAAAATTCCAGTTTCATGGGAAAAGCTGTTGTCATCCAAGTGATAAAGCCGGACAAAGTTCCATCTCTATCTTCATCATATAGGGCGATTGCTCTCACCATCAACGCTTTGTAACATCATGGGAAATATGATAAAGTCAAGACTCCAATGGTCTCTAAATAAATACAAAGCCTATTCTATCTTTCAGAGTGATTTTAGAAAAGGTAGAAGTGCTATAGACCATGTTGTTTCTCTTTAAATATCAATTAGGAGGTCATTTGCAAGTAAATAATGTAACATGGTAGTCTTTCTTTATATCGAAAAGACATAGATGTTGTGGAGGGGTGGACTGATAGCTAACATGAAGGCTTTGGGCATTGGAGGTGGGGTGAGGGACTTTCTCTCCCAGCGTGCAATGCAGGTCCGCATTAGTACAAACTTTTCTCGGCCTGTTTCAATTGAAAATGGTACCCCACAAGGAAGCGTGTCATCTCAAAACACTGTTCAATATAGCCATCAATGATTTACCATAGGTCCTCAGCACTTTTTGCTGACGATAAAGCTATTGGGTTTAGTGCTAAGAATACAAGCATAGCAGGCCTTGGATGAAATTACCAGATGGAGCAAACTGTGGGGATTTCGCTTGTCTCCAGCGAAAGTCCGAAGCAGTCTCGTTTACCAGAAGGCGGGTAGAGTTACTGGTGCCACTGCTTTTAGGGAACAATGCAATTAGTGTTTATACATAATGCCACTAGCGTTGTACGTGGTCAAAACATATTGAAATTGTTGTTACAAAATGTCAGAAGGTCCTTAACCCTATGTGGCTTATATTTGGGAAATCTTGGGGGCAGATAAATCCTGCCTTATAATCTTTTATATAGCGTTGATAAGATCGCGTTTAGACTGTTCTTGTGAAGTTTTTGACTCTGCTTGCTTTTCTCCTAAATGCAAATTGGATGCTGTTCAGTGTGCTGAGCTCAGGATTTGTACCGGGACGCTGAAGACCACTCCTAATGTTTTACAAGTGATCTGTAATGAGTGGCTGTTGGATCTTAAGAGATACATGTGCACTCTGAAATAGTCTCTTGTATTGAAGCCATCTCCTCTGTTTTAACTCTTGTGAATGTGACAGCGTTTTGAATGTTGATGCTAAGAAGTATGAGCCATTTAAGTTTACATCACTGGATATAACGAGTTGCCTTCAAAAAACTTTCGTCCCTTACTTTCCACCTTGGCATCTGCTTCCCCCCTATATCTGAGATCTTCAAAGTGTAATTAAGAAATCTGATCCTATAAATGTCATGAAATCCTTCGCAATGAGCTACGTATGCGAAAATTTCGGAGACTCTTTGAACATTTACACTAAATGCATCCAGTGGCACAGTGGAGCAGCATTTTGTATCCCAAAGCTTAAGTATAATGAAAGCTTCGGGCTACTTGTGCCTACTTTAACGTCTCTTTATTTTGTGCTGCATTTTAATCCGAATAATGTTGTTATTTTTACATATTCTTTAACTTCTTTAAAAGCCACAAGAAACGTCAGCTGAAATGTATCCTTATCCATGATTTTAGAAGTTTTACACATGTGTACAGTGTTACATTGTAAAGGAGTGAACACCAGTCTTGGTTGAATCCTGAGGCATGCAGCTACAGCTGGAAGTGAATTGGCAGATTTCTAAGGAAAACAAGCTCTTGCTTACACCAATGTCACCCGAAATATTAGTATTACATCATGAGACATCCTTAGCGACATGAAGTCACGTTTTATTTTTTCTGTGGCAGAGTCAGTGGGAAGCCTGTTGAAAGGGAATGTTATTCTATTTCATAGTTTCCTCTCATTTGCTAATGTTCCCATCACGTACAGCCGAAATTATGTTTTATACATTACAAACAGATCATATCCGATTAAATTCATATCTGCATAGGTTTAATCATTACGTGATTCGAGCCTTTGTCAAAGCTGTCTTGTTGAAGAAAGTGTTGAACATTTTTGTTTAAATGCAACAAGTTTACAACCTAAGGAACTAACCTTTTTCATGATTTCGTTTGTGCAGAGGTGTGCAGACCGTGTATGGAATCTGTGCTCAAGCCGGTAAGAAACGGGTTAAAAGTGTTCCCAGGACTTGGAAACTAAATTGTCAATTGCCATAGGTTCTGATTTCTTTTTTACCCGCCTGGATAGCACAGTTGGTAGAGCGTCAGCTTTCGGACGGGGAGATCTGGGTTCAAACCTGGGTCGGGTCATACCAAAGACTGTAAAAAATGGTACATCCTGCTTCCTCGCTAGACGCTCAGCAATAAGAGGATAGAGGGTGGACTGGTCGGCCCGGTGTCAGTATAATGTGACTGGGTGAGGGGGCTTGTTGGGTGTCTTCAGCAAGTCTCGGTGAGGCAGCACCAGATAAAAGATACGGTGGAAATCAGTCCTGCAACAAGGAGACACCGCCTTCGTATAAGTGAAATATTCTTGAGTAGGGCGTTAAACAATAATCATTCATTCATTCATTCTGATTTCTTTTTTTGTTATTGCCTTTGCTTGATCAGAATTCCTCTCTACATGTTTCTGGCTTAGTCTGTTTGTGTTTGTATGTTTTTGTCATGAACCGTATTTTTTGCACTAAATGCTGCTTTGTTGTATAATGTTTTGTTCTGTTGCATGACCAGAATTACCCTTTTCGTCCAGCCTACCTTTGTGTCTTCGGTCCTGAACTGTTAATTTTTTTAAGCCTGCTTGCGTTTGTGTGTTTTGCCATGAACTGTTATCCATATTTGTATTGCCTTGGCGTGAATTCTTACCATGAATGGTGCGCCAGTAATATAACATCTGCCTCTCTGTCCTATGAGGGCATTTCGGAGGTTGTCAGTATCGGTCAAAATTTGTCATCGATTTACTGAAGTAGTTCCAGTTTCAGAGTGCAGGCCTAGTTTCTGGTAGCTCCGGAGTTCTTCTATTCATTACGTTAACAGCACGGTGAAACAGGGGCTGTAACTGCAAAGTCGTGTAGTAAGTCCAGAGTTCTTGCGCGCATCCTTCAGGATATAAATAGCGGGCATGTAATGGCGGTTCAGATCCATAGTAACTAGAAAACCACAAACGCGATGATATTTCCCTGGGTTCTGTCAGGTTTCCTCCCACCAGGAATATTACAAATACAATCCATATCGATGAATGGCAGTGGTGGCCTCTCGGCCGATGGAGGCGATTTACAGCGTCTTCCGGAATAGGTTCATCGAGATTATACCCAGACTCGTACTCTGCAAGAATCTCTTCGATCAAGTCATCTATAGTCTTCATGTTGTTGGATGTGTATGTCAGATGTAGCCTCGTCTCTAAACTGGAATTTCAAAAGCGGTCGGACTTGTAATTTCTTTATACTATGCCCTTTTATCACACCGCCCGGATTGGTGTTTCAGATGTGTCCTCGTCTCTAGAGGGGAATTTCAATGGCGGCCAGACGTCCAAATTCTTTCTGCCATGCCGTCTTATCACACCGCCGCACATTTTGATATCCATACGCGAGACAGAGCCTTTGTTTGTTAGTAGCGCCGACCCCGCAAATTCGGCAAGGCTTTGTGCATGAGCCCTTACGAAGTGTTGCTAGGTGAACCTTACAGAAATCCCCAAGACCGCTTTTACCGCAGAACTCTGTTCAGCTTAAGGTGAGTCACTTACATATGAGCATACTCTTTGGCATGTTTATTGTACTGGTATATTAGCAATAGCCGAGGTATCTCTAATTGCGATTCGGTCGAGTAATTCTCTAATAAAGCGGGACTGTAAGACTGCCAACAGCTTGTTGTCTTGCAACCGAATATAATAACGGCCGGCCAGAACGGCGCGCCAGCTGGTGGTGACCTCTATGAGATCTTCGGCTGCGCAGGCGTCAGGGACGTCGAAGAGGAGACATTCCTCGCCACCCGCATGACAGCGAGTCTCTTCGCCGTCGCCGCGAGAGCCCCCCGAACGTGCCAGTGCTCGAAACCCGCCTAACCCGGCCGGCCGATGTATGCTCCGGATGTCGTCTTGTACTCCAGGTCTCCGGAATGGAGTAAGAGTGCCCGGCCTGCCACGAGGTGTTCGAAGCCTCGGGCATCCAGGGCGTCCTCCCCACCAGCAACCCCGATCGACCCAACGCGGCTTCCCTTCGGGGGCGTCTCCGCATTGTTGGCCCCGAAAGCGGCTCCTTCCAGCCAGACATGGACCACACGAACCCGGGGGAGGCATCCGAGCAGCAGAAGAAAGCCACCTAAATCGAACTTCTCTTAAACAAAGAGAACGAGAGTCGTGGCGGGAACCCCTTTCCGAAGAACGCCCTCCAGGACGCCGCCGAAATCTACTTCATCACCCAACAGGACAGCGTCAAATGCAGCATGAGGAATAAGATTCTCGCCTTCGTCTTCCACGCATGCATCTCGCGAGGCTTTACTATGACTCGGACCGAAACGGCTGAGTTTGCGAAGCCCCCAAACCACGGAATCGCCCGAGGCGTCGGCTTCCCGCGTTCGATCGACGAGGACAGGGACCTCGACATCGAAATGAACGAAAACTGCCTGCGTCCCAACATCATCACCACCTTCGCCCTCCTCGGGCTGAGCAACGAGCGCCTCGAGCTTCTCCGCGAAGCCATCGTCGACATCGTGTGAGTCGCCGACGCCGCAGGATTCAGGTTCCGCTCGGTCATGCGTAACAAGGTCACAGCCGCCACCATCGATGCCGTGCGCCTCGAAAAAATAAACAACACCGGCTGAACGTTTCGGCGGTGTGCCACATCCGCAAGCACACCCTCCACCGATTCCACGATGAGTTGGCTGATCACCATTCTCACTTTGAGGAGACGTACCGCAAAAACGGGCTCGATACTTCAGGGCCGGCGAGGAAGGTGGCCTGTGCCTTCGGGGGCTTACGGTTTTTTTTATCGCGAACGCCCTTCGCCCTATACAAATAATTGTTTTTTTTTTATCTACGCGAACGGGCTAAGGCCTACATTCACAATTGCCAATTATCTATGTACGTGGATCCCTAAGTGGCTCCCAATAAAAAGTCCAATCACACTCCCTGCTGCTAGCTGTAAGGCTGAAAATTACGGAGCGCAAAGGGACATATATGTACTATCAAAAAAGCAAATTTTCCCCACATTTAGAGGTCACGTGATAGGAAACCGTTATAGCTGTAAAGCTGAACATCACTGAACGCAATTTATAATGAGAATGGAGTGCTTGGTTTAACGTCGTACACTATGAGAATGGAGATCATCCTTGCCACACTCTGTTCTTTATGTCTTTTGTTATTGTCTATGGGCAAAAGATCAAAGCTGAATTCCTTCCACGTTGGTTTTAATAATAGGTCCATTGTATATTATTCTAGACAGTCACGGGCTCAGATCCAGTTCGTTCTTTTTCAATCTTTTCATTTTTTTCCCTCATTTTTCTGACCATGAAGTTATCAGGGGACTACCAGCTGTGGTATATAGATAATAGTGTGGACTCCCGCAACGCCGTTGGGTAACAGCTTTAATGATTCTTGTTATTATTGTTATTGTTGTTATCTTTCTATGGAACCCATTTTTGAAACTGGATGAAAACCGTAACCGCCACACAATTTAGCACCACTAGGTTTTACAGACCATCTATGGGAAAAGTTTTCTGCATAATTTCGAACTGTCTCCGTGGCCTACTTTTGAAGCCATGTTGACATCCAAGGAAAATATTTAAACATCTTCTTCTTAAGAACGGCTGAATCGATTGTTCCGAAATTTGTCATGGTGATGGGACGTGATGGGGCAAATATAAACTGCGGAGCTCATGTTTCTATCTAAGAAATTGTGGAAGTTCGTTGCTTTGCATATTTCTCGCGTGACGAAAAATTCATTAAACTGAACACGGAAAGAGCGGAACTTGGTAGAGTTTAAGCTTCTGGTCACGAACCTGTTGTTGTTGTGTTCTTCTTTTCATATCATCTATAGTTTTGAGGCAATTGGCGACTAAAGTTGAAAGTCGTAAAAAACAGCATTTTCTTCGAGAAAAACTCACAGCATACTGATGGCACCAGAGAATTGCAAGAGGTATAGTATGAGTTTAATCTATTCTCTGAACAACAGTGTTTTCCAAATAGCTGTGACTTTCATAGTTCCGGCGCTTTGGAGGCTCAAATTTTGGTCGTAAGCGATTTTTCGTAAACGTTGTTTTTCTAAGAAGCTCTTGTCTCGTTTGTCCGAAATTTTAAAGATGGATATTCCACGTAAAGGCAAACAAAAAGTAAAAACCTGGTTGATATCTTAAAATTTGTAGAAATAAACTCATTTACATGCTAATCATGTGACCACAAACGTTTGAAATTCAACACCAAAGGAGTCCTGAGTGGTGGACCTTAATCTCTTGATTACAAATCTGCTCTTTGGCGAAAATTATGATTGAATATGAAAACATCGCAAATTTGGAGGTCACGTGACAGAAAACCGTTTTAAGCTTGAAGCTGAAAATTGGTGAGTAGAAAGGACACCTAATCGTGTGTCTGTACACCGAAAATTGTGGACTTGTGTTAATAAAGACAAGTAGTTGTTTGGCGTCAAAATTTGTCAATAGATATAACCTGATTTATGTTAATACATGTATGTATACAAGAGCACATTCAGGCGTTGGCATATATCTGTCAGGAAAACGCATAGTCCATGCGAACTAGAACACCCTCATAAAACTGTATTCCCTAATTTTCGTTGGCCCAAATGACATTATCAAATAACTAGATGCCTGGCCTACAACATATCCAAATATCATCAGGGGTTGACCACCATTTTCTTGAAATAAATCAGCTGGAATGTAGGTAGTAGCGTCCTATCGCCATAGAAACAGAGTGTGGGAGGCACTTGCTCATTGGAGGATATTTCTCTCTGTTTAAATGTAGCCACAAGTGATGGACTTTTTTCTCAACCATTATTTCTCATAGTTTATACCTGCAAAATTACATGGGAGTACTACAACACACTTCTGATATACAGCCAATCTCTACCCGTAACCACCTTTTCCTGTGCGCCTCAATCTTGGATACAAAACTGAATTAGTGTTTTTATACCTAGAGACGCAGTCTTAAGGCCTATCATCCTAAGGTATGCACACAAATTTGGCATAACCGAAAGCAGTACTTACCTAAACAAAATCGCCATTTTTGCAAGTTTCGAAATTGAAAAACTTCTGCTGCAGAAGGCAGAAGTGCTCAAAATTTAGATAGGTAGTAAGCCTGGGGATTGTCTTTTGTGAATAAAAGCAAATTGCGATCAAAATGCGAAAGACGGCAATTTTTCCCATATTTGAAGGTCACGTGAGAGAAGATGATTAAAGCTAAAAAGCTCAGTGGAAAGCCCTATATATGTGCTGTATGTGTGCTGAAAATCTTCGAGCTGTCTTAATGCAGGATGTATAGGGCTTCAAAAGTTTATGAAAGGTCGGTTTACTGTATTTGACACATTTTTATCTATATGCTATATAATGGGTATACCATAAATTCGTGTTTACGATGAATATACAAATATCGCAAGTATATTTTGACGTCCTGATCAGGAATCTGGTCTTATTTCTTGTCTGTAATGCATACTTTCGTTTCTAATTGCGATCAAAATGGAAAAAGCGCAAATTCCCCCCATATTTTGAGGTCATGTTGCAGAAATACTTTACAACCATAAAGCTGAAAATCACCAAGTACAAATCAATACATACGTACGATATGTGTGTCTAAATTCGTTGTGCTGTGTTAATAAATAGAGGACTTACAAAGATTCAGATATTGTTCACAGGCCGATTTACTACATATGGCGTTTACATCTATATGCATGCATCTATGCACATGCAATGTATTAATGGCGCAAAAGAATGCACGCTTTCTAATTAGGCCATCCATGTGCTAAAGCGTGAAGAAGCCATTTAGTTAACACAAAGTGACGACACATGAACCAAAAATACCGACTTGAACTCCGGCATTGCTGCTTTAGCAGCCTTATTTTTACATTATTTGAATGTATACATGTCAAAGAAATACAGCATATGCACAATTTCAAACTTTCTTTAAAGATTGAGTTGAAATGATCGTCGCAAGCAGAAAGCAGGTCATCTAAGGGATGCATTAATTGTTTGACTTCATCCCCCTCCCTCCCTCCCAGCCTATAACTTCTAGAAACTAGATAGGTCAAACTAAATCCTCAACTGACAGAAATGATGCTTTTGTCTGTCACTGAATATTCCCAAGAATTTTCCACGAGATAACCCTATCCACGAGATAACCATTCAATGGAACAACTGCCAATGGACTTCCCTCTCTATCTGGTCGAAGTCATAATAGTGGTGTACTGGGCATCACCAAATTTAAACTAAAATCTGAATCTGATTTCCCCCAAGGTGCTAGTAAAGAACATAAGGTTGAATAGGTTGTGTTTGACACGTATCTGTCTTGTTCCGACAATTGTGCTGTAGGCTTATTGCAATTTGTCATCACTACAAAGCTGATTGTTCCACCAACTGATACATGTAAAAATATTTTTCAAACATTCCATTTCATTTTACTGATTGTTGTCTAATGCCTTATTCGACACTATTTCAGACACTAACTGGAATACAAAGGTTGTATATGTTAATATATATGTGGAGTTAAGAAGTGCTCCAGGAATAAGTCACCAACCGAAATTGCTTTTAGCCTTATTCATTCACTCCAACACACTAAGCAACCCTACCAGGTTATTTCTATCAAAAATCATTGGGATGTACCCGAAGCCACATGTGCTCGAACAATTGGATTTCTCACGAAGTCTGACTTGAAAGGACACATACATACTGACGACCAGTCGTAGAAAGCAAACAGTATTTTACATTTTCTTGTGCAGAGTAATATTTATTTATTTAGCCGCGAAGTACCACACTGAAGTCACCTAGAAGTCACTACGCTTGCAATGTACTCTCATGTAAAAGTAATGTGATGTGGAAGACACTAGCCACGTTGTCGCACACAGTCACAGTGCAATGTCACGCACGACATTACCCACGTATCAACATAGTAACAGTATAATGTCATGCAGAAGACATTACCCACGCAGTACCACACAGTCACAGTGTAATGTCACGCAGAAGACTTTACCTACGTAGTACCACACAGTCATAGTGTTATGTCATGCAGAAGACATTATCCACGTAGTACCAAACTGTCGCAGTGTACCCTAATTCTTCTCATTTTTGGGACAGCTGGACTGCCATTTTTAACTGATGTACGTGTAACTGGAACAGGAGTACACAGTTTCCTTTTTTCTCACATGGTTATTCCGTCTAATGAACAACCTATCCATACCTTTGCCCCCAAACTGCGAGGGAAATGTAATTTTGGGGTTTCAGAAGTAATGATATCTGTTCCAAAAATTAGAAGAATCAGGGCAATGTCATGCAGAAGACACTACAGACATGGTTCCGTACGGGGGCAGTGTAATATCATGCAGAAGTCTACCGTCACGCGGTATCACAACATTTTATTGACTACAACACAGAGAGTAAAACCAGACCAGCGACGACAGTGTGACAGTTTGAAAACGGTCAGATGTTAGCAGTGAAATCGGCCATCGTCAATTTATCTCAGCGTTTTCTTCTAAGTGTTCGTGTAAGTGTAGCAGTCACAGTGTAATGTCATAAAGGCATAAGTCATGCGCCCCAAACATCGTTAGAGCATTATCACGTAGCCGTATCCAGTCACACCCGACCAAAATTGATCTTCCTGTACCCTTTCTGACAAGTGGTAAGCAATATCTTTTACCCCCTTCGGAACTAAATCCCCTTTCTTCCGCTTACGAAAGGAAGGGGGGATAACTGTGACATCGCTGTATATTTATTTATTTGCTTGTTTCTTTTGAATGTTTAACGCCATCCTCAAGATATTTTAACTAGTGCGATGCTGGCCAGTATTTTGGACGGAGAATACCGTGGTGGTAAACGACCAACCTTGGCCAAGTTACTGAAGACCTTTCCCACGCGTGACGTATGGATGTGTACACACTACTGGATATCAGCGAACGTCAGATTAAACAAACGGCCATCTGAGCGCCGTAGACCGTGCATTGTCACCAAGGCCCAACAAGCAGTACGAGGAAACAGTGTCTTTAGTCAGTAGTCGGGACTACTTGAAGACATATTTTACGAGACACATATTTGAGTAAAAATGTAGGGGTATATGTTTCTGGTTGAGGAATCAGTTAGCCGTGTGGTGGTACAGACCGAGTAAAAATGCCCACAAGAGGACGATGTGGACAGTAGGCCTACCGTGTAAGCTCATTAAAGGCATGACACTTTGTATTAAGGCCTCAACTAAACTACCTTACAGAAGCGAAGGAATTGCCCATTTAGCTTTGAATGTAAAATGCCTTGTGCCCAGAAACGAAAAACATAAACACAAAAGCCAGAAATTCTCAATCTTGCTACATGTCGCATATTTTTGGTTTATTAACATATCTTAGTGATATTTGGCGAAGTTCCACCACGCTTCTTTGAATCGTGAACTCCCAGTAGTATAAGCTATCTCTGAGGTGTTAAATTTACATGCATACAGACAGGAATCTACGCCTTCAAGCTCAGCGCCTGTCGTGACACGAACGATGCCCGTGATGAACACGTCCTCCATTGATAGGTATGGAATGTACTGCGACACGTGGAATAACTTTGGTATCAAACCTTTGGGAATGATATAAAAGATGCCCAGGATGTACGGTGGATATTTGTCCGGAGGATATTCTTCTCTTGATATTATCCATTTTTTTACACTTCCGTCTCTCACCACACGGAGCTGACGTCCTTCTCGTCCTATTACAGTGTTTGTAAAATTCTTCCTCAATAACTGCACAAGGCGCGGCAGATGGACAATGGTGTCTTCGTCGTTCTTCAGAAGATACTGTGCCTCAGGACAGAATCGGGTTGCCCAGTGCAGAGCTGACATGGATTTGATGGTGAGATTTCTGTAACTGTCCACGAAATCGGCCAACACAACGTCTCCATGCTCCATATTTTCTGTGTTTAGTATGGAAAACAGATTTGAATTGTCCCTTAGTGCAATAAAGAAGACGAGTTTGATGTGTGGCAACGAGGTGTTGTCAGCCCATTTCCCTGTCTTCACAACACTGCCCCAAGTCTCTCGAATAATATTTCGCTCCTTCTGGTGGTCAAACACAGATGGCACGACAATCAACAGAAAGGGGGATTCCCCATGACATATACCTTTACCGTCAATCAGAAATGAGTAGTTGTAAGGGTTGACTTTGTGATCCCTGGGAATGAAGTAAGGATCCAGGGCTTGGTGTTTGGGAATATCGTGACGAAGTCTATCGATATATCCTGAGAAATATTCTGGTGGGGGATTTACTCTCAGTGATTTCTGACTTGTCGACGAATCTCTTGCACAGAGACATTGAGTGGCTGATAAACGCTTCTCATGAAGATGAAAGAAGCTGGGATAGACAAGGTAAGTTAATACCATCAACACACAAAAAGGAAACACGTATCCTCGAAGGGAACGACGCACAACCATGTCTTTTCCACTGAGCTGTTCTAGTAAACCTCTGAAAGAAAACATTGGTACCAGGTAACCAGGGACTGTACTGCAGAGAGGAAAAATATGTTTTCGAAAACCACTGATATAAAACAGACTATATTAGCATCATTAGATTTAATTAGAGTGAAACTATGACCAACCTTACATCCATCAGTGTAAGCCGTTTTATGCGACAACACAAGATGTCCAGGCCTGGCATAGGGATCAGTCGTTTCCGAAGTAAACAGATTACCAGAGGCTCATTTAAAGTAAAAACAATATAAAGGGTTCTGCTGATTCTAATTATCATTAGAGGATGATATTTTGGTATCCTAAGACTTTGATGTCGTAATGTGATTGCTGAATCACAGAATTGTCATTATGTTTTGCATCTTGGACACAAAAGCATACATTTTCTATTTTTGTCGAGTCAACTGAGACACAATCATCAAGCTACTTTGCTTAGTTTGTTTCGATAGTGCTGTCCGGGATATCAGTAATCCGTGTGACACTGATACGGTCCTCCGAAGTTAAAGTACAATGCTTGCATGCTACTTCGCGACACTGTCCTCTGCTGTACGGTAGTGCAGGGCGGGATAAACGCAATCTTTACGGAAAACACACATGAGCCGATCTTGAGTCGGTGTTAGTGGTAAACAAGACGCTTCTGAAACAATATTATTTTTACTGTTTCATGGTTTACGCCGAGGAAATATAGATTACTGGAAAAAGGAACCCAAAAAACCAACAGATATCAGTATGGCCGTAAAATAATTGTTTGTTCTGAGGATCTCCAGCCTAGGAATCGAAACAAGCTTTCGTATACCAACACTTTCAATAATTCTAGACCCATCTAATAAAATGAATTTAAGGTCGTTGCATTTTCCCCAAAATTCTGCTTAAGTCATGGTACAAGGGAGGCTTGCAAGTTGCAGCTTATTAAGCATTTACATGAACATTTAAAATAAATTCCTAGCACAATGTAAATTAACAATAGGCCAGGTTTCACCTGTTCCGTGTGATCATTTGCCAAATATCACATTCACGTGGCTTCTTTGAATTTACTCGATACGTTGTAGTTTTCTTTGTATTAAGCAGTGTACACAAACTTTCCAACATGAAAATATTCATAGGGCCAGGAGTATTTTCTTAAATATTCCATGGGGCATATACGCCGATGTTATGAAAAACGAGAGATGAAAGATCTATTTACAACAAATGTATTAAATATTCTATACATGAAAATTATCTGGAAGATAATAGAATCCTTTTTGTAAACAGGTAGTGTGGTTTAATGTACAGGTAAGAGCTGGCTGAAATATCAACTTGACATTAAAATGCCATAGACAAGTCTACCTACCAGTTTTCTGGAAGATGCCTGTCCAAACAGCCTCACCAATCTACGTTCTGGGTGTGACCCTACGGTCACCTTACCTTTTTACTTGGCAAAAAGTTTCTTGGACCGATCAATTATGCAAACTTTCATAATGTACATTGATCGACACGTCTCCACAGCAAGAAGGTAAAAAGAAATTGTGAAGTTATGCAAACAGATGTTAAAAAAAGGACTACGGTGGTACATCAGTGCCACACGAAATATTTGCTCATATTTTGTAGTTTTTCGGCTGCAATTAGAAAGTTTCCAACCCTTCTTCCTTTCTTTTTTCTCCACAAATTTCAATGCCAAAACTTGGAAGTGATCATAGTGTTTAGAAAAATGGCTACAATGGTGTCCTCTGTGCAACGATTTTCTCGGTCGCATTCAATTTTTTACGGCAATGGAAAGGGTCTGCCGCAGATGAAAACCTAAACCATCGAGTCCGATATTCGTAAACCCGTCGTAAACCATGAAGAGGCGTTCCAAGTCCAAAAGAATCTGCTATTGCAAGGCACTGTCAATGCGTCAATCGTGCAGTCCGATATCAGTAAACCAGTTGTAAAGCGTGAAGAGGCGTTATAAGTCCAGGTTTTCATGCCGGTTAAAAATCACGCCGACTTTCAATCTTAAGTTGTCCTTCCGGCGTTTGAACACCATGTGCAATGGATCAGAAAGGGAGAAGATTCATACTTATACTTCACGGCTTGACATCAGGTTTTAGCCTGTAGAATGAAACACTGTGAAACCTACCATGCCGCTATGGGCGACCCCCCCCCCCCTTGCAATACGACCGCCTCGGTGGTCTAGTGATTAGAGCGTCCGCCTCGAGGTCGGAGCTCCCGTCTCAAGCCAGGGTCGGGCCATACCATGGACTTGTGACCAATGGTACTTGTTGCTGCCCATTAAGAGGTTAGACACTGAGGTTAGAGAAAGGAAACAGGACTGGTCGGCCAGATGTCAGTATCATGTGAAAGGGTGGGATGTCAATGTCTGGTGTCTTCGGCATGATGTCCCAGTGGCGGCAGCACTTTGGCGGCGAGGATTCGCCCTGCAACAAGAAGACACAACATATGCACACACCAGAAGGGCTCCTCTTCGTTGATATGATTGTAAGTACAACGTTTATACCCCGAACACTCACTCACTCACTCCTTGTAATACAGACAGACTGACCTTCAGAGAAAATGCGTAATGGCTGTAGCCTACAAAGGTCCTAACAACATTACACTTAACTTCAAAAATCGTTACTATCAAATTATTGTAGAGCAGTTGGACAGAGCAACAAGAAATATCTTAAAATCACTATATCCCATCTCTAAACACACTATGAACGAACTATTTGATATTAATCATTTAAAAATTATTAATAGATAAAGAACAATCTTTATCTAGCTCAATGTTTTTCACTTAGGTATACTGATAAAGTGTTGTAAACAACCCGTACATCAAAGGCTGTGAGAGAAATATATTCACCTCCATTGAACGTAAAGAAGACTGCTGTGCAGATGTCCACATGGTATAGCTTAAGTAAGACTAAGGATCCGGCAAATGCCTTTCTCGTCTTCAGCGGTTGCGGAATCCAGTGTTTTCTGTAACGATACAAACGCCGCCAGTCGCCGGTTACCTTCGGGATTTAGGTCTTTTTTGGATCAAAGAGTTTATTTCTCTTATCAGTAAATATTGTTCCGAATCTCTGGAGTTCTCCCCTATAAGTGTTTAATTCTGCTTAACCCGGGGAGCTACGGGCTGCATATGCATCTTGTTGAATAACATTGCCACGACAGATATAAGAACAGTTGCAATCAAAGCTGGGAGATATATTCTTGATTAAAGGCACCTTAGTGGCATTACGATTTGATTCATATGATTTTCCACGGCGGATGTAGTCCTGACATCCTAGACGAAAAATTTGCACCAGATAGAAAACCCTTCCGTTACACAGTAAACCCTATATTAGGAATAAAACACTTGCACCTTGAGGTGTGTTGGACAGTTTAATAAGCTGATCTTAGCAAGTGTACCAACATCGCTTTACTCCTTTCCTTGTATTATCGTTGAATTACCTTAAAATATAACACGACGGTTTCGTATTGCACTAATGGGCTCTATAGCCACTCTTCTACCACAAACCTATTAAGTTATAAAAAATCAATAAGATAAGCAGTGAAATCTACAAAAAAAACTACGTTCTGGGTAACAGTTGTAGATTATCCGGTAAAGACCCAAGATCAGTAAACAAATTTCACATTTTTCATTTGTCATGAAGAGACATATGCTTTATACACGTAAGTGCACGGCCCTCGAGATACACAAACATGTAGTTTAATTTAGGGCGCCTTTTCGGGTAATACAGAAAATTAACTTTCTCGAACTTACTCTGTTGGTGTTTAACTTTTGCATGCATGTTGCATTCCAACAAGTTGTTCCTTAGATGAGATGAATGGGGAACTCGTTCAATTGAAGAGCATAACATTCCTGGGTCTACCTGCCAGCCCACTCACGGTAACTTGTAACTCAAGAAAAATTATATATATAGCGCTATGCCGAGGTAGATTTGGGTCCTTTATCTAGTCAATCTCAAATACACTAACATTTTTTCTAATTCTGGAAAATTGATTGTATCAGTTTTTACATGGTTCAGAGTTTATTTATAGGCACAAAACAGCCGTTCGTCAGTCCAGCGCAGTTGAAGAAGTTCATTCGCGTGAGATCAGCGCCAGTCTTTCTGGGGACTTATTTTATTACATTGTTTCAACAGAACCATCTGATGATTTGTGTAATTTCGTTTCACCAGTTGTTAAAAATTTGGTTGAAGTTACAATGTAAGCTTGGGAAAAAATGGTGAACACTTAACATTTAACTCATGAATTTAACAATCATCTTTTAATCTGGAATTCTTACGAGGGCATGGTATCCGCCATTTTACAGAAATCGGAAACACGATGTGACGTCCTCCGGGGCCGATTCCACGCATTGTGGCCTCCTGGTTGACGCCTTTGGGAATAACCTCAGACCTATTCCCCTACCACTTTATCGCTGAAAATGGCCTGAAAGTTTATCAGAATTGCCTTGTAATGAGAAGGAAAACAACTGATTTAACACAACATCTACATGACAAAATGGTGAGCTATTAACGGGTGACGTCACATCCGAAACAGACTCCATGACTGGTTAAACTTGATGGCATGGAAGCCCGTTTGATTTTCCCTACGTGGGCGTTTTTTGTTCTTTTTTTCCTCTACGTGAGACATCAATGAAGAGATGGGGACATCTCGTTCCGCGCCTGGAGGGTCCAGACCCGCGGCAGGAGGACGGTATCATTCGCACGCGATTTGCAACGTCCTCGTGTCACGGGTACCGACTTACAAGGCGCGGAACGAGGTGACGCCACAGTCAGTGTCGCGGCCCACGACCTATTACGTGTTACTCGATTAAGTAGGTCATCTAGAGCCCACTATGTTGACAGAAATTGACATGTGTTTTTCACACATTGTGTAATTGGGCTCCTGAACGATGTTGCCAGTCGCCTGTCAGATGAGCTGGCAATGTCTGATTTGATATATTTGATTAGTGTTTTTACGCCGTACTCAAGAATATTTCACTTATACGACGGCGACCAGCATTATGATGGGAGGAAACCTAGCAGAGCCAGGGGATACCCCACCACCATCCGCATGTTGCTTGGGGACCTTCCCACGTGCAGCCGGAGGGGAAGCCAGCATGAGCTGGGCATGCAGCTAGCAATACTTACTCCTCAGTAACTCGCAGTTTTATTTCATATAAGAATGGATGCCATCGACTGAGATGTGGGAAATTTGTTCAGACGCTGTTGTTTTGAAGCAGAACAAGTCACCGTCCATCCTTGACACATGACAGATATAATTTTTCTAAAAGAACTCTTTTGGTTTTGATAGGTCGGGGGTCACAACACAAGGACTGTATCATCCTCGTCCCGTGCCTCTCTGATCGAGACCGGCCACACGAGGAGGGTTAAATCATGCGTGAATAGCACCGCCCTCATGTCTCGATCCGAGGGACGAGGTAACGAGGACGTTCACCGTCCGTGCGCGCATGGTACCGCCCTCGTGCCCTCGACGCACGGGACAAGATGTCCTCATCCGGCTTTCATAACGAACAGTGAGAACGTGGGGACCCCAAAAATTCCTGTCCAAGACCAGGATAAAACCGCATTTCACATAGCGAATGACACATCAAGTTATGTGAGTTGTACATGTGGATATCAGTAAAGCATGGTTGACTGTGGTTAAACATATAACATCAGATAAACTGTAGTCTTTTATATTGCATTCCTGCATGGTGGACTAAGCATTTCTGCACGTGGACAAGGCATCGCAGATGCTAGGTTACTTTGCAATGATTTCTCATAAAGGTTTATTAAATGTGATAAGATCGCAGCATTTTGAGTCATTCTCGACCAGTGACGTCTAACAAATTGTTGCTTAACATCACTGCCGGCTTCTTTACCTAACTGTGCTTAGGTCTTCCGCCATGGTGCTCTAGATTGTACGGAAATTACGTTTTAGGCATTTACATTAACATTTAGAGTAACACTCTAGCTGAGGTAAATTGACAATTGGCCGATTTTAACCACTTAGGTTAATTGGCAAATTATGGCACTTTCGTCGCTGCTCTGGATTTACTCTCTATGAGGTAGCCTTCCGTATTATTAGGCTAATTGTCCGGACACAGTCACAAATACAGATACTTATCACAATTCAGAGAAAATTCCAGGTCTTTGATCGATCTCTCTGCCTTTAATAGCCTACCGTTACTCGTAAAACAGGCAAGCAGCACAGCCTCACGCCTTTGATATTTTTTCTGTGTCGCTATGGAGTCATGGGCTCTCGCGCCCCCGATAGCAATGGTTGTCAGCGATGTACGAGTCAGTTCCTTTTCTTGCCTTTATTTTCCAGAGAGTTCTAATGATTCAGCAGTTAACAACAACTGAAGTGGACAAATTCAGACCAGCACGTTTATTCACAACACACGAGGCACTTTATTACAGCTCCATATCCAATATATAGAAGCCATTGCTTTGTTATCCATGAAGTCTTCATAACATCAGCAAACCATAATTCAGAGCCAATACCATTCATCGTCACAGTGATCGAGCGTGCGTGTACGTCAACGTCATCGTGAACGTGGACGTGAACATGGACGTGAGCGTGGAGGTGGTTCAAGAACAATTCTGCGCGTAGTCTGGGATCCACAATAATCAGAACTCTCGTGTTTATAAACTTTTAACTTTGATAAACTTTGCAGGAACTCTCCTTCCAAGAAACATCCATCTTCGCTCTCTAAAACTCGCAACACTCTCCTATTGCAAGACCCTTATTTTTAAGTCTTTCGGGAAGGGAGGGACCGGCTGAAACAAAAATCTGAACTTGTTCAATCTATCACAACTATGACAAAAGAGTATGCTATGTCTCTTACAAACAACAACATTGTTCTCGTAGCATCCTTTCGAGACCATTAAATTACATGCCATTGCAAATTGATTCGAATATGACTACCTAGCAGTCGACTAAAAACCAGTATTTTTTAATGCGCTCCGTACACCGATCCGAGCCTGTGCTCTTCTCGCCATGCGAGCCGTGACATCGGTCTTGTCCGCACAATCAGTGGCAAAGCGTCCCTGAAAACCTGGCGTGTTTTGGCCGAAATACCGGTATTAATTCAATTAAAAGTCGCCCGGAATGTTCTTCATTGTGACGAATTCGTTATACCAGCGTGTTAATCCTTTCGACGAGATATCAGGCCGTGTACCCTCGCAACACACTAGTATAACTTATAAAATATAACAGGTACAGGGTGGAAAGAACTCCACAATAGAACTGTGTAGGTAGAGATATTTTCAGGGAAAATATACTACAACAGTGATGGCTAAGATACGGATACAGCATTAAATACTATGGGGTTTGCTGTGTGGACGCAGATGCGGCATCAGCTACCGGCACTTTAAGGCTGGCATTATGAATACTGTTACATCATTAGACACTGTAAGACTGACTGTGTGGATTCAGATACAGGATGACTGATGACCATTGTAAGGATGACTGTGTGTGAGGTATTTCCCTTTGCGCGACCTGATCATTGCAGATTGCATGCACTGCTGCACTTATAGAAACTTGCTTAACTTGTAAAACTTGTACAGTAAATGCCAGGAGATTTGTTCTTCAGGTAATATAGATTTTTACTTTATTTCATTTTGTAAACGGTCAATGCATTATAGGAATATTTTCATTCAGTAAATCCAATAGTTTTGCTATGTTTCCACAGTAGCGTTCTTGCTTGATTTTTTAGATAGGATAGTGAGCGCATTGTGCATTCTATAGCTTAGCGTTTTCAAGATATTTTTAATATCATAATTATAAGATGAATTCATTGATTTTTTGACTGAGAAGTTCACAGAATATTGTAATACATTTATTATCTTGTATTTATTTTTTGGTTTGACTAAGTATATTCCTTAAATAACTAGTGTGGTACAATGATTTGAATGATATATAAACACGTTGTTGTATAATGATGAGTAATGTGCTTTGATTATATCATATAAGACTTATTCCCCCTGAACAGATATTTTACTGAATTAATTGAATTTTATTAAGTCTACATGTATTTTGTTACTGTGATTTGTATAATACAAATTTTCAATGGTTGTTTTAATGGATAAATTTAATTTTAAGTCAGACTGTGGACGATCTTCACATTTCAAAGCTTCACAAGATTTGCCAGAAATGATTGAGAAATTTCATTTTTTTTCTTATACGTACACAGTTGTCCTGGTCAAACCGACTATTATTTAGTTTATCTACTTATTCTGTGGTAACAGGTGCGTGTGATGCGCATTTAATTTAATTCCGTGTCACTGTTCTGATACACTGTATTTCTGCATTTTACAGAACTGAATACTGATTACCAGCTGCAGATACCGTAAGGATGGCTGTGTGCATATAGGCACAGGAGGAGATACTTTAAGGCGGACTGTGTGGATACAGATTCAGGATCAGATACTGTAAGGATGACTGTGGATACAGATACAGCCTCGGATATTGTAGGATTTGCTGTGTAGTTTTGTTACTTTGATACATAAGATAGCGTAAGGTTGATTGTAAGGTTGACTGTGTGCATACAGACACAACATCAGATACTGGACGGTTGACTGTTTGGGCACTACCATGTCATTAAACACTGTAAGGTTGACTATTTTGGTACAGACACAAGAACAGACACAGTGACTTGATGGTTAAGGTGCATGTCTTTCTGTCGCTTGGACACATAAGACACTGACTTCAGTCCCATTCTGACATGAGGTGTAATCGATGACCGCTCTTACGTTGCCTATATCAGCCCTCTAACAAAAGCTGGTTTTATATTTCTGGAAATGCTCACTCACTTCAAGAGTGCGACAGTCGGAAGAGTTTATACAACAAGCAAGGTACCATATGGCGATAGGGATATTGTCAGTCAAACGGAAATATCGACACACTGATACCATCAGGCTTACGATGTTTACACTTAGGCCTGTATACAGAAATATCGACACGTTTATACCAGAAAACGTCTACAATGAAGACTTAAACAAAGAAGTTTTGACATGTAGGACCTAGATGTTAATTTTAATACACCCGTTCTCTAAAATTCTGACTAAGGAAGCAATTCATAGTTTTAAAACACATCTGTGTCTCATGATGACCCCGTCTTCATCAGGCCTAGGCCTACAGTGTGTTTTGGGTGTCTGGAAGAGAAGCGGACAGTTCTATAGGTGGACGGAGGGGAGGGGTGGTACCCTCCTTCTCCACTCAGGTTGGACATGATTTTTCTCTGCTCCCAAAATTTCGTGGGTTTTGCGAGTAATGTGATATATTGATGACTTGCATAGTGCATTTGTTGCGTGGTGATTGGTGCGTTAATTTTCTCTGTTTTACTGTTCAGGGAATTTTGGCTCGGTTAAACTATTTTGTTTGATATTTGAGTTTACTTTGCAGTGACCTGTTGTTGTTGTTGTTGTTGTTAACTTGTTGTTTTGTTCCTTAGGGGGTGCCTGTATCATAAGTCTCAAAGCAACACCGATCCGAACCTGGAGAGTTAAACGGTCGTCCCTGGTCTGTCTCTCGTGACAAGCCTTCTTCAGTACAGAAGAAAACGAATGTAAAAGTTTACCAGGGGAAACCGTTTAATGTAGTTATGTCTGCAGTGGGTAGGCACCACCCCCGCCCCTACCCCCGAAGGCAGCTTAAGCCCAGTTAAGTTTGGTACTGCACTTCAGCAAGCAGTGGGTGTTGTGAAAGTTGTGAAGAAGCTGAAGTCTCGAGACTTACTCATCACATGTAACAGTCAGCATCAAGTGAAGAAATTCCTAAAGGTAGATTCTATAATCGGGCGAGATGTTGTGTGCAGGGTTCAAACAACAGCTTTGTCTAGTGGTGTAATATATGGTACTGGGGAGTAGGTTACTGAGAATGAACTTTCGGGGGACAGTGAAAACTTTTAAGTGTGTAAAAGTTGAACGTATGACGAAAGGCAGAGAGAAAATCCCCACATCATGTATTTTTATGATGTTAATATCCCTGATGAGGTGGCCTTGGGTTTTGAACTATTCCAGGTTAAACAATATATTCCCTCAGTTATTCGATGCTTCCGTTGCCAACGATTTAATCATGTAGCTTCCGAATGCCTTGGAAGGCAGGAGTACAAAGATTGTCCTAATAAAAATACCCCTAAGTGTGTAAACTGTGGCCCGCTTCACAGTTTGGCAAAAAGTTAAAGAAGCGAACAAAGCCGAGTTTAATAGATTTACGGAAAAACTGTCCGCTGAAGCACTCAAAAGTGTGAGAGTCCGGGAATGTGAGCTCATGAATTTTTCACAGGATCGTGGTTTTGATGAATTCAATTTTGATATCCCAAGTGGCGTAGAGCATGTCAACACATGGAGTTGCCAGTGTAGATCACACCCCATAGAGGTATCTTCAGGTAAATATCCTAATAAAAGCAAGTGCCCAAACTGATCCTGAGGCTGCTGTTCAGACTGAAATGTGCAGTTCGTCTACAGTAATAAATGTTGTTACTCTGTTTACGGAGATACTGTTTCATTATATCAATGTGTCAAAAGTGAAAAAAGAAGTAATTGACCATATTGCTGAATATACAGAGCGTCATCTTGGCAGTTCTGCGGTTGATATTAAGGAATTGTGGGGCAAATGCAGCAGAGAAACTTTACGCATAAATAATGGATAAGCTCCATTATGTATATTTTTGGGGAATCTTGTATTGTCTACCTACCATAATGTCCATCAACATCTTGCAGCAAAACATCAGTTTCCGGTATGCCCATGGGCAAGAGCTTAAATTCTTCCTTTATAATCTTGATCCAAAACCAGACATAATTTGTTTACAGGAAACATTTTTTAAGCCTGTGTATCATTTTAGTTTCCCTGGATATTAGAAAAGACAGGTTGCATGGGAACAGAGGTGGGCTTGTTACGTTTACCACGAGTGGCCTCTCATTTATTGAAGTAAAGTTACCCTCATTTAAAGTTATTTAGTGCCAGTTTTTCCAGATATCCAAGGACAGTAACAGATTGGTGAATGCTGTAAACTTATATAACCCATGTAAGAAACTACACTACAATGATTTTAAGACCTTACTGGATCATTGCTATTATTTGTGGTGACTTCAGTGCACACCACGCTGTGTTGGGTAGCACAGGTACTGACACAAAAGGTGGAATTTTGTATGAGGTCATCCAAAGTAATGAAGTGGTGGTATTGAATGGTGGTTCTGGGACTCGCTTAGATGCATGTTCAGGGAAACATTCAGCAATTGATTTCACTTTATCGTCCAAAACACTAGGTTCTGCATGCACATGGTCAGTAGATTATTACTCTCATTAGTGACCATTATCTAGTATCGGTATCTTTTGGTTTTCAACCTCATGCTGAGGCGGAGGTTGACAACAGCAGACTGGGCCAAGTATAGCAAAACTTGTGAATTGTACTTTTTCAAACAACATTATTACTGCTTTAAATGCAACAGCTAGTGAGACTGTTTCAAAAACACTTGGTAACCTTCCAGGAAAGGTACCTGTTCCATGGTGGACAGAGGAATGTTCACAATCTATCAAAGAAGGGAAGAAAGCTAAAAATAGAGCACATCACACAATGTTGTACAATGATATTGTTACGAACACCGTCTTTAAAATATTGTATTATAGCTTTTTATTTGTTTTAACGCTAACCGGCTAGCCTGCACTGGAATTCAGTCGCCTGTTGCGGAGGCTTCTGTTTATAGGTTTCGTGTCAATGTGCAGGAAGCGTACATTCTGGAAAGATGTACCCATATTGTAAACATGTTTACGCACGGACCATCCAGAATCTTCTTCACGCTAGGCTATAAATATGAGCGACAAAGTTGTGAAGGTCGCAGCCATTTTGATATGTCCACTCTGAGAGATGTCGTTTTGTTTGTGTCCATTCGAGTCATATTTGCTCTTGTCTACTCAGCAGGATTTTGTGGGATTTTGGAGATTGGCTTACACGCCTTTCGACAGTTTTGTCATTTTGTACTCCATGTTTCGGTATGTAGCACTTTGTGAGCTTGCGTCTAGCCACTTGCTGTTGGGTGTGATACGTTCGTTTGCAGCTGGCTTCGCTCAACGTCTCTTTAGTGCGATTACGTACATTTCGTCCCAGTTTACCCTGAAAGTGACTGTGTATATTTCCGAGGAGTGAAACATACATCGCCAGCTCGGCATTACGGACGCTGTTGTCAATCCGTCTGCCCAGGAAACTTGCGCCTTGCTTCCTTCAGTTCGAGAATTCCGAAGGATTGTGGATTCTATATTTACGTGGAATAACTTGCCATTGGAAGCCGGAATAGTCCATCCGAATTTGGGACGTTAACACCGGTAAGAAACTATATATATATTTGTAATTGTTCATATTGTTTTGGTATATTATTGTCAGTTGTACTATTTGTCTGTTTTGTTCAGATATATGTATTGAACTTATTCAAACGTCTTCGTGTTACTTTGATGGATCTCGTGTAAGGTCTATCGCTGTCTGAGAGTTGACCAAGCCATTTGTTCATCCATTTTTCTCTCCGATAGTGGTGCCCTTACACTATCATTGTGTTCAAAAGGACTAAAGCTCCGGCTCAGAGGATTATTATAAGGGCACAGAAGGAGTACAGGCGCAAACTCTGTTCCAACATAAATCGTGACACACCCATTAAGGATGTATGGTAGCGAGCAAGAGCCATAAACGGGAAGAAGAAATGTGTGTGTGTGCCAAGTATTGTGGCAGATGGTGTTTTACACGTTACGAATGTAGATAAGTGTAATGTGCTAGCTGATAGTTTCTCATTTTTCTCCAGATCTAGTAATTTTACTAGACAAATAACTATATAGGGGTTTATTACCCATAAGAAACAAGTAGAAGTGAGACAAAGTGTTAATAACATATTTGACGTTATGCCCATTAAAGAAGAGTTTTCCCTGATGCAGCTTAAGCAGGCATTTAGTGGTACAAAGGACTTCCCATGGGGAAGATGTGGTTAGTTACTCTGTGGTTAAACACCTCCCCGGAAATAGTCTAAATGTGTTACTTTTGTTTTTTAACATCTTATGATCAAATATGAAAATTCCAGTTTCATGGAAAAAAGCTGTTGTCATCCAAGTGCCAAAGCCTGGTAAAGTTCCATCTCTGTATTCATCATACACGCCGATTGCTCTCACCATCAACGCTTTGTAACATCATGGGAAATATGATTAAGTGAAAGACTCGAATGGTTTCTGAATAAATACGTCTATTATAAATAAGTCTATTCTATCTTTCAGAGTGGTTTTAGGAAAGGTAGAAGTGCTTCAGACCATGTTGTTTCTCTTTAAACAATGATTAGGAGGTCACATGTAAATAAAGAATGTAACATGATAGTCTTTATATCGAATGTATGTTGTGGAGGGTGGACTGATGGTTAACATGAAGGGTTTGGCATTGGAGGTAGGGTGCTTGGGTGGGTGACGGACTCTCCCCCCTGGCGTGCAATGCAGGTTCGCATTGATACAGAGTTTTCTCGAGCGTAAATTGCTCCCTTTTTGCTGACGATAAATCTATTGGATTCAGTGCTAAGAATACAAGCATAGCAGAGATATACAGCAGGCTTTGGATGAAATTACAAGATGGAGCAACTGGGGGGATTTCGTTTGTCTCCAGCGAAAGTCCGAAGCAGTCTCGTTTACCAGAAGGCGGGTAGAGTTACTGGTACTACTGCTCTTAGGGAACAATGCAATTAGTGTTTATACATCATTCCACCAGCGTTGTATTTGACGAGAGGCTTACATGGTCAAAACATATTGAAATTGTTGTCACAAAATGTCTTAAGGTCCTTAACCTTATGTGGGTTATATCTGGGAAATCTTGGGGGCAGATAAATCCTGCCTTATAATCTTTTATATAGCGTTGATAAGATCGCGTTTAGACTGTTCTTGTGAAGTTTTTGACTCTGCTTGCTTTTCTCCTAAATGCAAATTGGATGCTGTTCACTGTCCTTAGCTCAGGATTTGTACCGGGACGCTTAAGACCACTCCTAATGTTTTACAAGTGATCTGTAATGAGTGGCTGTTGGATCTTCAGTTGCCTTCAAAAAGCTTTCGTCCCTTACTTTCCACCTTGGCACTAGGTTCTGATCCTATAAATGTCATGAAATCCTTTGCAATGACCTACGTATGCGAAAATTTCGGAGACTCTTTGAATATTTACACTGATGCATCCAAATGTCCATAGAGTAGCAAAGTGGGGCAGCATTTTGTATCCCAAACATTAAGTATTCGGGTTATCCGATTTTTGTTCAATATTTGCTGCTGAACATCTGACTATTTTAACATCCCGGTATTTTGTGCTGCATTTTAATCCGAATAATGTTGTTATTTTTACGGATCTTTAAGTTCTTTAAAAGCCATAAGAAACTTCAGCTGAAACGTATCCTTATCCATGATTTAGAAGTTTTAAACATGTGTACAGTGTAACATTGTAAAGGAGTTAACACCAGTCTTGGTTGAATCCTGAGGCATTCAGCTACAGCTGGGAATGAATTGGCAGATTTCTAAGGAAAACAAGCTCCTGCTTACACCAATGTCACCCGAAATATTAGTATTACATCATGAGACATTCTTGGTGACATGATGTCACGCATTATTTTTTCTGTGGCCGAGTCAGTGGGAAGCCTGTTGAAAGGGAATGTTATTCTATTTCATAGTTTCCTCTCATTTGCTAACATTCCCATCACGTACAGCCGAAGTTATGTTTTATAGATTACAAACAGACCATATCCGATTAAATTCATATCTGCATGGGTTTAATCATTACGTGATTCGAGCCTTTGTCAAAGCTGTCTTGTTGAAGAAAGTGTTGAACATTTTTGTTTAAATGCAGCAAGTTTACAACCTAAGGAACTAACCATTTTCATGATTTCGTTTGTGCAGAGGTGTGCAGACCGTGTATGGAATCTGCGCTCAAGCCGGTAAGAAACGTGCAAAAAGCGTTCCAAGCACTCTAAATTGTCAGTTGCCATAGATTCTGATTTCTTTTTTTGTTATTGCCTTTGCTTGATCAGAATTCCTCTCTGCATGTTTCTGGCTTTAGTCTGTTTGTGTTTGTATGTTTTTGTCATGAACTGTATTTTTTTGTACGAAATGCTACTTTGTTGAATAATGTTTTGTTCTGTTCTGTTGCATGACCAGAATTACCCTTTTCGTCCAGCCTACTTTGTGTCTTCGGTCCTGAACTGTTAATTTTTTTAAGCATACTTGTGTTTGTGTGTTTTGCCATGAACTGTTATCCATGTTGTATTGCCTTGGCGTGGATTCTTACCATGAATGGTTCGCCAGTAATATAACATCTGCCTGTCTGTCCTATGAGGGCATTTCGGAGGTTGTCAGTATCGGTCAAAATTTGCCATCGATTTACTGAAGTAGATCCAGTTTCAGAGTGTAGGCCTACCTCCTGGTAGCTCCGAAGCTCTTCCACTCATAACGTTGACAGCACGGTGAAACAGGGGCTGTAACTGCAAAGTCGTGTAGTATGTCCAGAGTTCTTGCGCGCATCCTTCAGGATATAAATAGCGGGCATGTAATGGCAGTTCAGATCCACAGGAACTAGAAAACCACAAACGCGGTGATCTTTCCCTGGTTATGTCAGGTTTCCTCCCATCACGAATGTTACAAATACAAATGCTGAAACCTGTGATTTAAAACATCAGAACCATTAAACACATTGTTTGAGAAGACTTAATCATTCTGACCTAAAAAAAAAAACAAATATATAACCAAAACATTTTTGGACGCATGGGGATCTGTCTAGGCAAATGTTGCTTGGTTGGACGGTATCGGGTTACATAAGAAACACCACGATGAAGGCTTTAACAGAAAAGGCAACACCAGACAAAATGTATATATGTTCCGACAAACAATCCCATTTAAAGTTCAAAAAGTGTCACATTTTATTTTGTGACGTAGGATAACTGAGATATCGCAGCTCAGAGTAAGCAAACATGCTCACGTGGAGAAAATGGAACGGGGAACCTTTCTAAATTTAACCAATCAACGGCTAGATGTTTCTACCACCCAATTCTGACATACTTCAAAGCCATTTTCAACGAGAAAGTGGTAGCAGAATAGGTCTCGGGTTATTCCCCAAGGTCAATACCAGGAGGCCACAAAGCGTTGTTTTTGGTTGTAATAAGGAGAACTGGGCTTCGCACGACAAAGGAGTGTCTCGCCTCTAATACTGAAGAGCGTAGGGTATGAATGTCGCGACGTCGTGTTTCCTCTTACTCTAAAATGGCCCATCTCATGGCTTCGTAAGAATTTCAGATTAAAAGCTGATTTATATAGTTACCAGGCAAGTCATGAAAAAAATTACCTATGTCCGTATGGAATCCTCCTCTGAAATAAGTCTGGTCATATTTTTGTTGCCTTTTCTTTTAAAAGTCATAAAATTGGAGCCCATTTTAGACTGTTGTTCTCGCTTATTTCACTCCATGTCGCCAGTGAGACTTATACTTCGATTTTTAACCTCGTGGTCTACATTTACGTTTTGCACTCTTTCTCTAAGTCCTTATGTCAGGATGTTTTTAATTTTCATTGATAAATAGTTCATGCACTGACTCTCCCATCCGCCTAAACAGCAACCTCTATTATGTACCTGCGAGGTTTCCCCTCCCACCATAATGCTGGCTACCGTCCTATAAGTCAAATAGTTTGAGAGCGGCGTAAAAATACAATGGAATTATTTATTTATTTAATTATTTATTTATTTATTTCACGCGCAAATATTTTTCACCCACATGGATACTGTCAGTCTTATAGATAGAAGAAACCACAGTGCCGGGGGTTCACAACAGACCTTCTCCAGGGCTACATGCATTTCACGCAAATGACTGGAGTGTTTTGCTCAGCAACAATAACCGCTTTCTCTCTTGTTGTTCGGAACTTAGTAATCTTTGCAATGTTTAACATGGTTTACCAATATAGCGTTAAACAACAGTCAAATAAATTTTAAAAAATAAACCAATCTAAGCGTAGTGTGTTATCGCACATGTATGTAGCCGAAGGGATTCACATCCGAGGGAGGTAAACAGGACAGAAGGTAATTCGCAATGAAGTTTACGGTTGTCTCCCTATTATATGGCAGTCTTCACGTTTCGGTGTACATCATAGCTTCTTGAGCTCATCTCTCAACAGCTGGCACACAGGGTACGGATTCAACCCCAGAATAGATTCAGGGTTTAGCAAAGGTTTAGAGGCCTCCACTGACTCCACTGGGCGTTAAGTCTCGCCTCGCCCGACATCCCGCCCACAAGCTTTGGGGACGCAGAGTACCCAGAATCGTGGCTAATATTTATTTATTTCATTAGAGTTTTACGCCGTACTCGAGAATATTTCACTCATACGACGACGACCAGCATTATGGTGGGAGGAAATCGGGCAGAGTCCGGGGAGAACCCACGACCATTTGCAGGTTCCTGGCAGACCTTCCCACGTATGGCCGAAGAGGAAGCCAGCATGAGCTGAACTTGATTTTGGTGAAAGACACGGGGGTAATAACGCCGCGCCGGCGCGCTAACCCCCTTGGCCACGGAGGCCCCCATGTGGCTAATAAAGGGACACAATACATAATACCACAACATAAGGAGTAAAACTAGAGAGACAACAATAGGAACATTCGGCATATTGTCAGTTTACCTCAGTTAAGGTTTCGATACAGTGACCAATCGACTGTATTCAACTATGAACCCCTGAAAGAAAGTATTCCGGTCATGCATTCTGAGATTCTCCAAAAAAGACAAATCACCTGTAACAATAAGTCGTAATTTTCATTACACACCTGTACACAGAACCCAAGAAACAACTGCAATCTTTATGAGTTATCAATAATTGATAAATCTAGAGACATATAATATAGTGTCGTGTGCACTTTTTACATGAACTGGTTTCTCACAAGTCTTTGTTACCAACGCCAGGGGTAGGCAGACAACTGCGCCATAAAGACTTCAATGTAAAGGACAAGAGCACAGAGAGTAAATCCAGAACAGCGACGACATTGTGATAGTTGGCAAACTTTCACATGTTAGCGGTATTATCCGGCCACTTGTCAGTTTCGCGTAAGTCATGTAAAAAAATGATAAAAATAAGGTTTTACACCACAGATTTCATGGTCTACTTTGAACAATTCAAATCTAGAAGATAGGTTTATTTATGCAAGATAAGAATCTACTTGCCCGTCACTTATGTCTATCTCAAGGTAAAACTACATGAAGTTATTCTCAGTTAGTGTGTACAAAGATGCTTACAAAGAAAGATCAGGAAACAAGAAACAAATGTAACGGGGTAGTGGGTTCCAGGATCTGCAACTGTAAATGTAACAGAAATCACCAGAAATCAGATGCGTTTGAAACAAAACATGCCATAATCGCTTTCAGGGTATACCATTAAAAACCTTATTTTATTCTGTACGATGGTAGGCTACAACAGGCTCTCATACTTGTACATTTACATTCTATAACAATAGCAGCTGATCGGCCCAAGGTGTTATGTGAACAACGACATGTTTCCACACTAACGGAGTGACCGATCGGCTACCAGTACATCAGCAGCAGTGAAGCTGTACCGCATTGTTTACTGATTTCTGCTGTATAATTCGTCGCTACAGTCTAACTTAAATCACCAGACGGCATGTATATTTGAGAATAACATCTAATAAAAGTTTAAAGAGTTCAAAACATTAAAAAAAATTACACAGTTCACAAGATGATTTCATGTGCTCTCGTCACCATGACAACACTACCAGTTCGTGGATGCATTGAATGTTGCATAAATCTACTTACGTTTGACATCCTGACTAAATCACGACATCATTTACTCCCCAAAGCATTTCTGCAGCTACGTATACACTGAAATACATTCTGAGTGGAAACATACCTGCAAATATATCAGAAATCACCGAGATGCGTTTGAAACAAAACACGCCATAATCGCTTTCAGAGTGTAACTCAAAGCGAGGCTGTACTCGGGGATTCCCCTAAGATCAACTGGCTATTACATAAATGTGCCTGGGTTTGTGAAGGGAAACAGACAAAACACAACAATGTGACAAACGCTTGTTTTACCTTGAGAAGATAGCATTCAAGAAAAAGACAAAAAACCTACTACATATCGTTCTACAAACAAAGAGCTTGGGACTACATAGTCAGTCATGCACGTCGTTTGCCATTAAACAGTGTTATAATGAAGATTATTTAGCTTTCTTCTCGGACAAAATAGGCTATTCGATTGAGTGGAACAGAGTAGTCATGGAGCCACTTGGACCCTTCGATCACTTTCTTGTTCTCGTCATACCACCTACCGGCTGGGATGAACACGTCTCGGGAAGTAACTCCTTTATCAAGTACAGGCGCCACCAATATGTCAGCTCCCAATAAAAACTGAGAGTCAATGGTTTGGGCAGTGGAGTCTCTGGGTGAACTCCACCACAGTGGTCGTACAATCGGCATGCCCGTCTCCACTGCCTCCTTGGCATATTTCAGGATGTAAGGTTTGAGAAATGTCTCTCTGAGACTCATCAAGTTCTTGGCGATCTGTACAGTAGCGTTGTCATACTCGCCGGGCGTGATCGAAAATTGCCACGACGGTAAAAACGCGGAAACCTGCATCCAGCGAATGAAAAGCTCTCTGTCCGGATGATCCTGGTAGGCATTTCCACCTATCATGTCGGGTAAGATGAACGGATAGCCGACTAAACCGAAGTACAGCACTCTGGGAATGAGACTTTTCAATCCGTTATCGTAACCCCATTTAGAGTCCATGTCTTGAAGGCGGAAAAAAATGGGTTGATGCTGATTTCGGTAGCCCACGCGCACCTCTACCATTCTACCGAACTCGGCACACATGTCCACAAACTTGGTGGTGAAGAAGGCTGTGTTGTTAAGTGGCTTGTACAATTTGTACGCTGATGGAAGAAGTACAGACGAGCCAGCGTCGAATTTAAAAGAGTCTATGTGATAGACGCCTTTGAAGGTCTTCAAGCGATCAGTAAACCATCGCCTGTCAAGGAACAGCATGACAGAGAGATTACAGCCAGTGGTGATTGGAAAAGTTCAGCTAACAACGTCATGCTAGGGGCTAACAGAAAATAACCGACAATCGTACGTCTCTAAAGGAAAATCTTTGTATGTATGTGTGTGAGAGAGTACGCATGTATGACTGTGTGCTTGTATGTATGCGACCGTGTGTATGTGTGCGTGTGTGTGCGCGTATGTATGTATGTATGCCCTTTGAGTTTCTGCATTATGGGTCGTCCAATCTATTTCACTAATCGTGCTGAGTGTATTGCAGCAGGTGGTCCCATTGAAGTGCAGCTCCCATTAAATGCGAAAACCTGTCCATTACACTTACATATTGTACAACACTAATGTCAGAAATTGGTACTGCATTTGTACCAATACAATTACCCAAATATTTAACTCATCACGCAAGCTTTTTCCTTGGCGGCAGGAACCCACACCGATCATAGGTATTTTTGGGCCAGCTTTTTTACGGCGGACACAGTACTCTAAAGTCCTTACATGTCAACCGTCGCTGAAAAGTTTGTTTTGTTTGTTTTAGACGTCAACATCTTTAGTGCCATTACTTCAGTCACATCACCATAATGTGTCTTTCCAAAAACCAAAGCGAATGCCCTGAGATCAGAATCTAGGCACGAGTATAATTAACACACGCTGTAGGAAGTGAAGTGAAATTCAGCGCTAATGCGTGACATACCTTGCATACGGATTCGTCACGTCCAAGATGGCTGCTACCCCGTCCCACCATTTCAGCAGTGCTGGGACAGTGCCAGATATGTCCTCCACCCAATACTTCTTCTCCATGCCTTCCTACCATAACCAATATTAACAGTGGCTTCAATGATTAGCTCAAAAGTGCAATAAATCCCAACATTTCTATATTCATCTCGTCTGGCACAAAGTTACCTATAAATACACTTGTGGGGGCCTCCGTGGCTCAGTCGGTTAGCGAGCTATCGCAGCACAATGACACGAAGCCTCCCACCAATGCGGTCAAGACCAGCTCATGCTGGTCGTACGTGGGAAGGTCTGCCAGCAACCTGCGGATGGTCGTGAGTTTCCTCCGGGCTCTGTCTGGTTTCTTCCCACCATAATGCTGGCCGCCGTCGTATAAGTGAAATATTCTTGAGTGTGGCGCAAAACATCAATCAAATAAATAAATAAATAAATTAAATACACTTGTCTCGTTTCATCTTCAACCATCAATACATTAAAGTCATGATCATCCACATTATTTATGATATGTATTACCATCTTCGCATAAATCTGAACCATTCATTATTAAATTTACAGATCTGCTTGCCATATCCTATTTGCAGCTTGCCTATGTTAAAAGCAGCAACTAATGGAATATATATAATGGAATGGTGGTTGTGGATTTGGACATGGTCGCAATGAAGCAAATATAACACTTAACGAAACAAAGATTAAAGGGAAAGACTACAAAAATGAAATTATGGTGAGTGAAAAGACCATGAAAAATTTTGTCTGAAAATACCTCCTCTCAATTTTTTACATTTTTTTCTTCACTAAAACAAACGCAGTCAAATATTGTGATTGTGTGGTGGGTTTATGGACCGTATTGACAATGTAGTTCCCCAGTGATGTATCACAACATTTTTACACCTTTATGTTCAGCTCTGAATAAAGATCTTGTGGAGAGTGCTCCTGTAATGTTTGTCTGTGTATGAAAACGCTAATATGGCATTAAATTTTTGCTTGCGGACCATAGAAAAGTTTTCGTGACGTCATTGGCGAACCACATCATCAATATCCATAACATAAAACCCACCATACAATCATAATATTTGACTTCGTTTGCTGTGGTCCAAAAAATGAAAAAAAAATATAAAAAATCAAAAACAAAATATTTTCAGACACGGTTTTTAACGATCTTTTCACTCACCATTCTTGCAAGGTTTTTCCTTTTAATCTATCTTGAAGTTTCCCCCAATCACGACTAAGATTAAGATTTGAGGGAATTTTGTTTTCGTGAAAGACTTCTTGATAGCAGACGTCTCTTACCATAAAAATAAGATACCAAACAAGGAATACAGTATAAATGAACAACACCTTGCACAGCATGAACTTGCACGAATTGCTTTCGTAATAGACGATTCCCAATTTACAAACCATGAATATTGGAGACTCGACATTGGCGAATGGGGTAATCCAGGCAGTGATCCGAAATCCCCTTGACTTCAGGGTCTGGATCATCTCTGTGGCATTCGGAAAATCCTCTTCGTCGAAATCGAATGCCCCGTAGGAGCTGGAGTACTTATCGTCGATCTCAATTTGGCTGTGTGTGTATCCCTCCGACTCAATCTCGTCAGCCATATCCAACAGTTTAGTGCGGTTGATTTTCACATGGTATTTAGCCCACGTAGACCAGACGGGACTTATCAGCATTTTGGTGTCAGGAATCTGGCGAGGTTTAGCGAAGAATTTAGCTGCCATGGCGACGTGTACCGACATCAAATCCTCAGACTGACATATGTGATATTTTAAAAGAGGAAGGGCACCGTCTATCGGTCTGTAGGGGCCTGAGTAGTTTGAGATGAGGCATAGATTCCCATCGCCATGCCGATTCCAGGTCACGTGAAGTGGGATACTGTCGTCTGCTTTTATAGCGACGCCATTGGACGAGAGCCAGTACCTCTCCACCAGAGACTCGTCATAGCCGACTTGATCTCCTCCAGGAAGAAACGGAAAGTCGTTATACTGGCTTCCGGTCTCTATCGGCCATCTCTGGTTGGATACCTGCGCACCGCCGTACCAGTGCGCATGGCCAATAGAGAAACAGTCTCCGGGGATCAAGCTCTGTGACAAAGGTTGCCAACTCAAAGTGTGACAGGTTAAAGTGGAGTCTGACTCTGTTTCTATGATCAACCTGACCTGTTTTGGCCATTCAATACAGGTACCAGAGCCACTGTAGTCGTTGCAAGGCGCAGCAAACCCACTAGTCTGTGTCCCTGATGTCAAGACACCAGCGAGAGACGGGTCTTCTGGACGCTCGGGGTTTCCAAGATGAAATTTACCGTCGATGCTGTAAGTTAATCGAGGAAACAAATCATGATATTGCAGGTATCAAACAGAAAGTGCGACTATTTGACTGACATAATGCCTATAATATTGCAAAATATGAAAATAACATGGCTTTGTGAAATCAACATTTAATATATTACATTAACCCTCGAAACATTATACCGACTAAAACGCAGGTTTTGTGTATTATTCAATGTTTACACTTTATTAAGAAGTAAATCATTCCATCGTTAATTAGCTGGCACTATTTTGCAGCGCGGAGCCTCCATTAAGTCATAAAGTAAAGGAATTCAAAATAAAGTCAGTTTACGGATGCTTTTCATGCTTTTAGGAAAATCTGGAATACGACCCCCTTTTTAGAACAGGCTCAAATACACTAAAACCGTGTCCGTTCTTTAAAGACAAAGACAACATGTATGTCATCGGGGGAATTTTTATATACACACAATCTGATTCGCTTCCAAAAGGAAAGGCTTGGGCTAGAGTTGAATCAGTTTTAAGTGAATCAAAAGTGCTTGTTCATTTCAAAGTGAACAAGCTTCGTTTCAATGTTAGAATCTGCCATCGAATTGACGCGGAAATTTAAGTGTTTCTGACTGCGTGTTCTTTTATGTAAAGCAGATTGCCTTAAGTAGTGCCTTCCCAACTCTGCCGTTATTATGTATTCCCCAGGGTCAACATTCCAACATTTAATATCTCTACTGATGTGTGGGTGAGGCTAAATTCAATCATACACATTGACCGTTGTTCGTCAGTCTATCCAGACCTTCTTAACCTGTGTGTATACTTGGGTAAAACACGCGTTCAAGTTGTGAGAATCAGAGAAAACGTTTAAAGCCGTTTTGTATATAATGAACCGGAGAGTCAGATAAGAATGAAAAAGTTTCCTAAACGGATCTATTATCTTAACTAGAACTGACCTGTTGAAACGCATTCGTTCTCCAACGTTCAGTTTGTTTCTGGAATGCTGTTTATCGTGCTGCGAGGTATTCCAACCTAATCCTCCCCCTAGGAACGCCAAGAATATCACAAACAGGAAGCAAACCACTCCAATAAACAAGGCATAGCCCTCTGGCTGTCGGCGTCTGAACTTCCTCAGTTTCTCCATGCCCACTAGCTCCTTCAAGCCAAAACAACAGGTCAGATCAGACTTGGAGATTCGTGCACACCACCGCGTCTCACTGTACTGTCACCGTCACTGTACTTTTGTCTTTGTTTTTCTGCATATGACCTGATCTAGAGCAATTTCTTCTCCGAGATGGATATTTTTGTACAATTCTTACAAAACTAGAATTCTACCTGAAAGTCATCGAGCTTAAGTAAAGAATCAGCCTACATGTTGCAGCAAAAACCGAGGAAGCGCCCATATCAGATAGGTCAGAAATAGTTTTGTCGCTCAGTGAGGAATTCTCGATAAATTACAAAAAAGACATCTGCATTACTAAGTCCACGCCTAGACCTACAGAGTCCGTCTTCATGATCCTGAGTAAACATCGATGGTCAAACGTCAGCTAGAGTGTGCACATGACTTGGTCACTAAGTTAACATTTTTAATGATACAGGGCGGATTTATCTCAGATATGACATATTTTTGATAACAATGTCAGACTTATCTTGGTCAACTTATACCTCCTACATGGTGGGGATAGATGGGTTATCAGTAGGAATACACAGACAGTGCTGTACATTTCGCCGTCGAAACACTACTAAATAAATTGTCCTGTTGTCAATAAAATGTAATTCATGCTTTGTTTGGGGAGGAAGAAGAGGCACTCAATAGTGCATCACCAGTAACTCATCATGCACTGAAAATGGTTTTTCGATATATTAAACCAGATAGAATTAGGTCTATCACCCTTGACTTATTTATTTGATTTATTCCATTGCTGTTTTATGCCATACTCAGTGGCTCCCGGGGCCAAACCACCGACCTTTGGCAAGTTACAGACGAACATTTCCGATGTCTAACTCATATGCCCACCCCACATTGATATGCACTCTGCAGACCATATATTGGAGGAGGACTGGTCATTTTCGAGGAACTTTACACTGTACAAACTGCCAGCCTTGCGCCATCAACGTCATCTAGCCACTATGGTGCCACGAACAGTCGGAGCGAGGGTGGGAACGTACAAATTTTCCACGTCCAAGGCCAGGTCTGAACTCGCATCGCGTGTAATTAAGGGGTGAAAATGCAAGCACTTTAACCAGTCGGACCACTCCCAGTCGTAGCCTGTATATTCCATGCATGACGTTGCAAAAATGTTTGTAATGTACTTGTTTATTTGTAAATTCATATATGGTAACATTGTAACAACGGGGACCGAGTGGTTCGTTATTATTGAAAAAATGAGGGAGTAAATAAGGGAACCGACGACCCTAGATATATTATGTGCAGGTATGTTAGGGTTTGTTAGCTTACTTACGACCAGCCCCTTCTACAGCACTAAGCCAGATGGCTGTCATAGTGCATATGACTAAGACATCTTCGCTGTGGGACAAACAAACCCACTTGACTATGTTAAAGCGCCGTTACCATCGGTATTCAGCAAATATACACTATTCAGCAAATGTTGAGCATATAATGCGAATCTGTGACATCTGATACATTACAAGGGCAAGATCATAGTTCCAGATCGAAAACTTTGATAAACACATATAAGAAAATGGAAATGGAAATGAGCCGAATCCAGGGCTGTCACCAGTGTTTTTAATGTTACAGCGTAGGCCGGAATGACCATGTGCTTTTGTTTATCCCACGTATGACCCATTTTGCATATGCTCATAGATGCAACACTCGAAAGAGATATCTGGTTTATTTGAGGAAAGGGCTCCACGTTCCAGCTGACTGGTTAAATATCACTGTTTCCGAAATGCACATAAACTAGTCTTCGGAGTGAGTTACAATCTAGAGGAATCCAGATTCCATAACTTTAAACTTCAGCTTGTGACACACTGTTATCTTTACAAGATAGGGAATCCAGTACGTGGATTAGAATTAGAATCATCTATGTTCTGGAGGATATAATAGAAAATAATATGATATAAAACTTCAGTGGCTTCGAAACAAGATCAGCGGATTTAATCCCTGCTTCGAGCCGAGAATTTTTATTGTCTCATCAACAGGGATGAATGTGTGACGTGAGATTTAAACAGACTAGGCATCTTCCATACAAACTCTCATGAAACTATCTCGTAATAAAGGGATGGAGAGCGAACGGTGGCAGAGCGGTTAAGGTACATGCCTTTCAAGCGCTGCTGGACACACGAAACATATGTAGGCTCAATCCCATTCTGGAGCAAAGGCTTTCTTAAGATTCTTACGCTTCCATTGGTGAAAGAACCTTAGTGGTAGTAAGTAAGTGGTAGGTTGTGTTGCGTTTGCTGGTCTTGTTTCGCGTTTGCCGAGACTATACTTGCCTTTCACCAATATGTGGGAGATTTCGCCATTAACAACATCAAAAGTCTGGGGTTTAAGCTACTCCTAGCACTCCAGTTGGAGCCACCATTAAAAGGGGTCACAGTAGTACGGACGTCTAATAAATTGCAATTACCATCGGTGAATTATTCGCCTCACCTTGCAGAATCCATGGTGCTAGAAGGCGTTTAATTTCCTAATATCTGAACATTTGCACGACAAGTTGAAGAAAACTCTAACTGAGATACATGTAAATTGTTAAAAGGTTGCATTTCAATACGCATGACCATTTGACAATTACCACACCGTCGTTGCTCCTCTGGTTTTACCCTGTACTCATTCCCTTATATCTCGTGCAATTGTGCCGTCACAGTTTCTTGCTTGATATCTTTCTTACTTTTTGGTTGTTTGTGTTGGGAGTTTTGGATTTTGGTCTTGTGATTATTTACCCGGAACACCCATCATTGTTGACGACTAGTATTCGAACGTCTGTTATTACATTCTTTTATTTCTAACTTTTCCACAATACTGTATGTGGCCCTGCTATGACATCTACCAGGAAAGTGCCACTTTCAGGGGGGAATAACTCATGTAGATCTAAGCCATGCATATCCTCCCTTATCGTTGCATAGGCCTACTGTTCGTGTCTATGTGTAGGGGTAAAATCTCGTTTTACATATGTGTCTTCCATTGTATTTCTATTGTCTGAATAATGCAGGTTGTAAATTTTCGAGGTCAGACTGAAAGCTGCACAATTCTTGCACAAGTGACAGTATCCTAACCTGATGCTTGTCCTCGACACTGTCTTTACCATCCACTGTCGGGGGCCCAGTTTTCGCCATTTTGTCAACAATATTTCGTTGCCTGGTGTCCATCGTTTCATAAATATGTAAGTCACTTGTCATACACACAGATGATGTAAACAACAGCACAGAGATGTTCTGTGCTCAAACTGCGCTGGCTGTGTAGGTCTACTTTGTCAGCGCAGTCAGTCACGAGTTTCAGTTGTTTCTTGTCCTCCGGCTAAGCAATATGACCTTTCTGTTTTCAGCCCAGTAGGCTATACGTGGTTGTAATAAAGCCTAATAATAATAAGGTAATAATGACACAGGTCGCAATGTATTCTTTACGTTTGTCGTTAAATCAGATCATTAGACAAACGTTACTTATGTGTTCATTGATTAGGCCTATGCGTGATGACAACAGGGCGTTAGTAGTAGGCCTAATGCTAGACCAGTGAAGCCTGTAAATTGCTGCATTTTTACCTAATTACGCTCTTATCCCATATGAAAGAGCCACTTTCAGTGTAATTTATGCACATTTTTAATTTGATTCTGGAGACAAAACTACATCGGTTGGATTGGTCAGTTGCAGAGCTTCACAAAAAGTGTGATTTTACCAGACAACACAGAATCAATGCCTTCTCAATACGCTGGAATAAACACCTTGCAAACAATGCGAAAACATTGAAGAATTACAGTATGTTGAAGCCACAAGTGCAAGGGGGGTGTAAGTTGTTGTTGCATGTATTGATGCATTTACGCGAACAGTTGGAATAAAACTTTGACTGAAGTAAATTGACAACGGCGAAGACCGGGATTTCATCGGTTAGGCCTACGTGTGCCTATTTGCTAATTATCACACTGTCGTCGCTTAGCACTCTGGTTTTACTCTCCATGCACGCTGTAGTGTTTTATATTGAATAATGGACTGGGATATAGTCCAATCACTGTCGGTCTCCACTAAAATAACAACAACATCATTTTCAAATAAGAGCCCATAGTTATATGTTATCAATAAGCTAGTAGTTCAAGATTCTTACTAGCCGGAAGACATTGTTACAGCTATTTTAGCGCGTGAGATATATATATATATATAAATATAAGTATAGGCATACGATTTATGGCATTCTCATCCATGAATCGGGAACACAAATATCCTCAAAGCTCAAAAACTCGGTTGACAATTTTCTCAGCTTCGTTCTTCCGAAGTTTCCATGGGCGTTAGAGAGAGCTTCGAGAGGAAGAGTCTAGAGCACACGGCAGAGATGATGGACATGACGTCACAGATTCCAAACACGTTTTGATGCAATTTGCAAATACAAATAATTAACAACAACATTTATTTGATTTTTAAGGAGGCCAGGAAAGTCCAGTTAAACGACTCACTGAGAAATTAATTGCATGTATAACTTGAACATCTTTTCATTTTGGTCAATGTTCACAATATATCATTGTGTTTGTGGTTGTATTGCTGTTTGTAGTGTCATTGAGCTGAAGTACATTTATCGGTCTTCCCATCCCATCCATGTTATATTCCATCTCACATTACACGACATAGATAGAGCATAAAAATCGCCTAAGAAGACAATAATATTGCCCCTATCATATATAGACATCTGTTTATTACTTGCAGGAGACAAAATTTGACAACATGAGCTATGCAACGTGTATATCACTGGAGTCCACAAAAATTTTGAAAAGCTGGACATCCGTTCCTGTTAAATATTTAAGCGTCACTCTAGCTGGCAATATGTTGTCAAAGGATCTCAAACGTAAGTATGTATCAAATCGAAAACTTACGATATTTTTTGTCTTATGTGTTTTATGAAACAGTAAAATCCGTTCAATTTTGTTCACAACAACGACATAGAATAACATACAAAGACTGTGCTGTATTAGAATTTTGCCACCGAAAATACTGTTAGATTACTTAGTCTCACCCTTACTTAATCTCCCAGATTAACCAAAGGGTGTCCACTCTGATAACATTGCTAAATGCGTGTATTACTACAAGTTGTCTCCCTTCCTACCGTTAGTTCCTGCCTTATTGCTACACGCTACACATTGTCGGTCGCGGTTGTTATTTGGGATGCCCTCATATGTTTCCATACTTACTTATCCGTTTCTTCGGCTACTACATGAACAAAATGACAAACCGGACATATTTTTCTGAAAGTTACATTTAATGTGTTATCTGACAGTGTTGTTTGACAGTGTTGTTTAATGGTTAGCATTGTGAAATTCTGTGTCCCCTTTATTTAAGACAAAAGCACATATGTACAAAGTTTTCTTTCGTTTCTGCAGTTATTGTTCGTATTGAGCGAAGACGCAATTTTGCTCTGTACTTTCTCACATTCAGTCATCCATGTCAACCCATACAGCACAGCCAACCATACAAACACATCATTGAATCATAGTAGGACGTGTTCATAAAAGCAAATGATGCAATTGCCATCGGATTGCCGTTAGAGCGATTGATGTTTTAACCAGCGATCCATAAATTTCTGGAAATCAGAAACAATCATGCATGTATTAAATCCCTTCAACCATGACAGACCCCTTATAGGGAAGGTTAAAATGTCAACACCCGACATACAGCATAGTTAAGTCTTTCCTGTACTGATTTGTCAACACTTTTCATGCAGAAATCTTTTTTTGTCACACTTATAATATAACGGATTCCATGTAAGATCCATTTGCACATAAAGTACTTACACAATGCAGACAATATGTAGCTGTTAAACTCTGTCTATGAGGGAAATGACCTTTCCAGCCAAGGACAGCATTACCAGCATTACAGCACTGCCATATTAAAACTACTACTTGTAAACCAGTTGGAATTAGATTTCCGAAACAAATCGAAAGTTGATCAGAAAAGACAAGAACATCTTATCAAAAAAACTATACCTTTCTCTTGATGACAGCTATTTTGGTAGCAGATAAATGAGTATCCAGAGTCTCTATTGTTTAGATGTACAATGGGAACACTACTTATTGTAAATGTCGTGTCGATATATTTGACTACACTGATGAGGTTATGTTACTCTGAGAAATGTCGCTGGAGAGTCTGTGACTTCGGTGCATTCGACAAGGCAAAGCATAAAATACACGACAATCAGCGGCTAATTGCCTTGACATTATCAAAACTAAAGACAACAAAGAAAAACCGTCCTTCTTTGTCACCGTGGTGGTCTGTGTGCACAATGGGGTCAATGACAGGCCGCGCCACAGAAAATGTAACAATATCAGATGATTAGCTTTGTATACCAAGCAGCGATGATCGGTCTGAACGACCCTCAAGGGGATATAATCCAAAGCATTAGCCACCACTGATTGTCAGTTCATGGCGATCTGCAGCGGCAGTCTACTCACAATCATATGCGTTACCCCTTGCAGTTATTCCAGGACCTATTTGTCTGCGTATGGTGTTGCAGGGTGAAAGACTAAACATCTTTATCCTGATTTACACTCCGTGGTTCTATTTTCATGCGCCAATTGTTTTTACAAGGACTTGTTACACACCTGGCTGGACACGTGTGATGACAGTCTGTATTTATACCCACACCGTTATGTGTGTTATCTCCATTATGTATCTACACATTACACACTGCCGACATCAGATATGATCAGATAAATCCTTGACTAATACGATAAGCAAGGTCATATTTTCAGGATGGCTTTATTATTTTTTCAACCGAACTAAAGATTATTCCGGATTACGAAAGGTTATCATCTTTTGAGGTTTCCTAAAATGCTATCAAACATAGTTCTTATTCAGAGTTCATGGTACCCATGTGCATAAGATCATGTTAGAGTGTTAGCGAGTTATATATGTTAGTGATAGAAACACAACGTACATTATCTACGGTACATTAGTTAGTTACGTAGTTAGTTATAAGTCAAATCGTATTGTGAAGCAAGCATTTTTAGATCTCTATATTGTTGACCTGATTAAGCACATGACATTTGTCTACTGTTGAGCGAAATCTTTTTAGGAAGAACCTCTGGGGGGAAAAACATAGGCTAGCAATATGTGAATAATATACATACATGACTTTACATACAGTAATTGGTTATATATTATTCAATTGAGTCAGATCCATTCATAAACAGTGTTATTTATAACCATTAAATCTTGAGGAAATCTTACCCGGCGTTTGCATCATTACAAATGATCAGAGCCAAATGTTATTGACAAGATATGGCTAATTAATACCTGCAATGCAAATCGACAAACTTGTGTGTGGGTCTTTCTCCACATGTCACTTTTACGTGTGCGTCACACGTGCACATACCACCCATGCAATCACACATGTAGCTGTAAGTTCGACAGATTCCAATATCTTAGATTCTGGAGAGATTTGCTTAAGTTGTTTGTAACAAACGCATATAACTGCACAGAAACAAAAGATTGTAAAATGCCAGGAATTTCCTCCAATGTATTAAATTATCATGGTTCTTTTACAGTCTTTTGTTTCTGTGTAGTTATATGCGTTTGTTACAAACAACTTAAGCAAATCTACCCTGAATCCAAGATATTGGAATCTGTCCAACAGGTATAAAGTCCTTTAATCTCAGTGCATGGCAATAACAATTTCGCCAGCATATCATTATCGACATCAACGTTAAAGGCAACGAAAAACTTCAGCAATCATAACCAGGCAGACTATTAAAAAAAGTAAAACTGGATTATTTGAAATAGTTGATGGTAATCCTTGTTTTGAATGAATGAATGATTATGGCTTAACGCCACATCGGCAATGTTTCAGCCATATCGTGGCGAGAACATGTTCAAACCAGGAGGCAGTAAATGGTTTTCGATATAGTGATAACATTCAAAACCAAATAAATTTGACGAACATTTTTACAACCAGTTCAAAGAACTAAGCGTCGGTTAAAAATCGAAAACCAATATATGTATTATATAATCTCCTTGTGTTGATGATTTTTCTGTCTGTTATATATAATATAATATAGCCTCTTTAAGCGCTTGTCACATTTTAACCGTACACCCACTTCTTGTGAGCTTACGTACCCTGCAGTTTTCTCTGGTGTGTTATGTTTTATGGCGTGGACGGGGGTTACAGCATGTACGTGTTGCGTGATTTGTGCCAGCTAAAATTAAATCCATTGAAAACAGCTTAAAATCCACAAGCTATAAGTGAAAGCAAAAATGTGGACCACGTAACCAAACAAACCTAAACAGAAAAGTTTTTGCATACTGAGATTTCATGCTTCATGAAAAGCAAATCCTTGTTGGGAAAATTTCAATGTTTTAGCACTTTTTCTGTGATAGAACCTTCATGTATGGCGTCTGAACCGTCAGAAGTATTTAACATCAGCTTTATTAACCAGCCTGTGTTAGATAACCCCCTTTCTCGCCCAGCTAACATACTCTGAATCCAGCCACTTTTTTTTCTCCCAGTTAAAGTTCGTCACTCAGCAACATGTGGGATTTTATCTCCACCAAACTGACCCGTCTTAAGATGTGGGTTATCTGCTCATCGTTATCTGATAAAAGCTTCAGCAGAATCCAGTTTATTAGTTAACAAGAAAACTGGCGCCCTTGTAACAAAGCGCTGTTAACAGCAAATGGTTGCTTGTGTGGACATTGTTGTACAAGACGCATGTGCATACTGATGAAGAAAGACTTGTACATGTTATTACAAATTGAGCAGAAAGACAAGTTACACATACAGGCCTAAATCGTAGTAATAGGCGGTCTGTGTTAAGCTGTAGTGTTTATATGCTTTTTTTTTCTTTTTTTTTTTTTTTTTTTGATTTATTTATTTTTTTGGGGGGGGGGGTAGTGCTTTGTGAGACAACATGTACTTTGTTACCATTTTTTATATATGTTTGCGACAGGATGAAGTTTTGTGACTTTCCCAAAACTGCGAATCTATGGACAACAAGTAGTCATCACCGCTAACAAACTTGCATGTTCTCTGGGCATTTTAATAGCTGGCTTTCTTACATCGGCATTAGATTTATGCGAAAAGGCCTATAGAAATCTACGTACAGAAAATTTCCCATCATGACTGGCTATGAGTGATATACAAATGTAGTTCCAAGAGCACGCATGTCAAATAATATCCCAAAGTGACAACCACAACTGTTTTACATGAAGTGATAGGAAATAAGCTTGCTTTGTTCAAGCTTGCCTCCCATTGTGGTCAAGGACATATGCCCTATTTTGCAGCCTAAACAATTTAAAAAACAGGCCCTCACGCAGTCTCCGTAAGTACTAGCTCATTGTCTTGATCGGAAATCTTGCCGACGAAATGTAACGTCACTGCTTGTGCTGCCGTGCTGGCCATTCCTATGGACCGGAACGTAGTCTTCACGGTCTCCTTGTCACTATAGAACAAAGAGGAAGTGGAGTATCATATCATATCATATCATATTCTACCATGTATTCTCATATCCATAGCACATGTTCACAATGTCATCAAAGTCTTGATTACTGAGATTTTGGAGTCTGCGGATTGCCGAACTATAGACTACTGACTAGCCAGGGACGGACATTCATTACACATTGTATAGTTCTATAGTTATGCTGTACATGTTTATAACTCTGTAAAAATAACCAAAGAACTAGTATTGTACCCTTTCAGTTTTTGTTCTATATTTTTTTTTGGTACATGAGACTTACAAAAGTCTAAAGGGGGATAATGAAATAAGTCTTACTATAACTGGATTTCTTAAGAACATTGAGGTCAAATTGTTTTAACAAAGATTTGGTGATATAGTTTAATTTCCTGAATTATCAGCAATTCTATTTTTTTAGGGACGGCTTAAATGATTTGGTCAACACGTGAATTCTGTTTCACTCATAATACTTCCGCCTCTCTGTTCGGTGAACCCTCATCAGACCAGAGTAAATGAACGCCAGCAATTTCCCTAATGTTACTGAGATTCAACGAGCTATGTCGAGACAATTGCTTAGCCCTGGCAAAATAAACCCAAGCATTGCTGGACGTATTAAGTGACCATTGCTGGCAGAGGACAAGTGACAGACATGTGGTAGCCGTTAAGGATGAAACAGTCGTGGTAAATGTCAAGTGCGAGTCAGACAGGAGAACAGCCGATCCCAAACTCCTAAAAACAAGCGAAATCCCTTGGGAAACGGAGACAACTCGATTCTAAGGAGATCAAACTACCCACCATCTTGCCCTCTCCGGGTCTGACTCGTGCTTTGAGAAGGCGGGATTACAAGATAAATCCTTGCAGCCAATGAGGATTGAATGGTGTTCTGCTGTTCACAGTTCTCCTTATGTTGTTGTTGTTGTTTTTTTCTCAATCGTTTGCGGCAGCTGGTGAAGACCCGAATATTATTACTTATTAAACGGTAAGCTAATCTTTAAGAGCAGAAAAGAATACTGTGTGGAGCATTATGGATATAAATAGTTACGTCTTTCAATAAGACACCACCGATGATTAATAATTAAAGCAAAGCATTCTGCTTTCCTACGCAAATTGCCCCACAGACTCCTTCATTGCAGTTGTCCCTACTGGCACATTTTTCTCCACAAATAGTCAAGTATTTTAGCGCCTTAACCAATAAGTACGTAAGTGCGTCTTCAGTGCGTCCCCGGATGTGAACTTGGAAAAAAGAAACAAGGTACAGCGTTTTTTACTCACAAGTCGTCCGGGAGATGGAATTTTCTGAAATATACATGACGAACACATTGGTTAAGATCTAAGATTTCAGATATTCTTAAAGCTACAACGTCAAAAACGGCCACAACTTCAAAAATGTAAATTCTCCATATTTAAATAAAAAGCCAACGAATATATTTATCAGAAAAAACCCTCTTAGTGTGTTAACAGTAAACTATATTGTTTGCGGTAATAAGTGGCTAATTTTCTACGGACGTCATTCTGGGACATGATAGCGTTAACTATGTATAAAACCCTCTATACAGCGATAATCACATGTAATGGTCCGATTGATCCCAAGGTTGTGTTCTTGAGAACAAAAAAGACATCGCCACTCTTCAAAATTCTTCAATATCCAGGTCGCACGAGGTTTGTTTAACACCGCCCTCCTCTGTCGTAACTTTAAAAATGCCTTAACACTGAGGGTTTAACCAGTCCACTGTGACATATCGGTGTATACGTATACGGTGACGACTTCTTGTTCATGAGCTGAATGGCTTCTGGAAACTCCAGTAATATTCAGCAACCCAATGATACCTAACAAGATATGCATATGTACTGGTTACACAACGAAAACATGTAGAGACATTACAGAACACGCCCATGCGTCATATAAAAATTACATGTCCTGTTGCTAGATATACGAACTAATCAGAAGAGAGCTTTTTCCTCAACATGCATGTCTGCACTCCATGAGCATAAAATGAAAAGGAAATGCCTCACATATATTTATATAATACACGTGCACACACAGGCCTTCGTTAAATTAGATTAAACTTTTGTGCTCTGTATATATCGGTGATAGGGACGACTTAGCTTCAGTATAGGCGCTATCCAAAACCTGTTATATGCATTAACAGGCATTAACATGGGCGATGTACACTAACAGTGAACTGCGTGGAAGATAAATTGTCCAGAACTTATCCAGATGCAGCAAGTTGTGTCATGCTCACAAAAGAAATAATTGCAGTATCAGTAGCATTTCTTGCATGACAAATTAAGTCAAGTCACGTGAATTATCCACAATATGTGAAATTCAGTATGAGAAAATTCAAGAGGTTGGTGCTTGCATATTGGGGTTCAAAGTCGTGAGGTGGCGACCGGGATAAGTTCCGTGTATCGGCTTATAGAAATAGACACACGTAAGTTGTGGTATGTGAGGTTTGTGTGGCGAGGCGTATAGATCCACTGGGCCTATTAGAGATTTCCTACAAAACAGCCGGTAATATGCGCACATGTATATATAGACAGCTGTGGTATGAAAGGGTGCATGACTGGTATTATGTAACACGGGCGATATTGAGAGAAAAAATATATCCGAGGGACAGACGGATCACCAAGAGAATCGATCCACTGATCCTGGAATAAAAGGCGGTTCTGTCACGCCAGATCATCTGATGACATTTAAAGATTTGATGTTAAGCGAAAAATGACACCCGCTCAAAATATCGTTGTTCAGTTTGACGCAGGTATATATACCTCGTCTTTATCATGGCGAGATATTTTCAGCAGTGACAAGCAAAACATGAACTCCCCCACCCCCATCCCCTCTGCTTCCCTGACTTTTCGTCTGTCTGTCGGCGACAGTTCGGTCATACGAGTGTTTGTTAGCCTTCACAGATAGACCTCGTGCTCAGAACCACAAATTGGCCATTGTGAAGTTAACCCGCACAGATTGCCTTCCGCGCAAACCAGAAATAGTTCTGAGTTCTGTAAACACAAGTATAATGCCAGAGTCAATCAGTGACACGTGGGCCTGTACAGAAAGGCTGGCTTGAACTGCAGACCTGAACACCCTCCTCATCTCTGCAGATTCGGACAAGATGGCTGCATTAAACGATTCCTGTGCTAAGATGAGCCTGTGTTAAGCCACATCTGTGAAGGCAAACCAAGTGAATCTGAGGGTCATTTACACACAGGTATCCATGTTTGAAAGCAAGCTGTGAAATTTCTATACTTTAGTGACCTGTGGCCTCATTTGTTAGGCACCACGGGTTTTATGTTAGGAAATATTCTTGTTTTTACTCAGAAGTGCAAAATTTAAAAAATTAATGGAGTTTTTTGTTCTCATATTGTTGCGTTATACGCACACTGAGATTGAGATAAAACTGTGGCGTACAGCTTTCTATCTGTAGTAGGTCTAGATTATGCTGAATGCATGGACGTCAATCACTGTCGCCATATGTATACATATATAGCTCATTGCTGATCTCATATCAATTAAGGGTTGTGTCATCAGATCCAGTCATAACCCATTTTTCACGGAGAAAAGCTAACTAGGTTAATTAATTCCCCATCTTTTAACTATGAACTATATGCGACTGTTTTCTCTCGCGGACGTATGTATGCAGCTTATTAATGCCCTATAACCGTTGACTCGCCGGTGGAGGCCAGCGTAAGCCACGCTTATGACATGTATAACTCCTCGAGAACACATGTTCAGTCAGCATTGTTTACAGTTCCTTTGATATAGCTATTTGTCAGTTAATGCCGTTTATTTATACAACATTTCAGTCTGATGTTCAGTCTGTTGGCATAACTGTCGTTTTTCTGTGCACACAAACAAGACTGCGCATGTAATGCTATCTAGCACACACACGATCGGTGTTCTGGGTAAACCGGTTTAAAACCCAAGGGGAATTTAAAACTTACGTGTGAACGTAGACCAGAATGTTTCCCGCTGCTTTTCCTGGATTATGTTCTTTTAAACATACGAATTAAATAATCGCCTTTGTTTGGGATATCACGGTGAAAATCTGGCTTTGTCAGAGTTTCCTGCTACTTCATTTGACTACATACATATATATAATGTAATGGTCATCCATCTCTCATTTAAAAGTCATTGTGAGGTTCTATAGCACGTGTGCTTTTAAGTTTTTTTCAAATTTCTTTTTTGGAACACATTGAGCAAATAATGCTAATTCTGTCCTTATTCTTTCTTGCAACAATACACATTATTGTCACTCATAAGTATCTCGTGAAAACTCATCAACTATAATTATCTTTCCAACATAGTTTTCACTAGTGCATTATGTGTGTTAAAGGATAAAAACAATAAAATTGATTACATTATTAGTGAACTCCTGGTTATGTCACAGAAACGCATTTATAATACGGTAAATTTTGCTGAAAATTAAATTAAGGCTTACTGTAAATTATATACATGTACTTGTTTGATGTTTAAAACTGCATCAATGAAATTCCAAGGCTTCCGGTTGCTTCTAAGACACCACAGACGACTGCAAAAACTGTTCGAACCATGTTAATGAAAAACACTTATTATAGTTTGGCCCTCGACCGGAGCCCATTTTCCATGTTGTTCCATGCAAATTTTATGTTCAGTCCATACAGGCTTTCATAGATCAAAGTCTAGATAGTCACATCGGTATCTAGAGCTATTTCTCATTCTGGCAAAAAAGGTATAGGCCTATGGTATTGATTTAAATTTGCATGGCTATATGTGTTCAAAGTGTAACATTTATTTCCTGGCGCTTGTGAATCTCAAACAGACCAACAGACATAACTTTGCCAGTTGATGTGAACCTTAATGTCAAGGCAAACCAACTCCCGACAAAAGACTAGTGTCGCTTTTATTGTACATCGGATCGATTTCCAGTTGTCCTCAGTGCCTTGGGTGTGAATTGCTAGAGAATTCTCAGTAAGGGGAGACAAAAAAAGTTGTGTTCACACAGGCCGGCAAGTTGACAGAATAGAAAAACAAACCTCATATGGTTGATATGAGCGTCCGCAGCTGCCGTGTGCTAGGGCATGCTGGCCGTGTCTACCGGGGTATAGGAACAGTAAGAGGGATAGATACAGTCATTGTGATTGACATTACAGATTCAACATGTATGACATCAGTGTCTCCGTACACTCCAAGAACTGAACGTTATTCCCATGTGAATGGTATTCCCAAGTGGACACCGTGATCAAACGAATGGCACGATAGAGCTGACGACGTATCCCATTAAATACCAAGACTTAATGTCATGTCTCAGTGCATATCATAATGTTTCCATCCTGCCAAGGTCTTGTTCCATCCTCATGCCCTCGTCTTTAATTTCCAAGAAAAAGTGCTGTGGAAAAAGCAATATTCCTGCGCCAAAGTTACCCTTACCGAGGATGTGTATGTCAGTGTAACACAGTTTATGCCTCTGTGGTGCGTTTGGGGAACAACTTACCGACACAGTTATTGAAATCCGGTAGAGTGTATCTTGGCTTGCCTTCATGACGTGCTATGTCTGAACAGATATTCTACGAAACTGTGCGGAAAATGACGCATTCCATTATCAAGGCGTATTGCTGATTATCTGTCAATGAACTTTCCCCACATCTAGTCTAAGGTTCCCTGAAACCTGAAAATCATTCGGTGCTCTCACAAAGAGTCGCCATACAACCCAGATAGGTGAAAATGAAAAGTGGATATTGGTGAATAACGGTCGATAAACACGGCACTGTCGTCGCTGCCTCGAGGTGACCCTCTTAGTCTTGTGTATTTAGGTGTTGGGCGTTCCGGAGCGGAGGTTTCGGGGTGTGACACGTCCGCGAAGTCATCATATCCACCTGACTTAAGGCGGGAACACCCAGTGGGGCAGCTCTCTCTCAGACAGAGTGAGATATATACGTGTAATGATAACGCACGTTGACCTTACCAGTTAGTCATCCCTATTCTGTTAGGCCATATGATATGTAGAAACTAACCCACATACGTAAGGCCGTTTTCCTCAATCAGTCATACCAGTATATAACTATGTATGCCAACATGTTAGTTGTAGCAATACGAATGCCACCCTTTCGATTACAAAATTAACGAGGCACTGATCTACGCGGCCAAGTTGATTGTAACTAGCACAGCTATTCATGTTGAATATAAAGACAACAGCATAGGGAGTAAAACCAGAGCAGCGGCAACCGTGTGATACCTCGCAAATGATCACACGTCACGGGTGAAATCCGGCCTCTTGTCAATTTACCTTACTTACGGTTTTGTTGTAACCGTAAATGTAAGTGTTTAAGAAGTAACAATTTACACACTCCCATAGCACCATGGCTTAAGCAGAATAAGGTAAAAAAAACATGCAGTGATGTTAATTGCAATGTACAAGATGTCACTGGTCTAGAATGACTCAAAATGCTGTGTTGTTATCACATTTAGCATATGTACACAATAACATGAAAACAATGAAGCGTGACAGATGTAGGCTGATACAATCAGATCTACCTATAACATAACTAACATTCTTAAAACCCCAGAGTGCCTCATTTTTCTGTGTTCCCTTCTCATTTTAGACGTAGATTCTCGTGTTACATGTATTCGGTTTCCCTACTGACGGTAGAGTTGAAGTACAATGTAATTAATAACCATTGCAACTCCTTTTCAAGACATATGTAACCTTGATAGTTCCTATAAACTTTGCCGACAAGAAATATGAGTTTTAGACCCCGCAACGACTGGAAAATGTTTGTTTTCTTTTCACTTTATGCCTGCTTAGCCTCGTGTTATTTAGTTTTCACTTTATATCTACATAGCGTCGTGTTATTTAGTTTTCACTTTATACCTGCATTGCGTCGTGTTATTTAGTTTTCCTGTTTTCATGTAGTGTTTCATGGACTGATTTGATTCGATCACAAATTACGTGAGCCATTAGCCCGTCATAAGCTAGCGGCCTTGCAATGTTTATCATTCACGGTTCTTTACTTACTAACAATACACCATATAGGCTAGAGGCAACAGTTGGACTAGATGTCAACACGTGAACGCAGTAAATACCAGCTATCCCAGCAAAGGTGGTATAGTAAACAAATGCACACAGTTGTAACACACATGCGCGCTGAAAATGACACGTGTTGTATTAGTCATAGCTTGTCACCTGAAGAGTGCATAATCATAATACCCAACATCGATAGTTCACCAGCTCCTGCAAGAGACACAAACGTGTTAAACGTATGAATCAGGCAGTTGCGTGAAAATAAATTTGGATAAACATATAAATCTTTGTACTATGACATAACCTTATATTTACTCCATGTAGATGCACATATGTCTCACAAAATCTGGTTTCCTTAAAGATTACTGCTCAATTACATCTGTTTATTTTTTATAATGATTAGAAAAATGATGAGATAGGGTTTGAGGTAATTAAGATGTGCTGCATGGAAAAAATGACTACATGTGTATGGGCCGGTGGATGCATGGTGGAGCCTCGTCTCGACCCATCTAACACAGAGAAAGCGCCAATGTAGCATGTAGAAATATTGATATCCACTCAAGCCAAGTCCTTTACACAGATTTTTAAGTAACAAAACCAACAGACAACCTAGCAAACCCGTCGATCTCTCTACGTTAATTTCACGGTGTCTGCGCAAAGATAAGGACGATGTGGAGACGTTCATGACACTTTTAATGTCATAAATACCTCTTCATATCCAAAAGATCGATGCCTTGTCTTTTAAGCGGTGGTAAATTTCTCTTCCTTCTGTGTTTTTCTTGGTGATTTTTATCCCATTAAATTCATGTTTCAAAAGACTTCTTGAAATCGTGTTGAATTTATTTCCCAAAGTTGGGAATTACGGGTTTTTTCATAGGATTAAGTGAATTTGTTTTATTTTTTTGTCAACAAAATGGTGGACCAGGGAAATGCAGTGCGTGCAGATTGCGTAATCTGTCAATGACCTTTGTAACCAGTCTTTTGATGAAGACAAGAGCCTCGGCCTAATGGGAATTACTCTTCATTCAATCAGCATTTGCATAATTAAATATGATAACAGTGAATATGAAAACCGATCAGCTAGAACATGATTAATCCCTGTGCGTGTTTCAGATTATATGGTAATGCGTAGCAAATTAAAATAATCCGACTTCAAGAGTGAGTTGTGTGTTTGTTTGGGCGTTGTGGTTTCTTTTGTTGGCGATTAAGTGGCTATGTCAGCAGAATTCATTTCCCGCCTAAAGTGAACTTAAGTGGACAGACCATGATTTACGGCCGGGAATAACACTCTACGGGCCAACCCCGTGTCAGGTCCCGTCCTCTTATATACAGCCGATTTCTTCATGTTGTGTCGGGATAAGATGTCTATGTCGAAAAATTAGCTCATTTCTCCTTCAGTCTACCCCAGTGAGTCAGGTTGAAGTATCAGATGTTCGCGACCAATATCAAGATATTCTGTGAATAAAATATTAGAAAACACGGGTCATTTGACATCAGAGAGAAACGTTGAACAGTTTTCGGGTTGTATATGACAATTATAATATCTATACGTATGATCATTTGGCGGTTTTCTTTCCTGTACCCAACAGATTTCTTGCTCGAACCTTGTTAGGGGTGGGTGGGATTCGCCTGATATATTGGGACAAAGCATACAATCTACAATATGCTAGAAAAATGTGTAGAAATATAGCATAAAATTGTTTCCAACAGAAAAGTAATTTAAATTGAAAAACCACTCGAACATGAACTTATGCTGAGTGAAAAGACGACAAAAAGCTGTATCTGAAAATACCTTCATTGAATTTTTAGCTTTTTTTTACCAATGAAACGCAATAGATATTTTGATTGTACGGTGGGTTTTACGGACCACATTGATGACGTGGTTCGCCAGTGACACCACAAAACTTTGTACACCTTTTATGTTTAGCATTTAATAAAGATATGGATAAGTGTATAAATGTAATGTTTGCCTGTGTGTTAGAAAGGTAATATGATATTAAATTTCTGCTTTCGGGCCAGAGGAAAGAAGACAAACATCACAGGAGTTCGCTGGTGAACCACATTATCAATATGGTCGATAAAACCCACCATATAATCACATCATTTTACTGCATTTAATTGATTGAAAAAAATCTAAAAAATTCAGAGAAGATATTTCCAACATAAGTTCATTTTTGTGTCGTCTTAACGAACGGAAACGAACTGAACAAAAACGAATTTTTTTATATTTCTAAATATTTACAAAAATCGACGATTTCGACTGAATTAGTACATCGAGCACCACCCAACAAGAATGAATAAATGTATTCAAAGTATTATATGACAAGCCCGTTATTGCTCCATTGGTGAAAAGTACGATGTCTGTGTGACTATATATATATGCTGTGATTGGATGGCTGCAATAACTGCACAGTGTATTCAGCTATAAGTATAACGTCACATAGAGACCGTTGTCATAGGGATACACAGTATTGATATCCACGCATGACCCATGCAGGTATATTTTTTCTTGCGAAGTTTTCAACCATTCAGACGTAATCTGGCATACGTTGCTCAGAACTGTGGTGATTTTGGCAGTAACATCACTGGAAATGATATAATCGTGAAGTTTGAATTATGTTTTCCTATTAACATCGAATAAGCTATATTCCTCGTCAAATAAGGAAACACGTGATCCAGTCCAGACGTTTCTGAGTTACGTTATAATAACTTCTCTGGTAATGTTTACACGTATGTTATATATGTGAACCGGATGATAAATGTAGTACCCTACAGCGGAAACGTCAGTACCATTTGTCACATCAATTTGCATAAATGTCTACCAAACCCGCGATTACCCCGGTGACATGTGGATGTAGTTGCGTCCCCGCTGGTATTTTTTGGACAATCGGCTATCAGGAGTGACTGACAGGCACGCCATTTGTCTCTGTCTTGGGATACTGTCGTAAGAAGTAGATTTCATCAAATATACATCGAAGGATTGAAAGCCCGACAGATTGGAACAAATAGAAATGTCAACTGCCAGGAGGCGTTAAGGGCTATCAGATTCTCTCTATTGCTTCCACCGCGTCAATATAATCTCAATGAAGCATCAGTATGTCCCGGAGCGGTCTGTACATATCAATTAGACTGAACGGATCCACGGGTCACCGTCTAATAACATATTGTGGTACTGGCTAAATGTCAGAATGCCAGAACAACTGATTTCATCAGAGCGAAAACAATTCTAACTGAGGCAAACCAACCACACATCATTTACACGAAGGAATAATTTTGTGGGTTATTCGTTTAAAGTATGAGTGTATCATGAACGAAAACAAAGATTTTCATTTTAAAAAGTCTATATTTCGAGGTTCCCTTAATTATGTCATCCTCCAAATTTGGCCATGACTTTCTTGATTTATCATTTATTTAATTGTTTGGTGTTTTGCGCCGTACTCAAGAATATTTCCTCTTATAAAACGGCGGCCAGCATGATGATGGAAGGAAACCGGACAGAGGACGGGCGGAACCCATGACAATCCACAGGTTGCTGGCAGACCTTCCCGCCTAAGACCGGAGAGGAAGTCGGCGTGTGCTGGGCTTGAACTCACAAGCAGGAGGCAATATACATTTACAAGAGGCGTATCTGTTCACAGCGGGTGAGCTAATCCCTCTAATCAGGGGCAACTAAGAAAACAAAACTGCCTTGGTTTGCAACATGCTATACTTCTGTTAAATTTTCGGTATTTACAATTCGAATTTGGTTTTCATCTTTAAGTGAGAGGCAAGATAAGAGATTGGAGAATGAGAATGTGAAATAAAAAAAAGTTGATCGAATTTCACTCCTGAGGGGTTCTAGTACCGTTAACTTTCTTGGCGTTAAACACACATTATGTATTATGTGACATCAATCACAGCATCCAACAGTTCATTATACTTAGATGTACCACACATACTGTACTATCTGTGACTGATTTTAAATACCAATAAGATTTCTAATTTATTTTCCAAAAGCAGGGCTTGGCATCTGTAATGTACACAGGAACCAAGTGCCGTAGAGATCAAAGTGTAAGGTGTTCACGTCACTGCATCACAGTGTATATACTTATAAGGGCACTCTGATGTGAGCGACAAAATGGCTGAGATGTTGAACAACATAACGTTAAATTCAATCACCCATTCATTCATTCCTCTCTTGCATGTTCTTACCAAGCCTGTTTGTCAATCAGTCATACCGCATCGATTATCTCTGTGAAAAAAAAAATTTAAAAAAGTAAGTATTGGTATTTTTAGATGACGTTTTTAATGGTACTTGTATGCTGGTGGTTACTTCTTTTTTACACTCACTTGCTTTCCCTTTAAATAAATTCCCGCCCTTTCTCTTCAGAGATTTGCCTAACACAGTCGCTTTGCAGATACATACAGGTGAGGTTGCACAACCGGTTTTTTTCCTGTTTGTGAGAGGGTTTTAAGTACAATCGACCGATTTCCGCCTTAGGGAATGTCAGATACGATCTTTAAGAAAAGGTACATGAGTACAAAAGCATTGTGTTCATGACAGGCATTGTGCGAGCAGACAAGGGTTAACTATGTCCGCTCTACTGGGCCGAGCACTGCTCCATGTCCAGCGTGACTGGACCGTCCGGAATGCCGCAGGCTGTTTACATCACTGATCGGGCCGAGTGGACAGTTCTCAGGCCTGGGTGATAATTTACTCTTAATATGAAGATCAACCAAAAGCGGGTTTGTTAATGCGGCGACCACACTGGAGGAATGGCAAGTGGCTGTTAACCCGAGGGATTTGTCTGTCACCGCGCCAGTGTTTAAACATCATATTAGCGCAGATTATCATCGACGTCGTTCTAAATCGGATTGAATCTGGTGAAATTGCGCCCTTCATGATGAAATACGTTAAGAATGGAACGAATGCTTGTAGCCAGAAGGATAAGTCAGACCCTCGACATTGTATTAGGGTTTTAACCAGAGAAAAGGCGTCTGAAGCGAGATAGTGGATACATCCAATCTGTCTTTGTGGGCGATGACCTCTGCAACTGACAATTTACTATCATGATGTCAGGAAATGAAATTACGTTGGATCAACAGTAAATTGCCCGAGGATAACGGTACCCTTTCCCTCAAGTTTCCAGATTGTTGCCTTTGTTTATGCCGCCTTTTAAGCCGCCCACTTGGTTTCTGACATTTCTGACTTCACTGATGACAGACATGGTGTACACACGAATATTTTATAAAATGCAGTGACTGACATTATTTTCCCTAGATCGCTTCTTCTCCTGGTTGTCTGGAATTTTTTATTATGTACATGAGCTGCTAAATATATTAAATCTTAAAACAGTAAATACATCGCTGGATATTGCCTGCACTGAACGAATGCTCTATATGGCTTCATCTCAGACCACATTTTGGTGGAATAGTCGAATCCAGGTTATGCTGCCTCCCCCAGGAAGTTTGTTCGGACCAGGCCCGGTGCTTCTCATTGGTAAACCATACAGCCGTCGAGCTAGCGACACATACTTGAGTACGACCTAAAACACCAGTCGTATATGTAAATAGGCCCAAGTGCATGACAAACACATAACTTGAAATCAAAAGCAAACATTTTTGTATGTTCATTAAACGCTTATATGTTGACATCTGGGAGAAAAAAAAAAAAAAACAACGAGTATAAACAAGACAGATAAAACCCTAGAAAATTCCCGTGTGGCAACTGTTTTTAAGTCAGTGGATCTAGGGTATGTTTTCTCGTTTTTGTTTTAGAGTAATAACCTTACCCACTAACACATGATAGTCAGTTAAGCATTGGTCAGGAATTAATTAAGATACCACTTTCTAGTGTGTCAATGAATTTTACAATAACTTTCGCCTCATGAGCTCTCCTTCCATTCTAGTGCGCGTTGACCTTTAACAACTTATACAGCATTCTATCCATTTTGATTATATCTGATTCTTACACCGCCTCGTAAAATCTTCTCGTATTGACTGATTATATGTTTCGACAGAAATACATGTGCCTTGTTTGCAACTGATCTATCGTCAGTTGGTTTACTGCTCACTAAAACATGGCCAGAATTTGTTTCAGTTTTCCTGTACATTTGTCCTTATCTAGCGGTTGATTTGTGATTAGCGGTTTTCCCTGCTGTCGCGCTGACCTATCACGGTGATGAACGATCAACACGTTCTGTGCCTGATGAACCCAGGATCCACAGAGACGACTCTAATCCAAATCTATTCACCATACCCGTGATAGAGGCGATAGGTGAGGTTATAGACAGCCACGTTAATAGGTCGGGATCCACTTTTTTCACACGGCCTTACACCTTTTCGTGTATGTCCCTTTAACGATTCACTGGCCTATTGACTGACTGCTACAGGACATGAACCGCTAATAGCTCGTGTCTGGTAAATGGGTCAGGCTTAAAATAATAGATATGTATAGGTCGACGGACTGCTTCAATCACTTACACAGTAAAAGGAAAGGTTTCTAAAGGACCAATGACCTACTTAGAACCAATCGATATTTCTATAGTAAAGCACGAAATATATTCTTTAATTGATTGATTTTGTACAGAAGACCATGTAGATCTGAGACCTCCCTGACATTGCAATAAAGGAAGTACTTCTGTATGAATGGGGCGTTTTAATGTCCACTGTTGATTTGCTTACTGTATGAAATATGGATGGTCGCTCAAAGTCATGACTTCATGGTAAAGTCATCTGTTATTGATAAAACAACTTTTAAATTAAATTTAACGTTCAGTACCAGTTTCCATTTCTAACACCAAATTTCTCTCACGCTCTTTTCACATACCATACACTCAACTTACCGATGCACGATTTGCATACTGATTAAATTCCCTCTCCTGCAATTTTCATCGCGCCTTCCCACCAACAATGAAAACTGTTCACTACTTCTCTTTGCTTGAATCCGTCCTTATTTCCTGCTTTATGTATTTTCTTATGATATTTTTATGATAATAAATATCAGTTCTTACATGCTAGTCCTATTCTGCTAAGTAAATTAAACAGCTGGCACCAGTTACCAAGCAAATAAACGTTAGGTACAGTGAGGAACTTTAGAAATTCTCACGTCTCACAAAAAAAAATATAAGCACCTTATACGTAAGAAAAGGCAAAGACTTCTTTTCCACCAGTTTCTACGTGCTATACCTATCAATTCTGCGCTGAAGCCCATGTGAAACTTAACTCATAAATCAGTTACCAGTCAATAAATGACTAAACCTAATGACAAATCAATCTTTCTTCCGACTGCCTAGCTGTTGGCTAGACCGGAAGTCAGACATGAGAGACCCGGGGACTGTACATTATTTATCTTGAGAGCTTCTATGGTAGTGTGGGCCAGTCTAGGAAGGCAGTATGAAAGTTTCCATTGATAACGTTCCATCGTTAGCGGGGGTTTATGTAGCTGCTTCCTAAGCACTCATATTTGAAAGGTTAGAGTAAAACCCTAACTGAGGTGAATTAACTTAAATCTGGATTTCATATACGTGTGACCATTGGCTAATTGTCACACTATCGTTGGTCTGGATTTATCATTCATGCCAAAGACTTTGATATTGTACTTAAATCGCCATAAACCGTAGAAATCCATGAAATGGATTACATACAGTTCAAGTGGATTCAGTGCACACCTAACAACAATACATGTATATAACCACTCTTAAGCAACATCCTGCTAACCCCCAATACAGTCTGCTTTAAACTGTGCAGATGAAAGCCATTTATTTTTTTTCCAAGACTCTGTTTTCCTCTGTTGTTATTTTGTGCGAATTTCCGGGTAATCTTTCATCTTTAAACAGCGAAAATATCGATTACCTTGACAGCTCACATTAACCTCTTCAACTCGGGACCCCTGGGGAAAGTGACAAGCATCTAGATTGACATTTTACTGACACGCCCCCTTGCTTGGTTTCTTGAGACACTTATCTGACGGTTACATGATATTCTAATTAGAAGTTTTTAGGTAACTCGCCGTCAAAAGGGGGCGAGTGCCTTTTAAACATCGATCAGCCTGTAACTTATCGACCTTATAGTCGCCCATTCCTGCCTGCCAGTCACACCAGCAGTTAATCTGCTTCATCAGAAGGGTATATAATAGCCTCACAAATGACCGTAAATAAGTGAACTGTCAGCTTGGACCCGTGTCACCTCCCATCGATGTACACAGAAAGGCGCTCTGTTGCAGAATTAGGCAGACACATTGCCATTGATCGCTCTGCTTGACAATATGAAATGTTTAATTTTCCCAATAAGTTGCCTCTAATCCGATTGGCATAGATGGTCTAGGGTCATGTTATGGTCACTTGGTACATTAGCACTTGTTTGTTAGACACCTGGGAAAGTGGAATATTAATACACGGATCCATATGAGATGAACAATTTGAATGTAGAATGTTGTCATTGTAGTTTGAAAACTCAGTGCACGGAAACAGAGGTGCAAGCTATCATACCATGCACCGCCTGTCGTCATCCGAAGACGTTTGGGGGTGAATGCCGCACAGTTACGTGTGTCATTACACAGCATACAGCGTGAAAACAGAGCATACCCAGTTCTAATACAAGCAGCCATATCGGTATCTCTGTCGCACTTTCATTAGCAGTATGTTCATGTAACGAACAGTGATACATGTACCAATTCTGCCACAGAGCCACCAAAATCGAGCCAACTGTTGAAATCCGGACTCAAACACTGTGCATTAAAAGTATCATGGCCCAGTTTCATGAAGCACAATTAGCTAAGTATTCGCTTAACTTCCATGACAACGTATGTTGTAGAGACAGGAAGTGCACTTAACTAAGAGGCACATAGCACTAAGTACGCTTCATGAAACCGGGCCCAGGATTTCTACTCATACATGATATAGTATGTGAATGAGTGGAAAATTATAAATGTGCACATTCCATAAATCCATTGACATTTAAAGGGTAAAATGCTTTTATTCTTATAGGCGTGTTTATGTCATAAACCTCGCGTGCATTTTTGCCAGTATATGATCTCCTCCTCCATTGGTAGCAAATCTAAACCCATTGATTTTAATAAACATTTTACCTTCATAAATTTTAATTCAATTCGAATGGGGTGAATTATTTACTGAAACTGTAATATTGGCATCATAAAGAAAGTCACGTGCCCCATGCAAACCAGAACGAGAACTGTTCGTGGCACGTCTTTCATACATAAGTATACACCGGTATTAATTTAATCTATATTATTCTTCACCCGTTGATTGACAAGTTCAGATATAAACAGCTCGACACTTTTTCACAATAATTATGGACACACATTCGTGACGAAGAAGCGCTAGGTGGCTTACAGACCTGAAACACGTGCTTGACACGGAAGACTGTTCATCATTCAGCTATGCAACTATATAAGTGTGCCCGTGAACGTGTTGTATTTTTACCCGCAGTGTACATCTATCTATCTTTATGTGTAGATATAAATATTCTGCCGCAGATCTCAATGAACGTCATATTTTGCCTATCACTTCACACGAGACAAGAATAGATTGCGTCGTGTGAGCGGCCCACGGTCTTGTTGCACAGGGACATCAGATAACTGCATACAGATAAAACATGCCTGTTTATCATAATCTGCTAATAGGACAAGTGTTAAGCTGGGTGTGAAAATCTTACCCATCGTACACGGAACTCCGATAGCAGATGGAAAGATATTTATATGTTCTTTATTGGTAGGACGTGGCCAACGAGTACATACAGTCGCAGATAATGCAAGGTTTTGTTGTAACTTCGAATCCGGTCTCCAGTTGTGAGAAACGCAACTTTCGTGCATCCGCATATGTTATTCATTAAATACAATGTCATCAAATGAATCAATTCATTTTTGATTATATAAGTGACATTTTCCTATGCAGTTTTACTGTATTTTTTAACTGAGACCATGAATCGGAAATGTGTTAAACACACTCTTAGACTGTCTCCAGACCACTGAATTCCCTTAGGCAAAACATTCGTTTAAGACAAACGTTCATATCATACATGTACCGAGGTTGATGTTGGACAGTGTAGAGCTTAATTAAAATGCTTAACAAATGATAATTATGATTTATAATGAATGCGTAGTTCTTTTCTTTCTTAATCTCAATAGCAACTCAAGCAGAGGTAAAACGTCAGATACTCTAAACTTACGCCATTCATGACTGGTCCCTGTTTGTTAAGACTAGTGCACATGGTTTATTTGCATTAGATGAAATGTCGGTGTAGCAACAAATTATACCGCTCAAAATAATCTTGGGTTTGGACGTTTACTTCAGGACAGATACACTGATTCCCCTGCCACTTATCTGCACTCAACGACCAGCCATTGCAGTCTTCAGCCATTCGATCGACCAGTTCATTAACGATCAACATGTGTGGACTGTCTATCAAGGTATTGCGCCGGCTCATGGTCATTGTGAGATAAATTCTGATGCTTGTTGTTCCTGTCGGATGTCACTCCTCTGCTCTCGTTTCAGTAACTTGTATTCTAGTTTAGAGTATAACTTCCAATTTCACACAGGCTGTCACTTGACGTTAGATGAAATACGTATCCTGAAACAGCACTGTGAAGGCTTCAACGCCGCCATGCAGTTCTTCGGAAATTGTTGTAAGTCGTAAAAATATGCATGATTGAAAGAAAATACCTGTTAACATCTGCTTATTGTGTTCGGATGTACATTTGTATTTCCAACAATGATTAAGGTTTATTATCATTGTATTTATGATCACTCTACATATATTTGTGATCGTACTTGAGAATATGTGATGTCAAATACAAAGTCTCAGATACATGCATTGTAAAAAGATGGCCACAGGGAACACTCACTGTGGATTAGAAACTATGTTAAATTAGTACAGTTGGAGATGTTCTCTCGACGAGCACTTTGTAACCGTTTCCATGCACTTTGAAAACCACTGAAATAAATTTAATAAATTATTCCAGAATCTCATTTTGATGTTCAGTAACTATGCATGCATAACTCATCAAATCAATCTAATTAGATTGCGGAGCAATCTAATTTAGCTTGTCGGCGGAATAAAAGCTACGACCATGACATGTCGCACTTCAAGCTTCGGGATGTTATGATAAGTTGGCCAGCCTATCAGCGGCAGTATATGTCCCTGTAATGTGGATGGCGGGGGAGGCGGGACTATAGAGTGTATTGCCCGTAGAACCGTCGTGTCAATACCCCGTAGACGTGGTCCACATGGATAGGAACAGTAAGCACTATATATTATCGAAGCTAAATCAATAGTCTGGAGAGAACCACTTTGCGAGGCGCAGACAGCTCTATAGAAAGGGGAAGCCTTAATGCTTGCGTCAGCGCTTGCTTCCAGAGGCTTCCCTTTTTACAGCCATCTTCAGATACACCCTCCGTGGCTGTGTGACATCAACACAGAATTGAATCTCAATTTTCTGAACAAAATTACCCATAATAGATCCACAATTTGGCTTCCAAGAAGCGTGGGCTAAGGTGGTCTAATTCATCACCTTTTCGAAGAAAAGGGGAGGGTCGTGTGTTCAGAATTCAGATGTGCCCGGGAGGACGTTTGGCGATCTGATCCAAAGGGTACAGACACAAAATCAATGTCGAGCAATAAATTGCTCAACAAACCCCAGCGGAAGCAAGACATAATGCTAGACGGATATCCAGATCGCAAGGTGTAAGCACTCTGGCGGGTTTCATATGTATAGGAATTCCGATAAGGTACATATTCTGTGTATTTACCAAATACGTTTATTTTCCATCAAGCGTATCCACTGTAATTCAATTTTCGGGGATGCAATCTGGTGTATAAAACGAAAATTCATTATTTCCTACTTGAGGGGCTTCTAGACGAAAAATGTCTTGAATAGCGCCTGAGCCGTAAGCTAATATGCAGTCGTGTTTATCGAAGGACTGCTTGGAATCGGTTTTCATATACGCCATCTATAACTGGTCCACTAAAACTGGGATCTTGTGGGCATTCCCTGCTATACCCAGAAAGTGCAATCCCAGATGACTATAATACTGTTCCATGTTGGTGTACACTCCAATACCTCGCCTATCGATCTACCGGAAACTGTAGTACCAATGCCCTCAGCTCGAGTGAGTGGTCATGCGTAGTCTTATGTGTACAAGGTAAATACCAAACGGTATAGGGCGCCCCGGATTGAATGCCTGACACGCTTAGATGAGAGGCTCTGTCAAGCGGATGTAAATAAGTTATGAAGACTTGGTCCACATATGATACCTGAGGGAAAGCAGTTGTTTAGTGTACCATTCTGTTGTCGTATATCATGTAACGATTGTGCTCGATTCAACCAAGTGTGTTTCCCCTATTGAACAGCAATGACGGTGTGGCCAATGGCACCTTTCTTGATCCTGTATATATGCTGAACAACAAAAGAACGTAAATTCGGCTATCTGTACAGTTTTCAAAATGAAGTCTAACCATATTTCCCCAATTCACTTATTTATTGAAAGCAGGTGTCAATTGGAGAGTTGAATGTGGCTGTTGAAGTGGCATTACAAGTTTCCCGATGATGTCGGTGCTTCAAAGGGAAATGTCTCCATGTGCATAGTGGAAAGTTACAGTCTTTTCAATAGCATGTATTTCCCTCTTGGACCTGCACACAAGTGATGTCTAATCGTTTCGTAGCTCACTAGTCTTCTTGACCCGATTGCTGTTCTTGCCTCTGATTTAGGTTGGTTCCTTTCTTGAGTGACCCGGACCAACCAGTTGTCCAGGAGTTGTCAATCTCGGTGTGCCAGAGCAAGGATGATCGGCAGCGGTCACTTTTTGGTGACTTTCCAAGAAGAGCTCCAAGATTCAGCATTTGCGTTGGACAATATTTAAGTTTTCCAAGTGTGAAAGCGCTAGATTGAGTGTTGGGTCTTTACCTAAACATAAAAGCCTTAAGTGTAAATACAACTATTGGTTATATACATCTATTCGTCACCTACTTCTATCAATGCATGTGACATTTCATTGCCGTTGTATATAAAGAGGACACAGTGTGATGAAAAGTTAGCTGTTATGAGGCACACAACAGGGTGTGATAGCTATGGGTACAAATGTTCACCCTGTATCTTCTGAAAAGGCTTAGCTATGAGACATGATGTGTATGTTACAAATAATCCACAAAACCCATTGTATATATATTTATTTAATAATTATACATTATACGCATTTAACCACGCTGTACACTTGGTGCATGGCTAAGAGCCTAGATATGAGTCATTGCACACATATTTGTACATCTATTTATTTCATTGTTTAAACTGCCTTGTGTGTGATTAGATAGACCGTGATACCGGCAGTAAAACGCAGCTTTTTTACTGGGTAAATGTGAAACGTATAACACACATATATAGGACACCTGTTAATTACTAACACGCAATAAAGTGTAACAAAATTGGTGTGGGAAAATTTAAGTATGTTTCAACGGAATGATTCTGAGTACATATGGCTAGCTAATGTGACATGATTTATTACACACATCACACGCTTTAAACATCGATTTGTTTCATTACCCAAGACATACATATGTGTGGTGAGTATAAATAAACAAAAGCCTAAGCAGGCTTCATTAACAACTGTGGACAGGCTTGGATGCCGAAACAGCGATCTTAATTTTTAGAAAATCACTGCGATAATTACCACGAACATGCATATACTGACAATTTCAGGCATGAATCAAGGGTAAGTTTTTATGCATCATAAATTATGATGTATTATGCTGTATTGACATTGACTTGGAAGAAACTCAAAATTCAATGCACGCAGTTACCGCTCCACCCAGATATATATTTAACGATATACTCAGATCAAGGTGTTCCCTCACTGTGTCACCGCCTTAATCGCGTGGTCTTGGTTAGACTGCAGAATTTGAATCTGAATTCCATGGGACTCTCCATTTCACGAGAAATCTTCATTTGAACTTTCTGTACGCATTTTCACTGTAGGAAAATCAAACAAATTGGTTGAAGATTGATAGTGGAAGTTCTTGCAACACAGAGATCATCTTTTTTGTTACTTCCACCGCGTATTCCTTAATTTTAACATATACGATAGTCGATTTGAGCATATGATAAAAGGATAAACAGATGCATAAACAAGTTTTCATATAGTCATTACTTTCATGCCAGTGTGTGTACACATAGGGTAAACACACAGAGGTGACGATACCTTCCTGTAGGTGTGACGGTGCCTCCACTCTGGGGGTTATAGGGTGAGTAACAATGCCGTCGGGGTACTCGTCTGACCGACTCTGTACTCATCAAATCGCCTGGACATGGCCGTGAATTGCCCTCTTATTTCAGCCTTAATTCCAGCTTCAAAGTGCGATCTTGTCACTGTCCAAACATCTTCAATTCCAGACAGGCCAACGCTTTCATTACTCGCCTTACTAGCTTGCAAAATGTCTCAGCCTTGCCTCTGATATCTCCTACAAGGAGTATCCCTCATAAGGCTGCCATCAGTTCCCTGTCATTTGCCTTAGCGCATATCACCCCATATCCCGCCATTACTTAATCCCAGCGTCATTCAAGATACGTAATAGCTGCAGACACGCGCCCTTTGGCTACGGTGGCTTGCTTACTTGGGTTGAAGTAAGGGTAGACGGTATAAATTGTGTGGTATCGCATTAAAGGTCAGGCTCGATGGATCCAAATGGACGACAAAGCTTCTGCAAACTTCATGCCCATCAAACCGTTGATACTAAAGAGTCGCTCCATCCCTATACATATAACCCATGGGTAATATATGTATGCATGTCATGATGTTGGGGTTTTATGGGGAGGGGGCATGGTTAGATGAATTTGACGTTTGTGATGTTTGAGAGTTTGACTCGCAAAGTGGCTCTAGACTAGTCAGGTTATGAATAATTGAATTGTTACGTGATGAATAAAGACTAGTTGGGAACAGCAAGGCGAGATGGTACATACTTGCCCTGTCAGTTCGACAGTTGACTCGGAGGACAAGTGTATACCGAAACCCATTCCCCCACAGTAAATATGTATGTTACTTCAAACATCGTCGCTATAATTATTGGTTTGCCATCCCGATCTGTAAACTAATATAGCCTTTGCCACTGTTCAAGGGCCTTGCTTGCACCTGTGCCTCCGGAGGACCTTGGGGTAGTATTTTCAACCACTGGCCACTTAGCAAGTAGAGATAATGAATTGTATAATACACTTATATATATGCTAGACTATTTTAGTTAACTGTCTACCCGTTTAGCCACCCGGATACAAAAGTACCTTGGGAAATATTTTGTGTTTTCATCAACAGCCTGATGAACTCATTAGCTTTCATCATCCAATTACAGATTGTTTTTGTTGTATAAGATCTATTTTTAGTTTATCATATTGCAATGTCACATGTAATTTATTACGCATTTCGCCCGTGGACAATATGGAGTTGATCAATGCATTATGCATCACGGTATATTATCGAAATGGACTCTTACGTCGATATGACATTTGAAGAGTCACTACATGTATAGAGTAGGCTTGTCAATGACAGATGTCGTACATCTTCGGGATTACAGCTATAGAATATTAGTTTTGGAAGAAAGCATCAGAATATAAGCTGCTCTGTCCGGTAATGATTAAGTTACCTTATGTATGAATTAGGAGCATTTGTGACCTATGCACCCAGCTTCCGGTGTTAGATCTAGATATCGGTAGGCTTGTGTTGTTTTGGAGAAAATGGTGATGACATTTTACAGCTTTGGTGGATTGAACTTTCAAGCTCGTATAAACATACATGGGAAGTCTCTTTTTTGATTCTGAGGCCACAGGCGCAAAGAAAACTGTTCTAGCATGGCCCAGAACAGGAGAAATCCAAGATGAAAGCATCAGGTATACATAGGGCTGAATCGGAAGGACTTATGCTGAACTGGGTCTGTACATTTTGGAATTACGTTTCCGACAAATTAATACAAGATCTTATCAAGTTTTATTTTCACTGCGAAGCTATCATTTCTCAGGGAAAAGGGATTCCATCTGCGGACACATGTTTAAACATGCACAAAACATGCACGTCGATCAACATCACAAACGCCGAATGAGACGTTAAATGCACAGAGTTCTGGACAAAAAGTTCATGAGTTATTATGGACATCAAAAGTTCAAACCAAACCGCCCCAACCACACCGTCCCCACACCCTACCCCAAATGCTGCATTCCATCATTTAAAATTTTCTGAGTGGTATATCTTTTGAGACAATGAATAACACATCATCTCCATCAGGCCGTTTTCCTGACATGTCCACTATAAACTGACAGCGTGGATAAAACCTGTCTGTTTTTGTAGGTTCACAAGATGACGTAACTCATAGGGAGTAAGTTCTATTCTCGAAAATGGCCTCTAAGTTTCACCCAGTCGTGAAACGTTTACCGCTGGACTAGACACTGACGTGGATACATAATTTTTATGACTGATGTAAATAGTCGGTTAAATATATACTGGCCATGCAAAACCTGACTGGAAAACATGACAATTTATTTATTTATTTATTTATTTATTTATTTATTTATTTATTTATTTGATTGGTGTTTTACGCCGTACTTAGGGATATTTCACTTATACGACGGCGGCCGCGGGAAGCCCACGACCCTCCGCAGGTTGCTGGCAGACCTTCCCACATACGGCGGGAGAGGAACTCAACATGAGCTGGACTTGAACTCACAGCGACTGCATTGGTGGGAGAACATGACATTTTGGTGCAATATGTGTTCAGCCTGCGTGATATTATTATGTCTGTATATTAAATCATTATGATGAAGTAGATATATGTAGAAGAGAAAGGTTGCTTTTTGAGACTTGTATGAGGGTTTGTTGATAAAATGAATAACGGAATAGATGTTTCAAAACAGACATACAATAAAAAAAAAGTGAAGAGTGAATGGCCCTGGAAAGAAACGGTCAAATGTCAAAGAAGGCTAAATGAATTGACGAATTGTATTGATTATGCTCAATGATGGAGCTAAAGACTACTGTCGTCCCACTCATTAAAGCTGTCTGAGTGGATAGATACAGAATTATTTGTGATTTGGTAATTTGTATGGAGTTCCAGTGAACTTTATGGATAAACCCTTCCCGTGACCATGTATGATCAGGTTCAATGGTGGCGTTGATGGTTCTGATGTCAGGTAAGCTTCATTACTGTTGGCAGCAGCAGCTCGGATTCGCACAGTCAATACTGTTGTCTGGTCCGTTGTTACTGATACCTATTCTTGGTGAATCGACAGGCAATTACGTCCTAGAACATCTGATGTAGATTCAGTCACCAAAGGAGTCGGGTGATGGTGAAAATCTGACGTTAATTAAGCTTCGTCGGGTCTTGCTAGAGCCGGAGATATCCCTGTATAGGCCATCAACTACCCCGTATATTGTCGGCACAGCTCCATCGACAGGTGAATTATTCAGCCGATTGTCCGCGTACTAAAATCTCCGGCTTAGTTCACCAACTGAACTACCGGCAAACAAAATCTTGCCGCATTATCCTTCGTGAGCCCTCAAGCAGCGGTAAAGGAAGTCCACCAAAAACGTGGACTGCGGAGAAACCATCGTTAAATAAATAAACGAGCGTTGATTAAAGCTTGGGCAATTGTTGTTCGCAGTCGACAACATCTCCACATTATCGATTGTCAAGACCAATAATGAGGCATACTTAAGTATTTTAGCTGAACACATGGAGACAGGCGGTAAGGCATATAATGTTAGATGACCAATGGCGCGCAGCATTCCACGACCATTTCACGTAGCCTGCTTATCAGTAGTGTGGCTAAAGTGTTATTCTGTGTACGCAGAAGTGATAACCTATAAACATAATAACTGATTTTTGACTGTTGGTCTATTGTATATGTACTTATCAGTGGAATTCATTATGAATTACTGCCTATACACACCAGAAGGATATTGCATGCGTGTAACTTTATACCTTTAAACACGCGATCACATACAGACACAGTCCAGAGTGAATCACGCTATCGTACACTCGGCGACAGGCATACGTTTATTTATGGACATATACATTTTCCTTTAGGGTGGCTAAATAATTAAAGTCAAGGTCGTTTTTTCCTTTTTTTTTTATTTGTTTATTTTTTTATTTTTTTTTTTCGTCAAAAAGTATAAGATCCTAACATGAATAAATGTTTAATGAAGTCAAAAGCTAAATAAGATCACGGGAACAAAACCCAGTTTCAACAAGGGATCCCAGTATGATCCCAGTATAGTATCGTAAAAAGACACCGTTTTCTGCTGTAACGCTACACTGCCTGTGTACTTTTCAAGTGCTTCATTGGCACACATACTCCAAAAAAAAATATTTATTTATTTATTTATTTATTTTATTGGAGTTTTATGTCGTACTCAAGAACATTTCCCTTATATGACAGTGACCATCATTGTTCTGCATGTGAGGAAACCGGAGAAAGCTCGGGGGAAACCCACTATCTATCAGCAAGTTGTTGGCAGGCATTCCCATGCACGTACAACCAGAGTTAGTCAGCATGAGCTGGGCTTGAACACAGCGTGTGTTAACAGGCTATCGCCTTGGCCTTGGAGGCCACCCCTAAAATTCGGTATTATGTCATTTTTCATCTCACCGACCCGTTTTCCTAACCAAGGACTATATAGCATGTAGTCTGAACTGCTGCCCGATTCATACAAATTATATACAATTGCCATAAACATGCGACACAAACACACCAAGGGGGCCCAAAGTATACGTTTCTTGGAAACCCATCATTGATATAAATACCAGGTATGAAGAGGCAATGAGACTTTCTCTTCGATTTGAGGCAGTGTCGTTCGATATTGTGTCCAAGCTTAGCACACATGTCTATGCAATTTATTTAGGCACGCAGAAAGAGGTTCCGCGCTAGCGATACTGTTCTGCGTCACTGACATTCCCTGCATGAAATTGTTATATAATGCAAGACACGTTTTTTTTTCTTAAATAAAACCACTGGGAAAGTTTTAAAACGCTCTAGAGACGAAACAAATACTGGTACTAAGTTAGTTCCATGGAGACATGGTTTTAGATTGACGCGGATGTGATAATTCATTGCATCTTAAACAAGCCATATACACGGCTATATCGCCTAGGTCTAATTTGTACTGTCCTTCGATATGTATTATTCAATATAATATCGGGATATTGGCACAAAGGCAAACTTAGTGAATGATACAAAAGAGAAAATACCTTCAGTGATACACGGGAGGAGTAAAGAAACCTGACACAGCGGCGGCAAGTCTACATTTATGAAACGTTTCATCAGCGTCATTTGGATCCTCACTAATGCCTTGCTAAGCCTGTTTTGCGTCGTTCACAACAGTCGTTTTTATGACCTCTGGCTTTGTCCTTGCGCCTTATTTCTGTAGCCTGTGTAATTCTTAGGTTTTTTCCGCGACATTACTGCGGTATTTTTCGTTTTACTGTTGGCTTGAGTCGCAGTTACTCCGCAGATTTCTAAAGTTCATAAGTTTACCGGGACATATGTGAAACGTGTGCTGGAGTTTTTGTGGCAGGAACAGACCTCGCCTTTGGGTTACTATCCCATTCTCTCTCTCTCTCCTTCTCTCTCTCTGTAGACATACTTCAGACAACCAGTTAACGTCAATACCACATATGCCTATACAATCTCCATAGCACAACAGCCGCGGGAGAGATGCCACATGAATAAATATACAACGTAGAGAAATCACACAAGTAAATGACAACAGCGTCATCGCGAAAATTGGCATGCCTCGAGCTCAGTAGATGGCGTAACGTCTGTATGTGTAGGCGCCAGTGCACGTGGCCTAGGAAACCCACAATGGGCTAAAAACAGCCATATCTATACGTTATACTGGTTAAGTTATTGTGATGTGCTAGATATATACAAAAATACTGAATACCAATACACAAAGCACCCATTCCGGCGCAAAGCATTACAAGCGGAATATCTGCATGCATGTTTGTTCGACGGAGTTCTTAATATCTGAAATGAGGTAGAATAAGGCTTCAATCGGATGAACGGGGATTTTATGCTATGATATGTGGACTAAAGTCCTACTGTCAGGTAAGAATAAAGTTTCTTTTTATGGCATAACAACGCTGGAAATAAAATCCATAAGTAAATAAGACCCTGTCCTGCTCCCCATACCAAGTAATAAAAGTACATTTTTCTTATGCTTATTGGTAAGCCCAGGTATTATTTGTTATGCTCTATCAAAAACCTCTATTTAAAAGCTTACCCAAATAATGGATACACATTTAGTCATGAATATTTAACATCCACGTGTTGCCCTTGATCCGATCTAATCGCCGTATCATATTATAGTACAGGGATGACCTATTTACCCAGTCACACCTTCACGTATTTCTAAAGTGCCGACTGACTGGTTAATAGCCTTAACTTCCTCTTTTTGTAGTTTCAAAAAATCCAACACTTGTCACTTGCCTTGTTATTTATGGCTCTCCTTTTTCTCGGCAGATAAATATATGAATATACAGGAGAGAATAAATGAGATTGGTTTAGTGGTCCACTCCTATACTTTATATATAGTCCCGAGTCTCCTAGACGTCTCTGGATACATGTTCTACTTGACAGACGATGTGAAACAGGCCATCATGGGTTGATAAGAAACTCGCACGCGGAGATCTTTATCAGTCCTATTATTTCAAAATTATATACATCAGCAAAACAAACACCAAGCACAAACATCTATAATTGGTTATTTTGTGAAAACAGAATACCGGTACTTTAGAAATAAAATAAAGTCAGTTGTATAGTTGTGGGATGATTATCAAGGCAATGCTCCGTACACAGGCGAAATCACCCATTTGTATATTGATAATGTGCTTGTATATGTTTAAGACGTGAACTGTAGGTGTCGCGAGATGTTGAACGCAAACTTAAACTTAAAAGCCTGTCAAACACTCCAATGTCATCCGAAAACATCCGACCTGTACAAAGCAGCTCGGAAGTCATTACGTAGGTCCGCAGGTCACATTTTGCGCATCCGTGATCATTTAGCATGGGTCATCCCCTCCTTCACGAAGAACCTATATGACCAGCGCTTGCTACTGGACAATGACTGTGTGCAATTCATATCGTTTTAACTATTCTGAATTTTCCACCTTCCGTTGATTTGCGTCAGGGGAAAATTTGTTATCGCGACGCTTGACGAAGTATGTTCACTTCCATTTCCAAGCTTTGTCCCGCTTTCGCCAGCAATAAACTTGCCACCGTCGAGTACTCATTAGCTCTTAAATATACGTCATGCTTTATGTGATAATTTACGAATTAATGGTTTGCTTTGAAGGTTGTTTAGGCTGCCCTTGGTGTTGATGTTATGTATTAGGTGATATCCATTTAGACTATTTATGTTAAATTATGCGCATTTAGGTTATCAGGGAGAGGGACGCAATGCGGAAGAGCTACACAAATCGTCCAAAACCCAGTGAAACCCATCGCTTCCTGCGGTGACGTTGCAGAGCTTGTGCACTATGTGAATGGTTATGACCACATATGCACCAAAAAGTGTGACCTAACACAGGAAAGAATAAGACAGCACACAGCTTTCGCCGTTTCGTCAAACCGAGCGGGAAGGAGTTTTATGGGTTCTCCGTCGTTCGTATCGCTATATACCATGTGTGCAGTACAGTATTGATTTAAAGTTTCTGTTATATATCATTTGAATATCGACATTCACACGCTCTTGGTTTCCAACCGTTATGGCCCAGCACGATGTTATCACTAATTTAGAAATTAATAGCGCTTCAGTAAAGCCAGGGAACCCTAGAAGCGTGTATGATGGAGTATACATAGAAACAGCCTATCTCTCACTTGGTTCATGTCCGCCCATTACATTCATTACACTATTGTGTAACATGTTCCCGCAGATTATATGAGTGGTCTTTTTCAGCCACGTGTGTTTCATAAATGTACATTTCTGAGATAAGTTTTGAAGCTAACATCACCGCGGAACAAGCAATGCGACACCTGCTTATCGTCAGCGCTGTAACAGGCATCTCGTGGGCCGTAAAAACAGCCAGTGCGGAATGTGGGAACATGTGTAGATATTATGTACCCGAGACGTCTTTTTGTGTCGTGTCAGAATCAATGTACGTACGTGAAAGTGTGTGAAATATACAGCAACTGTACAAACAGCAATTAGGTATGAATAATATTCTTTCTGTACTGTTAAATGAATTAACGAATTTTATTAAAAAGGCACGCTGGAATAGCGGTCCAAGGCGATAAGTTCGACACAATTCAACACATGTACGACCAATGGCCTAGGATTTGACCCCCCCCCCCCCAACCTCTGAAAACTGCAAATATTACTGCTGCTGCCGAAACTTACATTTTTTTTTCCAAAGGAATATGGTTCTATGTCCCAAAAATCCGAATGCAGATTTCAGATCATTTGTTGTAAGCACACTGGTGAAACACGCTTTCACGATTGTGATTCCGCTCGGCGCCACATCGGCTGCTTCTCTGTGCATGTTGATATGTTTATTAGTTACAGTACGTGCCAAGGTCACTTCGCAATCCAATTAATCGACCGGTACGCCAGTTTGTATGATTGACGAAATAAATGATTAAATAAATGGTGCTTCAGGACAATTAGTTCAATTCGCGCATGTTGCCAGTTGATGTCAGCAAACTTGAATGGGATTCGTGTATACGAAGCCATCATGTGACATATGGGGTGAGCGATGCCTATATACTGTAACAGACACTGAACAAGCTGTGCACGCATACACTGGATATTTGTACTGGATAGTATGGATTTGTCTTGTAAAGTTGACCCATATCATATGCAGTACACATCAACCTATAATAACCTATAAAAACACTCTGCATATATGATGTTAAAACAGGTGAAGATTTACCTGCAGATATTTTTTTTACTTTTTACTAATCGTCGTATTTTGCTTACTAGATTATACTATCGTATACCTTATCAATGCAATTTATACTTTAAGTACATTAATAAAAATAGTTTTTTTCCAAACATACCGTTTCTTTGCAAGCACACGATGCATCCTAAATATTCATAATGGTGCAAAAAGAAAACAGAAGTGTTCAGTACATATAGATCTTTGCTACATACGTGTTACAACACTGCATGTCTGTTTCCATGCTATATACACATGCTGGTACCACGTAACCAATCAATTCCTTTTGTCGTTAACATGCGTACTGTTTTTACGCCATACATTATTACGATGTTACACTGTTGACGGAGACTAATCCTGTTGAACAGCCTTGTACGAAAGGAGAATCATTCGCTACCTCGCTATGTTGCTATATGTTACCTCGCCTAGCTTGAAAACAGTCGCGGCGAGATGGCGAGTGTTCTTCGGCTTCCATATTATGGGGCTGGCCCAATCAAATCTCTGTATAGTCAATGCTACTTTAATTGGGCAAATACGTCAATGAATTACAAACCGTGAAGCTGTCAGTCATAGTTATATTCTTCTTGTTTTGAAGTCGTCAGAAAAGACAAGCAACCTAACGTTTGATAGAGGTGGACTCTGTGAGCTAATTAACCAACCAATCTCGCGTGACACGAGCCCTGGAGATCAAGCATCAACCAGTGATGAGCTGTCTTATAGTACGCTCGTCACCGCTGTCTACCCGTGACAGCGTGACAAATGACGACCTGTCGTTAATGTGACAGTGATGACACTGCGACAGTGCCTATTAACTGTTCACCCAATACGCACCCAGCCTATAGATCCACATTTAAGGCTAAACAACTATACATAGACCCCGTCCACTTACTCAGCCACAAATGTGGCTTTCAACTGAAACCACCAATGCAACATCTACTATACTTGTATATTATTTGACAGATGCATAATAATCTTTCGCTGGTTAATAGCTGTGTCGTTATGCAGTGTGCCGGCCTTCAGTCAAACGCCAGATCTTTTAACATTGCTGAAACAGAAATGTTGAACGAACCTCTAAGCATTTCTTAAACAGAAAAATTAATCTCTGCGATAAGGAAATTTGTGAAGTGGTTTTTATTATTATTATTTTTCTTATTTTTTTTTCATTGCTGGAGACGTGAACTTGAATTCATTCAACGGCACACAAATGACTATACGATATCCTCCAATCTCCCCAGATCCGTTTTCATTAGATATAATGACTGTTCTTCACAGGTGATTAGGAAGAAAAGTCCCTGTCAACGGCAACCTGCAGAGGTTTACTTATTACAACGAGCAGTACAAGATCTCTGACGTCTCCCGTAGCTACAGAAGAAGCCGTCTAACACGCATGGATGACTTTCCCACACTTGAACCCGCAGTGAATAGCTGAGGGCGCTTTGATGTATTCCCCCCTCTAAATAGGCACGATAGAGGAGGCGGAACCCAGGCCACAGACACCTCGTAGACGGCAAATCTTGTTCACCTTGACGTCTTACACCTTTGCTCTCGTGCAGGCAAACATAGACCTACCTGTGTACCTGTGGTACAACCCACGCCATTTAAACCAGGAATGGCTTAGGGATAGGTAAAATAACCTATAACGGATGTTAGTAGATCCGCTGACGGTATAAGGATAGTGAAGTAACGGCATTTATGCCGGAATTCTGATACAACTGTAGTTTTATATAAACACACCTGGTCAGGTGTGAGGTGAGCCGCTGAGGAGCAGGGGCGAAGATCTCACAACCCGGAAACTCCAACATTGTTAGTTCGAGGCACCAAACCACAAGGGGTGAAATCGGGACGTACAGGATTGTCGATGTTCTGTGTTTCTGACATGAATTACATACATCACTTACATCACAACAATTTTAAACTTTGCATAAAATTGCCAATCCCTGTCACATTTATTTATCTATATATTTACTGGACGTTTGTCTTTAGTCGTACTCCAGAATGTTTCACGCACGTGAAGACAGTAACGTTTAGTCCTGGAGGATCCAAGCGAAAACAACCGCCCTTAGAGAAGCACTTGTGAAACTTTCAGATATAAAGCTGCAGACGCCTTCGTTCGAGCTGGATTCAAACCTGCTCTATGACTGGTCCAGGATCAGTCGTGTGTTCCGAGAGCAACACGTAAGTTACATGAATCAGTCGTGTGTTCCGAGAGGGACACGTAAGTTACATGAACCAGAGTCCCTCACGTGCCATTTGAGCAATCGGGTCATGTAATAATCGCTTTAATGTTCTGAAATATGAAATCACACCTATCCTCAGTCGCGATTTGGTCCTCATCGAAGTTCAACCCACATCGCGACTAAAATTCGTGCAGGAAGAGATCTGCTTGGGAAGTTTTTTATATGCAACCTACAAGCATCATTTACCACAGGGACACAAAAAATTAGCAGTAATGCTGGGCTGTAAGATTTATTTATTTATTTGATTTTTGTTTTACGGCGTACTCAACAATATTTCACTTATACCACGGAGGGCAGCATTATGGTGGGAGGAAACAGGATAGATCTCGGGGGAAACCCACAAGCAGAACTGTAAGAATTTTGGCTGAATTTATTCCGCGTGATCAGCTACTAAAGCGAATGTAGAGAGCAATGTGAGAAAGCCAGAATGGTTAATTAATACATAAAGTACACTTTGGAATTGGGTTAGAAATAAATGTCAATGAAAACTTACTCACAAAAGCTTTGTTAGGGTTGGCCTTTGTAATCGATAGAATAGTATCCATCCCAGGACAGAACCTATTTTGAAATCTTGATAGTAGGCCTAATATTAAACTGCTTCTATGTGAAGCTGTGAAAAAGCGTTTACCTGCGGGATATAACAAATTAGGACTGATTGAATGTAGTCATAAACTGTCTGATTGTGTAGTAAGTGAGCCTGGACTCTTCTTCTTACGCTTGTACATCCCGACAGTCGTTATACATAACGACACGAGCCGTTATACATGTACAACTAGAGGCTCTTCCCAGCAGCCCTCCTAATGGCCGTAAAAGAATAAGGAGTTCTGATAAAAAGCACAGTATGGCTTCGGTACTCAAATTCCCACGGCGCGCCACTAAAATGTCTGAGACCAGCCTTAAACCGAGATAACGGGGGTCAGCACTCAGATGGCCGTCTGGCATTTCGGTGGCTGCCTCAAGATGGCGGGGTTCGCGTTGGGGAGTGCGGGACACGGTGTGGTCAGCCAGGGGCTCTTTCAGGGGGAAAGCAGAGGGATGGAACACATTCTCGTCTTGAGGGTTTTACAACTGAAGCTTAGGGTGGCCTCTATGTCCGGTATTCTAGGTACCCTGACTAGACGGCCTGTTAAGAGGGTATTCCGGACCTGGATCACATACCCCGGCCCCTCGTACATCTGACTGTGCCCAAGAGTCCGGTGCCAGACTGTATTAAAACTCACAAACACGATCCCTCCCGCCAATTCTAAACATCTGTATTAACGTATGGTCAGTCTATTCCAGACATGAAATAGAGCCGTGGCCGGAGCGGCCATGTGGTCAACAGGCATGACCAGCCCCGACACTGCCCAGTATAATGGTGCCGCCCATCTGATATATAGAGATTGGTCAAAACAAAGCTATAAGAACCATGTGGCCGGAGTGAAGCCATCTCTCTAACCCAGCTGATCACACGTCCCAGTATTGTGTGGAGATAAATCCGTGCATTTCCATACGTCACTTATCTCTCGTGGCCACACATTAATAAACTACACAAACAAGTCTGTGAAAATGAAAACAGTGTAAACATACACGAAACTTTCCTCTGAGTCGCTATTCACTAAATTAATCCCCTGTTGAATAATGCAAACCGTTCATAGTTAACTGTCTTCTTGTGCCTTTCGCGCGATTCCTTGATATTACTGCCATTACTGATTCCATCTGTGACGAAGTCGCTCATTAAGAAAGTAGTTATAATTTCCTGTTGATCAAAGAAACCCATTGAAAACCTTTGAAACCGGAGCCATGAGGTATCTGTAGTGTAATTACTTGATATATGGGCTTTTAGTAACAGAAAAACACGATGGAGCTTTCCCCACTGTGAGACTCCACATCTGCCAGTGCAAACCATTTCTGGCACGGGCTGTACTCCAATATGACACATATATATTTATAGGATCTGCTCCTTAAAACAGTGAGACAAAGCACATGGACACAAAATCAGCAATTCCCTTATCATATGATACTGGCTTGTCCAAAAGACGTGTTAGTCCTGGATCATCTGAGCAGAGCAAGGCAAATGTATGTTCTATACAAGCTAACCCACGATTCCGTGAATCGAATTCACAAAATCGATTTTTGACTGAATCAAATTTAAAACGTTAACGTACAACGCTTAGATAATCGCCGAAGACGTCCTTGAGATTCCAACAAATGGTTCCGAAAACATGTAGGCGCATACTCAGATCACCTGTCAAATTGCGACTCGTACATGTGGGGGGAAAAGCCTTGTAGAACTTGCTATACATGCGCAAATTGTGTGCGCTTCGCAAATTATGTAGATCTGTAAAAGAGCGTGTACATGTCTACGACAGCTAATACTGGACGTTGTGATACAATGCTACTTGTTCGGGATTGGGCATATCGCATACATCAAAGTATTGTCATATACAGCATTCAAAGTCTCTTTTAATTGTTTTGAGAAATACCAACCCAGGAATAAATCCATCTGCCAATTTCCAACTAACGACATGTATATGTACAGAAACAAATCATTTCTCGTGTCGAGTCGATTGTGTCTGACGAATCAACCCAATGTAGCCCACACAGTGACTTGGTATACAATCAAGCTTTTCATGTCATTCCTGCAGAATTATCGTTGGAGGGGAAATCTGGACAAAGACCCTGGACAGCCATTGTTTATATTCTTATAAAAGGGTGGAATTACATCAGAGATTTATTTACGTACAAGCATCTTTGGTTGTTGATTACATTATCAGTAGAAGTTCATTGCCTTCGCAGAGCTGCCAGCCTCAGAGTTGACACGCAGTATACGAGCTACAACATGAAGTCACTAAGGATGTATAGCTACATGTGTATTTCTTGGGCCCCTAGACAACCAGTCTAAGGAAATGATGATTATACACGAACGCGGAGAATTAAAGACAACATATGATATCCAAGGGAATTTTCAGTTCTGTTAAATCTTATTATATATGTTCATAGTCACCTTAATACTGACTTACGCTAATCTGCACGAGTGTGTTTTAAGCCACTTAAAATTCACCTAAGTTCACTTTCTCGCCCTAACACCTGGGAGAAAACCATCTAAAACCGGATTGTGCCAAGAGCAGGAGTTTGCACAATTAATTAGCACTACGCAGCCATTAATTAACGCCTCGGAGATGAAACGACATGGAAAAAATGAAGCCCACGCTGTGAGTGATGGATCGCTTGCTACCTTTGCACCAAGCAAAACACACTCGTTGTCAAACGTTGGGGAGGCATCAATCCATTCCCCTAATTGATTTATGGCACCTTTTAGCAGATGATTGCTAGGTGTTACAACACTCAGTCCAGGGCTTCAGGGTTATAATGTGACGAAAACAAGCGCACCATTATGACAAACATGCTCACGTGGTCAGAAATCGCAAAGCTGATTGCTTCCGTCAACGGCATGCACATTTATACATGCGCTGGTGCAATGTATTTCTGCAGGCAACGTTCCGCTTTAATAACGTCCTTAACAATGAGCAATATGAAGTGCTCCTTCACCCAAGCATACATCCGTACACGTAATAGAGAGAATGGTGGCTGAATAGCTCGCACTTTGAGTGAGGTTCTGATTAGGGCTAATGCACGCTGAGAAATTGTAATGTAATGTGGTCAGCCAAGCAATCAAGCTCTTATGACCACAGGCAGTTAACATGTATATCCTGTGCAATTGTATACCCGCGGTCAGTGGCCCCGCTACTGGGGGATGCGCAACCCCCTGCTCTGAGTCTATTCGTTCCTGTGTGTGGTAGTTACGCAAGTCCGTATAAAATATCCCTTAAGCGATCCCAGGTGCATCTGTCTACCACCACGTTATCTTCCTATATCGACTAGGCCCATGTTTCTCCTATCAGTAAAAGGTGGAGAAAGTCTATATAGACGGTAGAACAGTTAACCGCCGACAGATGGTGTAGGTCTGTACGGGGCTTGGCAGGAGGAGGGGCGCTCGTACACATCGCAGGACACCCGCTACCCAGTGAAATCCTAGCTATCTTCATCATCCATTACAAGTAAGCCGTGTCTCAACCCATATCGAACAGAATCTACCACTGCCAGATTACACGTATACTCCCAGGTCTAGCACATGTCCAGATCTAGCAGCTAATTGTTGACTTCGATGCCAACTTCGATTCCATCCGTATTGGAGCAACGTTAAGCCAGCATTAACAAAAGTTATATACGTTTACCTTTCTAGGCCGGTAAAATAGATGTTTGCTGGATGTGTGCATGGTAATATAACTGTGTCCATCGTATTGCATACAACTACAGTACTTATCGACTACTGACCCGTATATAGGGTTACCCTAATAATGAGCAGCTCTATACCAAGGCACAGGACACGTGACAGAGCGGGAAGTTAAATCCTCAACATTTGCCCCTTCTCTGGCTTTCGGCTCCGTTTCTCCGCCTTTCAACTGTGTCGAACCAAATGACACGAGTGTATGTCGGTAGGCCAGTGTAGTGTGCACACCACAAGCTACATGTGTATGCCTATCACACATCACCAGACTACATGTAATGCTATAAATCAAACTTTCACAAAGGGATCGGTACACCAGTCTTTACAAAGGGATCGGTACACCAACCTTTACAGCTGGTCGTATTCAGCCTTACTATTGGATTCTCGCTTCTAACTCACTCTACCTCAAGTAGGCCTAATACTTCAGCAGGTTGATATCTACGACATTCTTGTAAGCTCTAGGTAACCCAGATTAAATGACGGGGTTGTTAACTGTTGTCACCGCTATACATAACCAGGAATACCTGTGTTTTGACATGAACACATTAAATGACTACATAGCATGTTGATGCAAAGATAAACATTTTATTGCAAAATAAATTTAACAGCATTTGACTTGGGTGATCCCTCAACAACGAATGTCTACTGGAATAAAGACACGATCAGAGTTTGTCTGGAAAATATGCGCACAACTTCAACTTGGTCCTGAAGAGTTACTTATGGACATTTCCACAACAATATGAAGCTTTGAAAACAAATTTCGTTCCCAACAACACTTTTTTATCTAATAAATTACACACCAGACATGATATCACAAACCCTACGCGATGAGAGACTTGTATGACAGTTCACGACAATTTTGTCTCATACTCTTCACCTCTCAGGCCTATGCGTCGTGTCCGGAGGATGAGCATCGACCAAACCTTGCGTGCAGGGGTGAATTTTACACATAATAACACCTATTTATATAGTCGATTTCAAGACGGATATCAACACACTTGTATATTTCACTAAGTTGTGTAACAGATGTCAGATGGTGGAGAAACACAGTTCACTATACGACAATGGCCTAATACTGGATCAGTGAGATCAGCATTGATATTTAAGAAATGTTTAGATCCACGAACGTAATATTGTATACACTAATACCTGGATATATCAGAGGTTAAAAACGTAAAGGACAAACAATTGTAAAAATCGTGTCTCTAAAATTGGTTGGGCCAACGGGCTTGGAAGACTGAATCGAACGTCTGTATTATACAAAGAGAACCCTGGTCGTTGTTAACTGAGTTTGGACACTCCAGGATGTGATAGTGACATTTAATTGACCACACCTTAGTATACACTATGTGCCGTGATATTATTAGCTACCAGCTACACGTGTATGAAAACAGTCTAGTGTCTGAACCACAAAATTGTGCTTTCTGTAACAAAGTTTGCATTATTCTAGTCATATCAATAATCACTACCAGTATTACATGGACTCAAATATAGCCGCTCTAAGGTTCGAGGATGTAAAATGACGAAATACATCACGGTATTTTATCGCAATTACAAAATGAATTGTAAGGTTAACAATTAAAATGTGGACACTGACAAAGAACAGTCCCGGGTTTTCCTGCCTTACGGAATATCCAGCGACTCAGACATAGAATTTCGCAGAACAAATTTAGTTGAAAATAAATAGAACACCTGTTCAAAACCTTAGGTATTTTATACCTATAAAAAATCTTCACAACATTAACCAAGTTATGTTCATGGTGTGAACCAATTTAGAACAATACCTGCCTGTCAAATACCTGTTAGGTATGCATGGTATTTCGTCGTTATACTGAGTAAGTTTTGATCAGTACATGTGGCACAGTGCTACCATAATGTTCATAAAATACAAATAAGATATTTCATCGTATATGGACATATTGTTCACATACCTGTAATATAATTAATAAGTCATCAGTCCTGGACAGCACTTATAATTCAATATTTCACATCCCCGTAAATATATAAGTATATAAGTATATATATATATATATAGTACAGATATATGTTGATATATATTATGTCACTTTATCTTCTTCTTGCTGGATTTTGTTTTCCGTCGCTTGATGATCAAGTCGTACATAATGTCAACACACTCGGGAAGCCCCTCTCCCGTGATTGCACAGGCAGGCTGTATATGATATAACTGACCAGGGGACAGTTCATTAAGAGTCAACAGTTTCTCTATCTCCTCTGGGCTGCTCGCCCGTGGAAGGTCCTGTTTGTTGGCTATCACCAATAACGGTAATCCACCATAGTCGGGACTTTTGACAAGTTTTAACAGTTCCATTCTGGCCTCCTCCATGCGTTCCGTGTCCACACTGTCCACAACAAACACCATACCGTCCGCTGCACGCAGGTACGACTTCCACAACGGCCGGGTTTTATCCTGGCCGCCTATATCCCAGATTGTGAAATTCGTACCTTTGGCCTTGCCAGACTTGGCCTTGATTTTTTCACAGTTAAACCCCACGGTTGGGACTGTGCAGGCGAACTTGTCGAATTTAAGATGATACAATACGGAGGTTTTCCCCGCAGAATCCAGGCCTAAGAGAACCAACTGTACCGTATGGTCAAGTTTGCCCAGTCCGCCGCCCATAGCCTATCAATCACGGCCCCGTAACATTTCAACACACACACGAACTAGGCCACACACAACACAATTCTTGTCGTTCTATTTTTTCCGACCAACCACTTCGTTTTACAACCCGACTGGGCAAGTTAAAATTTCACCGATGTGTTGATTCAAGCCGCTCGTTGTAATAGAATGGGTCAGATACCCTCGGCAAAGCAACCCAGCAGCCTCGCCTCTCAAAATGGCCCCGAAAATCCTGAGTGCACTTCTGAATTTCTGGTCCCTTTAAGACACTGTTAATTAAACCCACCAACCGTTGACGTCCATCTGGGACAGAGGCCGGCCTGGTTAAGACCCTTAGCTGGAAGCTTGTATGTAGCTCCCTATGTAACTCTATGCACAGGTGTGTGGGTATCACCGTAGTTAAAACCACCAAGTCCCGTGTCCAGAGAGGATCCTAACAGAGAAAACTGCCAGCTTCAATTAGGAACCAGTCATCGCCGCGGTCTGGGCTTTATCACCAGTCAGCTCGCATGGAACACGGCTTCATAGAGAACCGAGTACACCAGGTGACAACAACAGCCACATGCCGCGATGTCAGCCTGATACCTGAATAATACAGCCCACCGTGAGGTAATCCACTAACCCAGGGCACCCCCACCGCGGTAACGGGGCCTAGCAGGACATCACAGCTAGCTGACCAGCCACCTCTTGTTTTGTTGCCACCCAATTCCCGGTTATAGAATAGTCTGTCCAAACACAGCCAGACACCTTTGCTTCAATCGTCGCACAAAACTCGGCTTTTTCTGTTCTGTTCGAATCCAGGTCAGTAAGATGTGTCTCGACCAATACCGATCCTCACAATAGCCGCGTCACGGAGGGGCTAGGCTGAGCGTAACACCTCTGCCACTGATAGCACGGACTACTTTCAGCTGTTCGCAATGTGTCGCGATGGATATGGATTTTAAGCTACCTTTAAGTGGCCATTAACTATGCACCTCATACGCGTGTTCTCTCTCTCTCTCTCTCTCTCTCTCTCTCTCTCTCTCTCTCTCTATATATATATATATATATATATATATACATATACATATAAATGATCAAAAGTGCACCTAAATCTAAAGGAAAATATTTGTCGACGGTTCAAAGATAACTGAAAACTCCGATAACAATTCTGTAATTGTTACTTATGTTATTATATTAACTGTATGAGAGGTTGTGTTACGGAACTTCGAAATACACCTACTCACATGATAATATAGTTGTGTGAAACCATTGTCATTGTGAACTCATGGAAGATATGTGGGATCTTTATATTAATAACTGCCCAGTTATGATTTAATTGCAAAATTCCTGCAGAAAAAAAAACACAGCATGAATTCCTTTGACAATTTGTAGGTCCCTAATCCCTAATACCTGGTATAGGTCACACTGTCTGGTGTCACTCCGCTGAAGGACATTTGGTTATATCCTTCAGACTTAATCAGAGGGAATAAACGGTGGCTAGAATAGTAGCAAAATCAAAATCCACAACTCTTGGATTTGATATCACGAGTTAGATGAATCTCATCTGCCATAATGAACCGACAGCAGATGTATACGAAAATGACCTCATTCCATATAAACCACTGTGTATACTTGTTCGTGTGGATTCCTATGTACAACATTGCCACATGACACAAGCACTATAAGTTGTATCTTACGACCAGTAACTCAGTTGCCCTATAAATATTATAGACCATTTAAATGAACAAAGTACCAGTTCTCTTCTATCGATCACAGGTACAATATATAATAACATACAGTATATAATTAATAACTGCCCAATAACCATAATTTACATAATAATTATACACTCGGCTCGACAAAAACTAAGTGAAAATTTACGGAGTAAATGATAATTATTTCAGAGATCGGAAGAAAAAATATTATATTTCAAAGCAATAAGCTACAAAGACATACATGTACATGTCTATATCATGCTGTGTTGAAAAATATGCAGACCTGACTTTTAGTCCTGTGCCAAATATAGACTGCAGAAAATTGTATGAATGGCTTTGTTACGGGTATACTTAGCGTCTAGGGTGATTAAACAAATTAGTCATAAACTAATGCTGATTAGGCTGAGATATATAGAGCCGGCAAATTTCCCTTTTTCTTTTTTGGCTGTTTTAGGGGCGCGGATGAATTAGGTGGCAGAGATATTAGTATATTATATGCCTCAAGGCATGCTATGTAGATTGCTTCTTTCACGCACGGCTGTGTTCGCCTATATACCAGAGCGATTAAGGTAATCGTATATGTGTAGATGGTGTACGTCCTGGTCAGATCTATGTATAGGAAATAATTGGATTTAGTATTAAAATGTGGAGAAAACATTTGCCAAATTAACAATCTGGCGAAATTGGCCCTTTTTGTTCTGGATGATAAAAACATGTAGGATTTTATTAAATAAACACCTCGACCTGTCCAGGAAGCACGCGAGTAGGCGTGCCTTCACCGATGATAAGTGACGAGGTAGTGAGCTGTGCAATAAAGGAAATTCTATGGGCTTCTGACTATTACACTCAGGTAGGGATTTTATGATAAGTTAATATACACATGGGACTACGTAAAACGGATAAGCCATGACATTGCGCTTCCGGAATAAAACATCGTTACTACACAATATTAGGTAGTAAAATGCTTTGTTTGAATTCTGTTGTAGTGGTCTAATATCTGACCGATATGCACAGTTTATACATAATATAGCTTGTGGTCATTAATGACCCTGCCTCATGGAATGTGAAACATCTGTCCTGTAGTTAGCTCAACCCGCATCGCCGGCATTTGACATAGCACACAAATCATACACACCACAGAGTATACAATTACGACCTCTAGCATGATACAACATCGCCACCATAAGTTAGTCAGACACAAATTACTAACATGACTGGTATAATATTTATGAATGACAATGAATGGAGTCAAGGTTCATGTAAGTGCATTAAAACAAAAATGCCATTGTAAAGAATGATCAAGTATGATGTATCAACACATATATACAGAGGTGTTCATACATTCATTTTATTAAATCGGAGTTGCATGGACACTCGTTCAAATGTCCACATAACATTGTCTGTACTTCTTTTTAAAATGTTACAGCTAAATAAAACAGACGCATAAAACAGATGCACGGCCATGCAGTAAGAAACTGACTCGTTCGATCTGTAAATCTTTGTATAAAAGTTAATAAATTTGTAAGATGCTATTATATAGGCTACACGCATGTATTCTTGATTTTCAATCGTCTGCCCAAAATTGATGAATTCATGATATGTGCAGATATAGCATACATGAAGCAGTTTATCTCATAATCTCATTATATCTCATGCGTGTGTTTTACATAAATAAATGTACAATTCACTGTGTTTCAACGATGCAAGCCCACCAGTGAGGGGAATATACCTGTACGTAAACATTCTCGGCAATTCTTTGCAACAGTTACTAGACAGGGTCACAAAAAACCTGGATGATATATATGTATGGGTGGAAGTTACAAAAATATTATCCTAATAATCAGTCAAAGAATGGAACAGCACACCAGACGAGTTTTCGATGCATGAGCCCAATGCAGTTTAGATATGTAAAATTAATTAGCAGATATCGTTCAGCTATCAAGCAGTCAGAATTTCCCTACTTACAACAGGATGTGGTTTTTATATAATCAAATAGGAGATTGAGGAATAATAGCTTTGGATATTTCTTGACAGGCTTCAAATGTATATGGGGCGTGGTTGCGGTAAAAGCTACGTACACGGGACGGTACTGCAAAACAAGCCATGTCGTGCTGGTATACAGGAAGCCTGCTTGATGATCTAATCAAGCTAATGGCGATTTAACACACGTTTGATGAAATCGACTTATAAAGGCGTTCAAAGCGCCAGTATAGACATGATCCCATTATGTCTGTACGCAGACCCATTACATCAGCCCTAATCCTTCAAACCCTTCCCGTTCTTTATGGTGCCCGCATGTAGCAACATTATGTTAATCCGCCTTATAACGCCCCGCCCCCTTTACCTTTCGGGTGCAGAAAGGTTAGCACATTAACACAGACACATGGTGACATGTGATATCTACACCCACTTAACTAATTGAATTTGACACTTACCAAACTTTTTAGACGTGGTGCTAAGATATACACACAATGCTGTAGACGTTTTTTGTAATGACAGGTGCCTCTGGAATTAAGCAACAAAAATAGATTTTCTGCATCAATTTAATAACAGAATAATCTATATCTAATCTGACTGTACAGAAAGTAGCAAAATCACTGCTTTGCTGTTACTTATTTTGCTATAGGTTATATCTGTTTTTACACCTGAGTTGTATATACTAGAATACACTTACAAACATTCAGTTTCCCTTTCAATTAACTTCCATTCAGCAGATTTCCTTCCAACGGTTTCCTTCCTGCTTACATTTCCTCTTATGCTTGCCGTCGGACTATTTCCTTTGTGGGTAAATTCCTTCACCCCATCCCCCCTCCCCCACCCCAAGCACACAATCCATAATAACTTCCTTTAAGACAGTTTCAGTTCTGGGCTCTTCAAGAGATTTCTTTCCGACAGATTTCCTCCGAAGCAAGTTCCTTTTAACAACCTTCATTCAGACACTTTTCCTCCTGATTTTAGCAGCTTTCTCTTAAACAAATTCCATCCTTGGCAGTTTCCTTATAACAGCTTTCCTTCGGACCCAGAGTTTCAGTTCTGGGTAGCACACTTTCCTCAGTTTTCCTTTGTACTGCTTATTCCTTCTAAATTCTTTTTAACAACTTTTTCACATACAGATTTAGCACTGAGCACCTTCCCCTCCCCAAGGGGTAACTTCCTTTTAACAGCTTTCCTTGGGCCAGCTTTAGTCGTGGTCAACTTCCTTTTAACAGCTGTTGTTTGGACAATTTATCTCTTGGGCAACTTGCTTTTAATACATTTTCTTAAGGACGGCTTCAGTCCTGTTGCTCATGAGTGACTTCTTTTAACATGTGTCGACCTGGAAGTTTACCCAATGGGTAAGTTCCTACAAACCGTTTTCCTTCGGTTAATTTCCGCCCGAGGAACCTTTCGTTTATCGGCTTTTTCAGACAGTTTCGTTCCGGGCAACTTCATTTTAACAACTTTTCTATCGAGGATCCCTTTAAATGATTAAATTTTTGGATGGCCTTCACTCAGACAGATTGCCACCCAGCTGTTTATTGCAACTGTCGCTTCATTCCCGGCTTGACCTTGTCCAGCATTTTAACTGTCGCTTCATTCCCGGCTTGACCTTGTTAAGCATTTTAACAGTTTCACCATGGACATTATTTCAAGGAAAAGTTTCAATCGTCTTCCATAAGAGCAGTTTCATATCCATCTTACATAGCGACTCACGGTTTCCTGAATTAACAATGTGATATAGCAACGCTTTTATTATTATATTATTATTATTATTATTATTATTATTATTATTATTATTATTATTATTATTATTATTATTATTATTATTATCGACACGAATTATACGACCTCGGCTAGGTATATGGGAGAATCAATTTTGGTCAGGTATATGGGAGAATCAATTACAAGAGCTGGATTCGAACACGTGAAATCCATGATTAATGTTTTGCGTAGTACTCAAGAATATTTCACTTATTCGACGGCATTATTGTTGGAGAAAACCGGGTAAAGCCCTGGGGAATTCCACTACCATCCGCAATTTCATACGATCAGTAAATACGTTAACGACCAATGCATGATTCAGCCGACTGATCGCGGTTTACAATAGCAAGGGAGATAGTCAATACTAATAGAAATGCCTGACGCTCTTGCCTCCCCTGATTACCTTTTACCTTTTCACTGCATACAGCCGCGATTTGGTGGGAAGGCATCGTGGACAAAAGCTCCAGCGAACCACGGCCATATGATATCGAGGCCTATATTACTGTTAATGAAACAGAATTTATGCGAGTGGTTAACCGGTGAATTTTTTTTCTCTTACAAGTACCAGACTGGGTAGGATTGGGTATTCATGTTAAAGTGTCCTTCGGGCCTTGTGACCGATGAGGTCGCGAGGTCGAATCCAGCTCCCGACTTTTGTCTGATTAATCAACAATTTTGTCAGGGAGCGCGGTGGCTTACCCCGGGAACTGCTCTTCTGTGTGGAATTCCTCGGGATCGAAGCTAAGGACTGGACCTCGAGGAGCTTTTCTAATTGAACATAGGAGTGCGGGCAGTGACCTAGTAGTAAAGGTGCTTGTCTCTCACTCAATGGGACAAACGAGGCCTGGGTTCAATCCCGGCATTGGGCAATTAATTCCTAGGTCTCCAAGTTCTCATTGGTTGTGGGACCCTAGTGACAATAAGCTGAAGAATATGTTGCCTTCCACCAATGTGTATAGTGTGCATTACGCTATGCCGGTGATGTACACCGGGCACCTATCGATGTACATGAGGTATGGGTTCGAGCCCAACTTTGGAAATATAATTCTAAATTCTTTCCCTCTCATAGTTCATGAGATGGTAGTGGGGGTGTGGGCTGGTGTTTGAGAGAGGAGGGCAATATATATTGAGCCATCTTACATACCGTTAGGGTACATTTATTTAAGATCATTTAAGACATTTTCTTTTTAATCAGTTAATATGGCATATGGTACGTGTATGTGGAAAAGTTCGATTGTGGATCGTAACTTGCCAAAGGCTGGGTGTTTACCCCGGACATATCTATGTAGGCCTATACACTGTATATCCATGACGTTCAACAATCCAAAATATGTGTTACCAGTGTTTTTTAATGTAGCATGATCGGCAGTATCACAATAGACCTACACAAACCTGTTTTTCCCACCCATGTAGAAACTGACCGACTAAAAGTGAAAATATATATATACATACATGGCGTTATGTACAACAACTAAAGGTACGTGTTGGATGTTACAAGTGTTTTGTTTTGTTTTTTGGGGTTTTTGTTGTTTTGTTTTGTTTGTTTTTTTTTGTTTTTTTTGTTTTTATTTATTTATTTATTTGATTGATGTCTGACGCCGTACTCAAGAATATTTCACTTAAAACGGAGGCCAACGACTTGAAGTGGGAGGAAGCCGGGAAGAGCCCGGGGGGCACCCACGACCATCCGCAGTTTACTGGCAGACGTTCCCATGTACGGCCGGAGAGGAAAGCAGCATGAGCTGGACTTGAACTCACAGAGGCCGCACTGATGGGAGGCTTATGGGTCATTGCGCTGTGCTAGCGCGCTAACCGACTGATCCACGGAGGCTCCTTTTTTTTCTTTTTTTTTTTCTTGCGGCACCATCTTCAGTAACACAACCTACAGAAACAATTTTAAATTGCCTGCCAATACGTGCAGTGACAAGCGATCGAACCTCTCGCTACGCACACACTGTGCGCAAAAATGGTGAGCAACACACACCACTTGGGTTACATGTGACGTACCGGTAGGCCTATGTGTAGACCTAGGCGTATATATATATAGCCCCCGTATAACAGGTGTACAAGCAGGCTGTAAAATAGAGGGCGTAGCATACACGTGCAAGTCCATTCCATTGGGTGCGAAAACGTCATAGCCCAGCATAAAACCTTTATTTTTAGATCAAGCCTTTACCACGTAGACCGGAACAATAGTTGGACGTAGTCCAAGCAGTACAACGAGAGGCCTGCATGTGCTTCATTCATGTGTAAGATGTACCCCTAAAGGCCTATAGATGGCACTCCTCTTCCTTTACACACGCCCTGGGTATCACACTGAATTTGTAAATAGCCTACCCACAGAGCATAATTTAGCAAAGTTTACTTAGCCATATACTATCGACCTCCATGTAGGCCTACTCGTGGACCCATGGGTTGTGAAATCGTACACATGTATGCCTGCCCAATGTATAACTTTTCTTTCTAATATTTTACTGACTTCAGTTTGCTGATTTATATCGCGTCAAGTTTAGGTTACTTTGCACCTATAATAACAAAATAGTTCTTGAACCTTAGAAAATGGTGTGGCAGGGCAGGCATACTGTCCTAAGCCTACTATTGGGCAATTATTGAACATGCCACACTTTACAACATGCGGTGTCTATGGCCGAAAGGCCACGGTGTTTTAAGGTTGTATACTGCCTTGAATAATACTTATTAAAATCAGTATGGAAGTGGAATTGATCTTCAGTTTGTGGCAACGTTAGTAATTGGCCACTGTTACTGAAAATATCTGTAACACGTAGCATGCCAGCATTGAACCAGTCAGCATTTTACTGTTTCAGCTAGAATTGCTGATTTTTCATGAGAGTGACCTCCCCTTGACTCCCATAATGCAGTATTGCCACGTCTTTCCTCAGCCGCCATCAAAGTTCGACGTGTGGCCGGTAGTGTGGCTTGTATTATTGACACGCCAGCATCATGAACATCTTCAGACTGTGTGGAGATCTCTCTCATCTCCTGGCCATTATCCTACTGCTGATAAAGATATGGAAAACCCGATCATGTGCAGGTAAATGTGTGCAAAAGGGAAACCAAAGGCGTGTAATCACTTCAGAAGATTTGATGCCGGTTGGTGTTGGAAACTGCCCGGTTGAAAGTTTTCACAAGTGACTTAGCCTGTCTTGTCACAGTTTATGTTAGGTGTCCAGGGCTTGAGTTTTGTAGCCTACAGATAAATGCCTCCTTGGTTTGTACAAACTGATGATCTCCCCAGTCAACTTGTCCTTATTTCCAAACAGACGTGTCAAGTCTGAGTGCTTTGTTGTTATTCTTACTGCAACATGCCTGTTAGCTCATGCCACCGCTGGTGTGTACACGTCACACTGGCGCAATAAATCTATTCTCTGCACAGATCGTGGAGATAGTCCAGCCTAGCATGCATATTGTAAATGAGGTATTTTGTTTTGACAGAATGTTATGATGACACTTCAATCCTACCCAATTTGCATGTGACACATTTTAATTTTGATGTGTTTATTTCCTCTACTGTGAACTAGATAACAATTCTGTATGTAACTGTTTGGTATTAGTAGTATAAATTTCCGTTTTGAACACAACACAAAAGATAGCATTTACTGGAGCAAAATACAACTGATTCTACATATACATATAATAGCAATTTCTTACACATCCATGTTCACGCCACATGGTACTGTAAATATGGGACTGTCAGCGGAGACACCTGAAAACACATGTAAATTGATCTGTGACAAATTGTGGCAGCCGATCTGATCTATCACAAACTCACGCATCTGTTACAACTGAAATTCCCTGGCACAGTTGAATATGATAACAATACAACAGTGCGTAAAATGGAAGAAATTTAGTTGTGCTGTGCAATGTCAAATGAAATGATGCTCAAAAGCTGTAAAAAGTTTTTATTTTTCCCTAACAAATTTGATATGGGTTTTGTAAAAATACTATCAGATTTTCACTGAAAGTTGTGCTCTTGTCTTCCACTTGTATGTTTCACATTACATTAAAAGCATCATTGAGCATGTATTATCTTGGTTAGGAAATAAAGATCTCTATAAAAGTAAAAAAAAATGACCAAATGCACCATAGAATGCTCCAGTTACCGATCAGTGTTCAGTGTGGAAGAAGCTAACTTCATGGTGGTTGCATTCACAGGATTAACCACCTACTGACTCATCCAGAAATCCAAATGAATTGATGAAGTAGACAATTAATGCAATTTAGATTCCCGGTTTTTCATCACTTTAACATAGCAAAGATAGGCCTGTTTGGAACTTTGGACGCCCTTTCATTTATTGCATGTCTTCACTCCTCACATCTACCTCAGTGTGTACACTTTTCTCCATATTTTCTTTTGAGTAGATTCTTGTAAATGTAACAAACAAGTATGCAAATTTATGTTGCATGGTTTAAATTAAATATTAAAGATTCATCTCCTCACATGATTTGAATTTATTTCATTGCAGGTTTATCAGGGAAGAGCCAGATCCTGTTTGCACTTGTTTTCATCACCAGGTACTTGGACCTGTTCACCACTTTTATATCTGTCTACAACACTGCCATGAAAGTTTTCTTCATTGGATCATCCCTGTTCACGATCTATCTCCTCTACTTCAAGTTCAAGGCCACATATGACAGCAACCACGACTCATTTAGGGTGGAGTTCCTGGTTGTTCCTGTGGGTGGACTGGCTTTCCTTGTTAACCATGAGTTCAGTCCTCTTGAGGTGAGTAACCAGACATGTAAACAGTGAAGTCCAGTGGGCTGAGGCTTTCCTGTATTCTAATTTAAAGAACCCAGCTTTAATTCCACGATTACACAACACAGCCCAGGAGTTTATCTCATCCAGAACTTTACATCTGGTTTTCATTGGGACAGCCTAGTAAACTGCCTTCCCTCAGCAAGTCTTTTTGATCTTTTTGTATGTTATCCAAAGCTAGCTTCTGCCAAATGATTTTGTGTACGGTACCTGGCAAAGTGTATTGGTTTCTTTTTCACTGGTATTTTAGTGAAATTTTGGGTGTAAAATTTACATCAAACTAAATGTTGACTCCAGCCCTAAACAAAGTTCCTGGAATTTTTCTGATAGAAGTATGGTATTCCTGTCCTGTATGTTAATTAAACTGTGAGAACTACAGCTTACTTGGTACCTGGTTTGTTTCAGAAGTTTGGTTAAATAACCTGGTGAGAGAACTGACCAAGTTCCTGGAGAGTTATCTCCTCCTTGCATGAAAATTACCATTACTGTAGATCATTGTATTGACCTAAACTCTCATACGTTTAGGTGAAAATTTGATTCTCTGGAAGTTATGACTAATTTCAGTTGCTAAGATCTCTCAGATCTCCATGTAATGAGATCATAATTGCCAGTGAACAGGTTGAAGTGCAAATTATTACATGTTAATAAGTGTATCAGAGTAAAGGTAATTTTAAAAGTCACTATTGTTGCCTTTTAGTAAAGGACTAAAATGTACAAATCATTCTTGAAATTTGCATTACCTGAAAATTATGAACTCTAAATTTTCTAAAACTCTATACTCTAAACTCTGTATTTTCAGATTTTGTGGACATTCTCCATCTATTTGGAGTCAGTGGCCATCCTACCCCAGTTGTTTATGATCAGCAAAACTGGTGAAGCTGAGAGTATAACCAGCCACTATCTGTTCTGCCTGGGCTCCTACAGAGCTCTCTACATCCTGAACTGGATCTACAGGTTCTACTTTGAGGGATTCTTTGATCTGATTGCTGTCGTAGCTGGCTGTGTACAAACCATACTCTACTGTGACTTTTTCTACTTGTACATTACGAAAGGTGAGTAAATCTCCAGCTTGCCAGGTAAATGGGCTGTCCAGTATAGTTGTTATATGTTGGAGGAAGGGTCAGCTTAGTGGCATCATTTATAAAGGACTTCCATGATTCATACAACAAATCCCTGATGAACTAAGTCATGCTCACAGCCACCTCTCACGATTTTCATCGCAACTTTGTCAGGAATTGTTTCTTGTCCATACTGATGTTGCCAAAGCTTCTGCAAGCCTGAATATCATCATTTCAGTAAAACAGAAATAAGGTAAATTCAAAAGTTTGAAACAGTTCTGTGATGAAACATGTGATGATTCTTTGGCAATGGTATAACAAGTTTGTAAGATTATGTTAGATTATGAACTAATTCGAATGAGAGTGGTTAGCATGTTACAACATAGCAGTGACTGAAGTCTCTCACACATGTCATTGCTTTGAGTATAAGCCCAGCTCTTGTTGACTTCCTCTCCCGTTGTATGTGAGAAGGTCTGCCAGCAACCAATGGATAGTCGTGGGCTTCCCCACATCTGCCTGTTTCTTCCCACCGTAACGCTGACGGCCGTCCTGTAATTGAAATATTCTTGAGAACAATGTAAAATACCAATCAAATAAATAAAATAAATTCTAATGGTGCATTGTTTCAATTATGGGCTAATTTCTAATTGAAATGAACCTGCTCTTATAGTGTCAGTAACAAATCTCCCTTTTGTTGTAAAATTCATGGTTGAAAATATGTGAAAGGTTAAAATTCTTTGACAAATAAAATCTCGGACTAGTTTAGTTTGAGACAGATGAGTTGCCAAATACATTGTGTACATGTACCAGTCAGTCAATTTACAATTGAAGTATTTGTTTACATCTTTCAATGAGAGGCAGAATTGCTTGTTGCTTTGAGATTTATGTTAATAACGTCTTATGTACCTTTCACTTTCAGTTTTGAAGGGCAAGAAGCTTAGTTTACCTGCCTAAGTGTAGGCTGATCAAGAACTATTAACCCTGTGGCAGATCAGTCAGCTGTAGGGTCTGCAGAGGGTATGTGTGCTGGCTGATAGGTGCAAATGATGGCATAAACAAGAGGGATTGATGAGGAATTCACAGTGTTCTAGACCAGAGAAGACCAACCAACCACTGTTACATATTATATGTACATGTCTGTGGTCTATACATGGCCCAGTGATGTGATATTCCACTCACTCAGATTCCCCATGGGGCAAGAGCGTATAACACAAAACAACTGTTAAGTTTGTCTATCATACTATCATACGTATAGCCTTATATCAGCTGGATATTTATTCATTATGTATGAGGAAAAAAAATAATTGAATGCATTTTACTAAATGTGTTGTTCAAATTAATACAATGCTTAAATTCTGTATGTCTTATGCTACAACTGAAACAAAATGATGGGAAATGGAAAATGTGGACTCCTGATGGGCTTTTAAATAAACTGCACATTTGTAAATATCTGGTAAAACTATAAGGACGTTTTTGTGTGGTTTTTTTTTTGTTGAAGCAGGTCAATTGTCATGACTAATGTCAGATATTCTTTTAGGCATATGCAATGTGTAAGAAATGCTTAGATATGTACAAAAAAAATGTGAACTGATGTATGTGTATACAGTATATATATATATGTGTATGTTCTTTGTACAGACAGCAGTCCATATTCACTCCAACATTATGATAAATTTGACTAAAAAAAATTGCAACCATTTCAAGGTAGAAGCGAGAATGCAGTTGGACTTTCTTGTAATTAAATCCATACTGCGCATCAGGCATTTACCAAAGGTCTTCATTCCCAACATGTAACACATCATTCTGATACCTTATAGGAATTGACAATTATTATGTTTGATTTTGAAGGTGTGATCAGGTAATGTGTCTCTCTTCTGAAGAGCTAGCTTTCAACTCTCTACAACTGCTCCATGTTCCTGTGAAATGTTGCAGTAGTAGTAATAGTTATCTGCCCTTGGTTGCTCTCAGTGACCGGAATACAAGAGCTTCTAGTGAACAAGTACCTGTACATGTCTGCTTATAAACATTTCAAGTTGCATTTTCAAGTCTTGACGTTTATGATACCTGGTCTTACATACAGTAGAGCTTCAGTGTGTCTTTTGTGTTTGTAATAATCATGCCATCCTTCTTAGTGTTGTGAAGGAGGGGAGATAAGCCGATCAGGATTCACTCAACTGGATGTAACACTTTGGCCGTGAGAGATCTTTGTCGTGGATTGAAATGTCTCTCATTTGTCTCTTGGCTCATTTTGAAGTTCAACATTTTCAGACATGTCTGATATTTTCTAACTCGAGAAGTTTAGACCAGGGACAGGTTCAAATATGGTAGGGTTGTGATCTACTATGGATTCAGAAAGTGTGGATGATCTTGATTGTGTTGGACCTGCCCCATTAAGTTGTTCTATGTGGTACGGACTGACAGACAGGCAAGGTATGAATGAGGGGTGTGCTTCATCCAGGTATAAAGACTGAAAGGTTTGAATGTCAGCTTAAACAGTATGTTTGCAATGCTACAAAAATTATTATGTGATGTGAATTACTTCTAGTAGTTTTAGGTTTTTAGAGTAAACATGTGCATCATTTATAATGGTTACCATTTTATTCTTATTGAAGTATTGAGTGTCCATTTACTAACTGATATATTACTTCATTTGGTGTACTTAATACATATATACAAGATGTAGATGTATAATTATGTCGATAGTTTGCTGAGTCAGGACCGTGTGACGTCAGCATTTCTGTCAGTTGTACAACTACAGTTCTTGCAGTTTACACTCTCTAACAGATGTACCGTTTCCCTAACATGTGCAACATGTGTCATGTGGGCACAGCAAAACTGTGAAGAATAAATTAGTTTTTTTGGAAATTGAGTTTCATATGACTTCTTAGATTTAGCATTTACTTAGGTATGCCTATTGCATGCTCTTTCTCATAGATTCTGTATTTTATTTTTGTTTGTATCCCTAGCTTTAGTTTGTATGTTTACCTCAATTCTTGCCTGGTTCATACTGATCAGACTGAACAGCCTTGATCAAAGTAACTTACTCTTACAGAGAGAAGGATGTTCGAGTGAGCAAGAAATCTAATTAAGACTACATGTAATTAATCGAAGTCCAGTGAGAAAGCTGTGTATTCCAAGCAGTCATGAAATTTGCTGCGATCAATCCCACATATGTTGTAAGGCTGGCCAGAATAACTGACTAGAAGTAAGTAGCCATACACCTAGTGTGACATTTGCTGACAGACTACATGTATTTTTATACAGATTCCAACCAGCATACATGTATATTAGGTTTATTCTTTATCGATCTACAGTAGAGAATTCCTTTCACATATCAAAACAGCAGCTGAATAGACTTGTGTAAAACTATATTAGTAACTTGAACAACTACGTGAAATGTTGTTGCCTTTTACCCTGTTTTGTTTGGTCATACCATTCAGGCTGTACAAAAGAAAAATGTGAAATAAAGATAAATGACTTCTCCATGTCTGGTTTACTGGGAGAATGTGTGGCTTGTTTTGTATACTTGTAGGCCCCTCTATTTTCTTCATATGCATGTATATATAATTGTGTGTGTTCAGTTACAGTATAAGCATAGCGCAGGTCTAGCAAGTGCATATATACTATGTACCACTATGCTAGGCAAGATGCACAATTATTCAGATAGGAACAGTTGTTAACGATTGCTTTTGGAATTCAGATCTACAGTTCAATGGGCTACCTGTCCTATCTGAAAACTAACAGGACTTCAGTGTAGACTTTGTAGTGTAGTGTAGTCCTACATGTGATTGCTTTCCCTGGGATATTTCACAATGGCCAAATATTCAGCCAAGGGCAAAATCAGACCTTACGCCAACATGCTTTTAATCAACAAGACTGCACTCCGAGCATGCAGGCTTACATAAAATGTCATGGTGACAGCCATGATTATGGACGAAGAGCCTGAAGAAATCCCCACATAAAAACTAATGGATTGTATAAGGCTAGTGTAGACACTCCAATCTGAACATGTAGCCTTCTCCGAAAACTGTCCAACATTAATGCAAACCAGTTCCATATATCTGGAGAACACCTCAAAAGATACTGGTATACTTTTATGTGCCTTCATTAGTCCACCTGGGGATAACTTGGCTGGGATTTTGCCATGCCTGATGGACCTTCTGTTCTTTGCGAAAGTATCCTACCCTGTAAATCTGGCTTATGTCAAAGTTTAAAAATCTGAAGAATAACATAGAATACACACGTATCAATCATGAAGACAACCAAGTGAAGAAAACCATGGGAAGTGTTGGGCCTACAGTTTCTTCAGTGAAGGTTGTTATCGATATCTAAACATACATGGTTAGCTGTCTGTAGATAAGAAGTAATATGGTGATGTTTAAGTGAATATCTGCATCAGCTCTACACACAAACACTGTAAAACAACAATCGAATAAATAAATAGCAAACACTGTGAAGGTTGACGTTACGTCAAAGTCGTATTAAGGGAGGCAACTGGTGCATAGTAAGACAAAACGTTCTTAGTGGTTTATCTCCCTTCCTCATCACAGACCTTCGCGGGAAATAACTCAAAATGAGTCGAAAAAGGAAATGAAAGGTTAAAATTAATTCGAAAGATGGGTGATGATTTATCAGGTGGTTCAGTAAGCACACAAAACGAAGATGGATCTGTCACTTTGCCGTAGGTGACATCTCTCTGCTATAAGCTAAAGATATGATAGTTATGAAAGCACTACTACAACAACAACATAACGTTGTCGAAGTTTTCGCCTAAAAATAGCGCCAGCAAGGCAGTATGCTGCCTCAAAAATAACAATCATTGCATTGTATTCCTGTTAGGTTTGACTTATGTTACGAATGCAATGGTCAGTTCTAGTTCATCTGAATGGACATGAATTTTAAAGTTCTGGCATTCAACGCAACACATCTAGGTGGATTAACTTCAGTTCAAACATGTTATAATTCACGAATGCTCATGTATGTAAACAGTAGCAAGTATTTTTGGGTACCATGTCCACAATCATTGTATACTATGTATGGCCATCTTAAGTATGACCTGACATTAATAAAATAGAAAAAGTGTAAGGAATATTTGGTATGGTAGGTCCAACCATGGGTATACCAATACTTTGGTAAATATGAGGTTTATTACAAAACTAGGTACTGGTACAGTTCTTACATATGAATGGTAGTTTGTGTCAGCTGACATGGAGTCAGCTGGATTTGACAGATAAGGTCTAGTTGTTTTAACATGTAACATTGATGGCAAAAGAAACTATCAAACAAAGCAGGTGGCTCTGAATGTGTCCAGATTGGCGTTCTTTATTGTTGCTCTGTGTGATTCTGTGTTCTAAGCTTGAAAATTGATACAGATCTTACAGTTGACTCTCAGGAAACATTTACATACAACAGTATTTTAAAAGATTTTGTTATCCTTTTAACTTCTGTATATTTCAGGTTATCCCCGAGTATACAAGCAGGCTTTATCAAGGCCATTGACCGTGGCTCTGTCCACAAGATCTGCTCTGGTCAAGTTGTCCTCACTCTGGCCACAGCAGTGAAGGAATTGGTAGAGAACAGTATTGATGCTGGAGCTACCTCTGTGGGTAAGACATGTGGTGGAAAACATTCCTGCAGATATTGTGGATCAGCCAAGAGAAAAAGGCCCGTCCTGCTCAGAGTCTTGTGCTGTCCTATACGTAGAAAAGGGGCACACAGCCCGAGGTACCACTTATGAATTATTACACCTGATAGACCTGTGTCTTTAAAGGATAAGATAGCATGTGGTCATGGTCATGGGGTAGACATGTGATTATTGTGATAAATACAAAACATTTTAGGACTCATGGTATACATGTTGAGTTGAATATCCTTACAGAAATCAAGCTGAGGGAATATGGATCAGAGCTGATTGAAGTCATTGACAATGGCAGCGGAGTGGAGGAGAGCAACTTTGAGGGACTCAGTGAGTTCATAACAGTTCAGTTAATCATTTCTGTGTTGTAATAGTGAAGCTGTAAAACTCAGTTTTAGTTAACACCTGAAGGAGAATAAATATCGTCAAATAAATTTCTCAGCCCATCATATTTGTGATGAGTGCCAACCATTGTTATTTGACTGTAAATGTACACATAGTCCTTAATATCCTGTTGGAATCGACATCTTGAAATTTTTATCAGAATGGTATTGAAGTTCTTGTGAAACCTATTTAGAAAACTGTTTTATGTTTTGGTTTTGGTATTTGCCAGCCCTGAAGCATCATACATCTAAACTACAAGACTTCTCAGATCTGATTAATGTTGAGACATTTGGATTTCGAGGAGAGGCCCTGAGCTCATTATGTGCTTTGAGGTGAGAACGAAATAGAGAGGTCTTTTATGATGTATGTATCCATTGCTGATTACCTAGTAAACAGCCTTTGGAAATCACATAGCTCTGTGTTTCATGTTTCTCAGGGATCTAGAGGAGATATGTGGTATATTATGGGAACTACAGTTTCCTCCACCCAGACATCTGAGTAACAGTAAGCGAACAATTTTGGAGCATGGCAAACCATGTAATTTTGATAGTTGTTGATTGTAACAAAAGGTTCTTGAGAACTGAATGGTTTGCTGACTTTAACCTTTGCCATTTACTTTTGGTCAGTGGTGATTTACACAGTACTCAGGAATATTTTACTCATATGACAGTGGCCAGCATTGTGGTGGGAGGAAAGATATGTAGGTGTAGATATGTGATTATTGTTTTGATGTACTTATTTGATTGATATTTCATGCAGTCCTCAAGAATATTTCACTTATATGAGCATTATGATTTGAGGAAACTGAGCAGAGCCCACAGAAACCCACAACCATCTGCAGGTTGCTGGAGGACTTTCCCACGTAAGGAAGCCAGGATGAGCTGGACTTGAACTCACAGCGACCCCATTGTTGAGAGGCATGGCGTCAGAATGCTGTGCTGGCGTGCTAATCACCTCAGCCATTGCAGTGTTTATATTAAGTTGTTATGGAATAATTGCATAATAGACAGGAACAGACAGTTGATAATCCACGTTTCACAATATGAAATTAGCTGCGTGCAACTTACTTCAGCCAGGAGGGGGCCTCCGTGGCTCAGTCGGTTAGCGCGCTACTGCAGCGCAATGACCCGAAGCCTCCCACCAATGCGGTGGGAATTCAGGTCCAGCTCAAGCTGGCTTCCTCTCTGCCAGCAACCTGCAAATGGTCATGGGTTTCCTCCCACCATAATGTTGGCTGCCATCATATAAGTGAAATATTCTTGAGTACGGCGTAAAACACCAATGAAATAAATAAATAAATAAATATTTCAGCCAGTTGTCTGTAACAACACGCCACAAGAGTGCATCAGTGGGTCACAGACTGGACTTTGACTATCATGGAAAACTGACCAGTAAATCTCCTTGTGCCAGACAAGTAAGTCATATTGACCAACATCTTCTGTATTAAGCAAATTGTCAGTGTTATGGATTTGTATATACTTGACCTTTAACTTTATGTTAGATGAAAGGCTACATGTAGATGCAGTTCCTGTCAGCAGTGGAGTAGATATGTATAATCAGATATATTGGCAGAACTTAATTTCTTAATAATTTCAACAACATGTGTTAAGCCCTTTATTAAATTGAATTTAATTTTCATTTCAAGTGAAAAAATATGTCTGCATGAAGAATATAAAGCATGTTTAATTGTATCTAGATTTGTGTATGGAGAAATTGGATATATAATATATATGCTCAAGAATGCCTCTTTCTCCCGATCTCCTGACAGAATGGCACCACTGTCACTCTACAGAACCTCTTCTCTACTCTCCCCGTCCGTCATAAGGAGTTCCAGAGACACCTGAAGAAGGAGTTCTCTAAGATGGTACAAGTGTTGAATGCTTACTGCATTATCAGCAAAGGTGTGCGACTTTCCTGCTCAAACCAGAATGACAAAGGGTAAAGAAAAAACTGCATTACTACATAATTTTGATTAGGATTGACAAGGTGCAAAATAGTTTGTAGTAAGTAGTTTCTTATTTTTTAAAGTTCAGGAGTAGTTGTACATATGAAGGTAATGAATAATCATAATTCTTGAGTAGATTTGTCTCCAAATTCAAATTTAATAGGTGCATTAGTCACACTGAAAATTGATCTTCCATGTGTGAAAAATGTTTGAGAATTAGAGTAGCAAATAGGAGCTAGCTTGTGTATAATTCCACTTTCAGAAGTTGTGTATTTTTCCAGACATATATTATATAAATACTTCACGTGATGTGGATGGTGTCAGATTCATGTTCATGTGATGTAGATGCCGTCAAACTCATGTTCATGTGATGTGAATGCCGTCAAACTCATGTTCATGTGATGTAGATGCCATCAAACTCATGTTCATGTGATGTAGATGCCGTCAAACTCATGTTCATGTGATGTAGATGCCGTCAAACTCATGTTTGCGTGATGTGGATGTTGTCAGACTTACGTTCATGTGATATGGAGGTCATCAAACTCATGTTCATGTGATGTGGATGCCGTCAAACTCATGTTCATGTGATGTGGATGCCGTCAAACTCATGTTCATGTGATGTGGATGCCGTCAAACTCATGTTCATGTGATGTGGATGCCGTCAAACTCATGTTCATGTGATATGGATGTCATCAAACTTGTGTTCATGTGATGTGGATGCTGTCAAACTCATCTTCATTTGATGTGGATGTCGTCAAATTCATGTTCAGCTGATTTTTACATGACTTACATAAATCTTGAAAGCTACGATATTTAAATTTTAGACTTGAATGGGACACAAAGCAAGACTGAATGCAGTATGATGTTTTTGTATGTGTGACAGTGCTGCAAAGCTAAGGTAAAATGAACTTTAAGTTACTTTTTTGACAGGAAAAGGAATATTGTGGTCTCTACCAATGGAAACAGCTCTCTGAGGGAAAATGTGTCTAACATATTTGGACCTAAACAGGTTGGTTCTAGGATTTGATGTAATGTTCAGTGTAAATTTCGGATAATCATGTCGTTTATACAGATTTCTATTTACAGTATTTGTTTTCAGGTGAGTAAAGTTTACAGCAACCCCAATCTGTGACAAAAAAAATTTTAATTTGTTAACAAACATCGTTAATTTGGTAATTCTGTGAAGGGTATGGTTACTTTACATTTTAAGGTCTGATTTATAGCTGATATTTTCTTCTTTGTATATTCTGTATTCAGCTCCAAAGCCTTTTAGAATTCCAGCAGATAAAACCAACAGATGATATTTGCGAAGAATTGGGACTGAAAATCCCAGAACAGTTTCATATCATGTACAAGTAAGTGTGAAATTTGTGTAGCCAACATTGAGACAATAAACAGGAAAAAAGGACAACATGTCAGAGGGCTTACAGATTCAGTTGTCTGAACTTATGTGAAGCTGTATCTTTACTTTTCAACCACCATTTAGTGTTTAGTGTCATTGTGAGTAATTGGTGAGTGGAAAAGATAGTGGATTTATTTATTTTTATTTTTTCTCTATCGGCTTGCTGTGTAGTGACTTACTCAAGAATTTTTTTACGTACACGATGGCAGCCACTTTTGTGGGAGGAGGAAGCTGAAGTGCCCAGCATGAACATCTTGGAAAGTTGCTGAGAATCTTTCCCACATGTAACATTAAGATTAACCTGCTGCGTCCGAGAGGCCAGTTTTCTGGCAGGCTTCTATAACATATACACCCAAGAGGCCACTTTTCCAGCTTATGATACATGCCTGTTAGTGTACATGTTGATGTTTGTAGTGTTAATCAGCAGGGAGCCGAAGGCCATGTTTTAATAGGACCAGCTGGCAGCTCACAAGGAATCGACCCTTAATTTGTATAAAAGAAAGGATATATGCGCTTTGTTCTATTTTAGTTCAACGTTGATGTTTTTGTATGTAGTAGCAGCTGATGTAGGCCTTATACAGTGATGACACACTTGTATCTGTGTACATGTGTCCATGTTGTCAGAGTGACGGGTTACGTGTCCAGCTGTAGCCATGGTCATGGGAGGAGCAGCACGGACAGACAGTTCTACTTCATCAACCAGCGTCCCTGCGACCCCATTAAGGTGAGAGAACCTGATGTCCATGTCTCATATTAAACTTTTACAGCCCTTAACGTGTGTTTGATATTTATTTCTGTTGCTACAGTTAATTGTCACATGGAAGTCATTGTAACTTCAGTTTAAAAAAAAAAGAGAGTTGTCATTGACATTGTCACGTCAGTAAATTTCATTTTTGAACATTAAATATTAAAGGGTAAAAAAAAATCTACCCAAGGAGTTTGGTTGAATTGTGAGTAAAAATGTTGGTGTAATACTGAGGGTGAAAGCACGTATATGCTAAGTGAAATGACATATAATTGCTTGACGTGTTACAAGAATGCTCTTCATGTCTGTCTGTGTACATGCATTGATGTGAGGGTTTCATTACATTTTCCATGTTAATACACTGGACAGCAACATCAGGAACAGCAGCTTAAAGTGTTCTTACCATTGTATTTGCATTCCTAATGAAGTAGATAAATTTCAGGTTTCTAAGCTGGTAAACGAGGTGTTCCACATGTATAACAGACATCAATATCCGTTCGTGGCTCTAGACATTCAACTGGAGAAAGGTAAATCCCAGTATCTGCTTCAGCTTATAACAAGGAGTTTGTCAGAGTCTTGTGTGTCCATTGTGAGAGCAGTTTTCAGCATGCGAGGTTTTAATGGAAACACCAGGCATATCTGACACATGACCTTATTATAACTCGAGAGCGTAACCTTTGTGTAGATACAGTGTATGTTTATCACATAACTATACATTTATGGCTCGCTGAACTTCTCTGTTTTTTAAGTAAACATAAGGTGTAACTGTGTCGACATACACAGCATGACAAAGTGGAAACTGACTGAAATCATGATCACTTTATGCCACAGACCATGTTGATGTGAATGTGACCCCTGACAAGAGGCAGATATTTGTTCAGGAGGAGAAGTTGCTGTTAGCCATAATTAAGGTAAGAGCTAATTTGTGTCTCACTGGAATAGTTGGATTGTTTCCTGGAATGTTAAGAAATAGCATCCACAGCAGGCTGAACCCTGTATACCTATGAACCCTTTGATAAAATCATGTTGGGATTGCAGAAGTTGTTTAATGATTATTGTTTAACGGTCTCCCTGTAGAATTTTGACTTATGGCTGCCATTTTATGGGTGGAAGGAACTGGAACTCTAGGAGTAGACCACTGACCTCTGGGGGAACTGCTTGCAAACACTTCCATGTGTGACATATATTATGTTAGTGGAACTTCCCTGCTGATTTCACACAACTTCCTTTCCTTATTACTTTGTATTTACTAGCTGACCAAGCGAACATGTCTTGGCAATAGGCAGTTGGGAAGAAATATTTTTTCGAAGATTTTCTTTGTCAGAGGTTAGATCCTATTCTGTTACCAGGAGTTGTCTCCCTTGTGTTTCCCTCTGGCTACAAGCAGAGGGCTGCAGATCATACTCTACACTTCTATGTTTCAGAGCTCATTGATCAAGATGTATGAGCCAGTTCATTCTGTCTACCAGGTAAACCCAGTCCCAGCCTCTGCAGGAGGTAAGGATATAGATGAATCATGATGTATGTATCTTTTCATCAGTTTGTACGAAAGAAAACTTGCACCGGTACTTTCCTGCTTGTTATGTAA